>JAOPSE010001021.1:0-209613 GCA_029449295.1 Zea luxurians
AGCCAAGTAAAATAAGTGTCCGCTACACAGTAAATCAGTGTCATCCATTTGATAAAATGCTGTTTTTGTTCTTAAGTTAAATTCTCTATGCCAATTGGATCAAGGATCACATCTGCCTTGATATGCAAACAGGAATCGCAACACTAAACCTGAAATGTGTTCAGACAGTTGGCATAGTACATTAAGTCATTAACACATTGATACGAAAACAAACGATATGCCCGGTAGTCGTTTAATGACATTTTTTTTGAAAGCACAAGAGCTGTGTTTCATTGCATTAGAGAGAAAAAGGTCCCCATACAATCTCTCCCTCTCATACCGGGACCAAGTATGAGAAGCAGGAAACACACTTCAAAAGAAACTCTAGCTTAGCTAGCTTGAAAATGGCAGGTTGTGTAGCACTTCCTTGAACGCATCAAAATGTATCAAAACTAAATTGATATAATGATAATGATGATAGCGGCTGCACAATCTCTTAAAAGCTATATTCAAAATTTATTTCACTACAGTTAATTCTAGAGCTATCAATCTCTTTGTTATTAGAACATACATTGAGAAAAGTCACAGATCCACAAAGTGGTGATTGAATGATAAAACTAAGATGGATGTCATCTGCCCATCCTATTGAAAAAATAATACTCCCTCCGTTCATAAATATATGACACCTTTGACTTTTTTCCAAAACTTTGACCACTCGTTAACCCCAAACCCTTCAAATATTTATTTAAAATATAAAACTTCAAGTCACGCTCAAAGAATCTTAAGTGATAAAATAAATCACAACAGAATAATGATACAATTTTTTTGAACAAGACAAGTGGGTCAAATTTTGGAAAATAGTCAATGGTGTTATATATTTGTGAATGGAGGTAGTACCAGTCTAACAAGGCATATCAAAAGTACAGTATCACAATTAGAAATTACCTGCAAAGCAAGTCCATAACCTCCATTAACTTCTTGCTCGAAGTAAAGAAGCTGTGCATTAAACAAATGAAACAAATAAGGAAATGAATAAGGCACAAAAGAAACAGTACGGCTCTAGTTCCAGGGGAAATGAATTTTATGATGAAAAATTAACCTCATACCTTAAATTTACTTTGAGCAGGTGAAGTCACTCTGACAACCATTCCAGAATGAGCTTGCTCTTCACTTATTGTTACGCCAAAAAAATGAGCACATTGCTTATCAACCTATAAATAAAAAAGGTATAATATAACCACCACATTGTAGTTGTTTCTCACAAGAATAGGTAGAGTATCAGAACCTTTCCCGTAGCTGATGTTCCAACAGGGAGTGGTCTCACTGTAACTGTGCCATTCATGGCCTCTTCCAGCACAGTAGGAGATATTGTGGTCTTGATAGGAACACCAAGCTTGCTATAAGTGGTTAAAATTATTAAAGAAGTGAAATTGGAGACCTTTTTACTTCTAGAAATAATAATTCTAACCGGTTCCACAATTACCTAAAAAGTGCTGCAAACATTGTGTTCACAGTTCCAAGATTGGACAAATCTATTTCCATATCCATTCCTTCATTTTCTAACTCCTGACACAAGAAAATGCAACAAGGGTCTTTCAAAACTTAATCTCGATTTCAACAAGAAATTTATTCCAATGCTAAATAATGAAAAAGCAATCACATTCACGTGTGAAATAACATGTCATCAAAATAACAAGCACCAATTTTCATGTCTAATATGCATCAGGATGCCATAACCTAATCCAATTTATTATGCTTCCCTGAATTGCAAAAAAACTGAGTACAATCATTAATCATTACTAAACATAATTTATTCAGAAATGAGATTTGGCCACCTAAATGATAACAAGTAGCCTCAGTACCAATTTGTTATTGCTGTGCTATACAAGGTTGCCAACGAGACTCTGGCATGGCAAGATGCTTGTCAATCAATGACTAGACAACGAAATAAGAATAAATATAGGAGTCTTATTTAAGACAATGCATGTGAAATTCAAGGTGCAAGGGTATTCACATCATCGATGGGTGCAAAGGTAAGAAAGCTAGTTGAACCAACTAGGATCCGTTTAGGTAGTTGGAACGTAGGGTCCGTAAGGGGTAAGTTACAGGAGTTAGTTGAGACAACAACTAGAAGGCATGCAAATATCTTAAAGACTCAATGGAAAGGTCAGAACGTGAAGGAGGTGGACAGTACCAGCTTCAAGCTTTGGTACACATGGACAACTGCAACCAGAAATGGAGGAGTTTTGATTGATAAGAATCTCAAGAACGGTGGACTTATTAGAGCCAAAGTTCAAATGCCATAAACTGGTGCTAACATTTCCCATTACCGATATAGTAAAAACACCTACATGGAAAACATCCCTATCTCCCTATGGCCTGTGTTAACATTTCGTCAGATGAAGAAACAACAAAAGTAAATAATTAACACAAGGAATCATTGGTGGACCTAAGAAATTCATAATTTGAAACAAAATAGATCTTTCTCCTAAGAAAACATGCTTGAAGAGTTCGGATACCCAAGGATGCTGGGGTCTATCTAAAAACAATGCTGACTAAGTAAAGCTCAACCATTTTGACACATCTGGGGTTAAAACAGACAAAACAGGGGGTATATCAACAAGCAACTTTGATCAGACAGATATAAAAATGTGAGAATACAAAAGCTTTATACGGAAAACAAATAGAGTAATAGACCGATAATAAAATAAGTGCAGCATTGTATGGTACCATGGTAGATTCAACAAAGATAGAACAGCACCTCAAAACCAGCAGTATCATACTGCCTTCTTTTCTCAGGATCTGACAAGATGCTATAAGAATATGCAACTTCTTTGAAGAGTTCCGATGCTTCTGGGTTGCTAGCATTCTTGTCAGGGTGGTACCTGTCAACAAAGATAAGAATTGTGATGTACAGTAAAGGGTAGGGTTCCAACAATGTTACATGGTGAAGGCATATCAAGGACTATGCAAGTAGCAGAAATAATTCCCCAATAAGCTGGATGCAATGGAGTGACAGTATCTGATGTTTTAAGACCATGGAATTACCTCATTACTGAATGAATAATCATATCACCAGAAAAGAACAGTAACAAAAAATCTTGCCAGCAATTGCAAAACATATATGAGAGGGCAATGTTCTACAAACAGGTCTGCTCACACATGTACTTCATAACAGATTATGGGCCTGTTTGGATGGGCTTATATTAGCCGCTAGAATAAGCTAGATATTTATGTTCACAAGACATCAAGCATTCAAAAGGTTTAAGTGGTTAGATATTTGTGTTCACTCCATCCCATTGGTGTTTCACCACAAGAACAAAGTGGTTAGATACTTGTGTTCCATCCCGTTAGTGGTTAGATACTCTCCTCTCATGTGAAGGGGCGCAAAGTGCACACAGTGGTGTGGGAGCGACTGTGACGCAGAAGAAATGTGCTTGATGATTTAGTCAATTTGGTTGACTGGCTTTGATTCTAAATTGATTTCTACTATGTTGATCTGAACATATTAGTCCATTTACTGCTGCAACAACAGCATCAACAAAATCCTTTTAGTCCTAACTCCCAAGCAAGTTGGGTAGGGTAGAGTTGAAACTTGAAACCCAACAGAAGCCGCACGTGGCCATTTACTGCTGCTACCTATAATTTTTTCTTGATGCTTTGTAGTTTATGGAATGATTGCTAGTGTCTGGAATGTAAATGAATATACATATATAGATCCAAAATTTAACAAAAAAACATCAGTTACAACAGCCATTACCATACACTCTCAGCATGGTCTGAACAGCAAGTAAATAGCTATTACTAAGGTTTATTAGAAGCTTGGATAGACGAGATAGTCACATTGATTCCTGATGCACTGTGTGGGGCAGCAACACTTCTTGCAATTCTTCTCATATTGTATATTCTAGAATGACTAGCAACTAAACTACTACATGCATTTTTTTAGGAATAATATTATTCCGTTAATTATTGCTCAGGCAAACACGGTTAGATCGAAAGCAATGACAGTTTTCAACTTGAATAAACAAAAAATAAACAAATATCTTTTGCCAATATAGGAACTGATATCCATCTGGAGCCTGAAAAATGTTCTCTGCATTCGCTTGAAAAATTATCGCTGATAGGTTTTTTGCTGCTTTCTCATCAAGAAGCAGATGTGGGAACTAAATTCGTCATTGAGTGCACCTCGCATGAGTATTCGTCAGTTCAACTTTGCTGAGAGCTGGACAATGAGTTATTAATAATAAACACTGAACATGAGTATTCGCCATTTCATCATTGCTAAGATCTGAGCAATGAGTATTAGAAATAATTAAGCACTGAAAAATTGCAGCACCTTAGCTAGCATATTGACTCACCTAGTTAGCCGTTACCAAATTCATAAACTACCAAAATCAGGAACATTTTATTTGAAACAATCACTTCACAGAAAACCCGCTTCTCGCTAACGTATAGTTTGGCAGAGCTCCTCCTCGGTTTAGCCTGGCAGCTGCTCTATGAGCTATGCCAAACAGGCCTATGTTATACTAACGGAGTAGCATCTGGGTTTTTCCTCTCTTACGCTACACAAATCAAAACACTCTTCCACCACACAAATCAAAAGCAGCATAGCAAACGAAAAGGGTCATTGAGACCGGACTTGAGTGCGAGCTTCCGGTAGGCGGACTTGATCTCCTGGTCGGAGGAATCTCTGGGAACGCTGAGCACCTCGTAGGGATCCCGACGCACCACCGGGGCAGACGGCCCCTCCATCTTGCCCGACGACGACATCCCGGGACAAAACCCTAACAGATGTAATAACAAATAAAAGGTTCAAAAAATAATGCATCCGATCCCAACGGCCGGTGGCCTGGGCCGTGTAACGGCCACCCGACTGGTTAGACCAGCAGGTCGTCTGCCGGCGGATCTACCTTCTCAAGGCACCTGGCGGCTCCAATTCTTTACGGAGACCGACGGCTCCAACTCTTTCCGGAGACCGACGGCTCGCAGCAGGGATGCGAAAGGGAGGCCGGGAGCTTGGGCACCGTCGTCGCAAGATCCGGATGAGGCGCGCTCGGCTGGGAGGACCAAGCCCCAGCAGAGGCGGCACCAGTTCGTCTGTGTCACGCCTGGCAAGGAGAGGCGCCTGCGCCTGGGAAAGGGAACGAGTGGGCAGGTCTCTATAATTTTCGCAAGTTGGGTCGGGACTCGGTATGAGAAATTTTGCTCACCTCGGCGCGGCGCGAGCAGATCTCGCCGCGTAGATGGGCGGGCGAGACGGAGACGTCAACGGCCAACGAGGCTGGAGGAGCTAGCGGCGACCGACAAGGAGTGTTTGGTTTAGAAAACGTTTGGTTTTAGACACTAATTTCAAATATCTCTATTTTATTTTATTTTATTTTAACTTCTAAAACAAATATCTCTATTTTATTTTATTTTATTTTAACTTCTAAATTGTTAAATACGTAAACTAACACTCTATTTTAGTTTATCATAGCAAACATCTCATGAAAGTATCTCCAGCAGCTACTCATACATATATCTATACTAGGTGAGTGACCGTGGCGTTGCGACAGAAATTAAAAAAATTGTATGAAATATATAAGCGGAACGACAAATATCATTATGATATGCAAAATTCGTGTGGTAAACATTATCAATATTACTGGCATGTCCTTTGTGGAAAGATCACCCATTAAAAAGTCATTGATGCACCCATCGGTCGAGACTTTGACAGGATTGGTCATAGCCATTCAGCATAAGATTGGTATGACACTTGCAGTATACATTAATAAAAACATCAAGATTAGTATGATTAAAGAAATTGGTAAAGAAGATTTATGGGCGTACCTATCTTTTATAACATCAGTTTTATCTGTATCCAATATTATGACACATTAGTAGATTTTATAATTTGCAATACTGTGATACATCAGTAGATTTGATGATTTGGCAGTTTATTATAAAAGGAGAGATAATTTGATGATTTGGCAGTTTATTATAAAGGAGAGATAACGAGACTTTTTATAAAGGTTCATTGGCATAAAATCTACTTTCAGAATTAACAATAGAAAGATAATAGAAAGACTGACATAACATTAACTGACAAAACATCGTAACACTCACTGGCCTTAGCTATATGGGATCCATACAGTCCGTAATTTTTCCATTGACATTAAAATAAAATATATTTCTATAAATAGACAATTCAATCTCAGCGGACATTTTGTAAAGAAAATAGCGTAGCTCATCTCCATACCCGCTTGCAAAGGTGCACAACCTTTCCTTTTTCACCAAATCACAAAATGAAAATGACGGCAGATGGTCCCCATGGCCATGTAGAAAACACAACTTCAACTGAACGAGAGATATCACACGCAATCAGGACAACACATGAACATTCCAAGGCACAGTTAATATGTATCACATACGAACCATAACGCTAAACTTTTTCTGCACACACCTAACAAACCACTATTATCCTGTAAACAGATACACTGATGCACACCACTACCCTTCTGTTCTTGTCGGCGTTCCGAGACCGGGGGGTCCCTGAGCCGACGAGTGAATGTCGCCGCGTGCCCCAGCCTAGATGGGTCGAGCACGAAGGGGGGAGAGCGAGGCGGTCGGAGACCGGCGTGAGAGAGGTGGGAATCCCGTGGCCTTCGTGTTCGTCCCGCGCCCAGGTCGGGTGCGCTTGCAGTAGGGGGTTACAAGCGTCCACGCGGGAGAGGGAGCGAGCGGCCTCCGGCGAGCGCCTGTCTCGTCCTCGTCCCCGCGCGGCCAACCTTCTCTAAGAGGGCCCTGGTCCTCCCTTTTATAGGCGCAAGGAGAGGATCCAGGTGTACAATGGGGGGTGTAGCAGAGTGCTACGTGTCTAGCGGAGTAGAGCTAGCGCCCTAAGTACATGCCGTTGTGGCAGCCGGAGAGATTTTGGCACCCAGCTGGTGTGATGTCGTGGCCGGCGGAGGAGCGATGGAGCCTGGCGGAGGGACAGCTGTTGGAGCGGTTGAATCCTTGCTGACGTCCTCTTGCTTCCGTAAGGGGGCTGAGAGCCGCCGTCGTCACAGAGTATGCAGGGCGTCATCATTGCCTATCTGGCGGGGCGAGCCAGATGGGACGCCGGTCTTGTTCCCTGCGGCCCGAGTCAGCTCGGGATAGGGTGATGATGGCGCCTCCTGTTGACGTGGCTGGTCTACGCCCTAGGTTGGGCGATGTGGAAGCTCCTCCGAAGCCGAGGTCGGGTCCGAGCCCCAGGTTCGGGCGAGGCGGAGATCGCCGGCTGGTGCCGGGGCGGAGTCCGAGCCCTGGGTCGGGCGAAGCGGAGTTTGTCGTCTTCTGGGGCCGAGCCCAAGTCCGAGCCCTGGGTCGGGCGAGGCGGAGATCGTCGTCTTCTGGGACTTAGCCCGAGTCCGAGCCCTGGGTCAGGCGGAGTTCGCCGTCTTCCGGGACTTAGCCCGAGTCCGAGCCCTGGGTCGGGCGGAGTTCGCTGTCTTCCAGGACTTAGCCCGAGTCCGAGCCCTGGTCGGGCGGAGTTCGCCGTCTTCCGGGACTTGGCCCGAGTCTGAGCCCTGGGTCGGGCAGAGTTCGCCGTCTTCTGGGACTTAGCCCGAGTCCGAGCCCTGGGTCGGGCGGAGTTCGCCGTCTTCCGGGACTTAGCCCGAGTCCGAGCCCTGGGTCGGGCGGAGCGGAGCTTCCTATGGTGCCTTTGGCCGGGCCTGACTGCCTGTCAGTCTCACTCTGTCAAGTGGCACCGCAGTCGGAGTGGCGCAGGCGGCGCTGTCCTTCTGTCAGGCCGGTCAGTGGAGCGGCGAAGTGACGGCGGTCACTTCGGCTCTGCCGGCTGGGGGCGTGCGTCAGGATAAAGGTGTCAGGCCACCTTTGCATTAAATGCTCCTGCGATTTGGTCGGTCGGTGCGGCGATTTAGTCAGGGTTGCTTCTTGGCGAAGGCAGGGCCTCGGGCGAGCCGGAAACATGTTCGCCGCTGAAGGGGGGCCTCGGGCGAGGCAGAAATCCTCCGGGGTCGGCTGCCCTTGTCCGAGGCTAGGCTCGGGTGAGGCGTGATCGAGTCCCTTAAATGGACTGATCCCTGACTTAATCGCGCCCATCAGGCCTTTGCAGCTTTGTGCTGATGGGGGTTACCAGCTGAGAATTAGGAGCCTTGAGGGTACCCCTAATTGTGGTCCCCGACAGTAGCCCCCGAGCCTCGAAGGGAGTGTTTGCACTCGCTTGGAGGCTTTCGTCGCACTTTTTTGCAAGGGGACCAGCCTTTCTCGGTTGCGCTTTTGTTCCGGTGGGTGCGCGCCGAGCGCACCCGCCGGGTGTAGCCCCCGAGGCCTCGGAGGAGTGGTTTCACTCCTTCGAGGTCTTACTGCCTCACGTAGTGCTTCGGCTGGTCTGGTCGTTCCCTCATGCGAGCTGGCCGTAGCCCAGGTGTACAGTCGGGTCCCAAGTTCTCGGGCTGGTATGTTGACGCTGTCAACGGTTCGGCCGGAGCCGGGTTTGCGAGAGCAGCCCCCGAGCCTCTGCACAGAGCGAGAGGGCGGTCAGGGGTAGACTCGGCTTTTTTACATACGCCCCTGCGTCGCCTTTCCGCAAGGAGGAGGGGGGGAAAGTGCCATGTTGCCCTCGATGGGCGCCGAACATGGTGTCTCCGATGAGCTGCAAGCGGATAATCCGAGTGGACGTCCGTGTCCCGTTCGTTAGGGGTCGGCTAGGGGCCCAGAGGCACGCCCAAAAGTACCTGCGGGTGATTTGCCAGACCCGGTCCCCTGGTGACGGGGTCCGAGGGCTCGATGCCTCCCTCTGATGGGATTCTGTTACAAGATCGTTCCCGCTGGTCTCGGAAATGTCCTAGGGTACCTCGGGAGCGCAGCCCGAGCCTTGGTTATGTATCGAACGTACCCATGGTCATCCCTCGCTCGGCGTCTGAGGCGGCTGTGAACCCTTCGGGGGCCAGCCTTCGAACCCCTGATCAGTAATGGGCGCGGAGCCTGAGTAGCCTGAGGCGGCCGTGGAACCCTTTCAAGGGGTCGGCCTTCAAACCTCTGACCAGTAGTGGGTGTAGGGCCCACGCGATCTGAGGCGGCTGTCGAACCCTTCTAGGGGGGCCAGCCTTCGAACCTCTGATCAGTAGGGGGGCTCGGAGCCTGGTTCCTTCTCGGGGAAGGATCCTTTTCAGGGTATCCCCCTTTCCCGGTCCCTGTTGCAAGAGAGAGAAAGAGGAAAAACGGAAAAGGATACGAAATTGAACGATGCGGCGTACCTTTTTTTTGACGCGGTCATTACGGCGAAGGCGAAGCGTCGCTCGCTTCTCCTACCAGAGGCGCCGCGTGTCCCGCCGCGGAGTTGATGCGACGGGGCGAGTAGTTCGCAGGGTAGCCGTTGCGCGTGCGCGAGCCGTTCGAGGAACGGGTCACGGGCGCGTTGTCTTCACACCGTGAGAGAGGGTTCTCCTCGCTGCCCCCGGATGGGACGTAAGCTTGGCTGACGACGTGACCGCTGCACCTGCCCCGCCTGCCACCGCCATTACTGCCGGCCCGTCTTCGGCCGTATTGACCGTCGCGCCAGGCTGGAGCCGCTGGGTCGTGCGCTGGGTGGCCTCGAGTTGCGGTATTGGTTCCGCAGTCGAGGAGGCGCGGCGGTGGCGCAGGTGGCGGTGCAGTTACTCACACATAGCAACCGGCGCACCGGCTGCATGACGCGTGGGCCTGGGCCTCCATGCCGGGCGTGTTGGGTGTCGGAGAAGTGCGCCCACTTGGCGCGGTTGCATGCCGCCTGCACGGCTGCCCGCCCTTTCGCCCGCTGGTCTGGGCAAAAGTGGAGGGTCGCTTGTAACCGCTGGGCGGTTGTACGCACCGCGCGCGGTGGTTTGGCTTCTTCTGCTCTGAGTCGGCTTGCATGACGTGTGGGACCCAGCCCCCGCGCCGTAGGGGAGGACCTTGGAGTGTGTTGGAGAAAACTCAGCCCGTGACGGCTGGGGACGCAAGTAGGGAGAACCGCCTTTAAAAGGAGGGTGATCCCCTTGAAAGGCGACCATGTCTTCGCGCTCCCTTATGCATCGTGTCTTTCCCACCTTCCAAGCCCCCGGATGGGGGAGATCCGCCGTCTTTCCGCCTCGTCGTTGGGGGAACACGACTCCGTGGGAGTTGGTACCTTTCAGCCATCGTTCAGCTTCAAGGATTTTCATCGTGCAGCCCGGTCGCACCCCTCCACCGGCGGTCACCCAAGATGGTGACCTCCAGTTTGATGGTGGGGAAAGCGAGCCAGGCCGCGGCCTCTGCCCCTCCCTCAGCCTCAAGGATTTTCATCACTAGTGCTGGGGAGGGGAGTCTCCAACTCTACGGCCTTCTGCCCGTCCTTGCCTCTCGAGTTTAGGCACGGGCGGGGGCCTCCTGACAACAGCATCCGCTCTGAGGTCATCGCTGCTGCTGTTCGGACCCCCGGAGCAGAAGTCGTCGTCGCCGCCGCTGCTGGGGCGGGCGACGACAAGCCGTTCGTCGGTCTTCTGTTGCTCTGCAGGCCTCTCCCCCGTCGAGTGGGGTTGTTCGTACCTGCGGAGGTGGAACCGGAGTTCCGTTTGTAATGGCACTTTGAATGCCAGTGTTTTTGTTCATTGTGGCTGTCGGGGCCTGAACATGTATGTATTTTCGGCACGGAGCCATATTTTTTCCTTATTTTCGAGCACTAAGACTCGCCTGTTGGTTGTCTGAACCGCTTCACCAAGCGTGAGTCGCCCCGTGTAAAGGTGACGAGTGAGGTATCTGTATCCCGGAGGCGTAGGAGTCCCTCGGCTCGGTCAGCCCTATTGTCCGAGGCTTCTCTAGCTTAATTAAAGGAACCCCTCGGCCGCTCTTCGACGAGCCGAGGCCAGGGGTAGCGGCGTCAACATGAACAGAGGCAGAGTTGGCTCGAAAAGAAAAACCTGGTTGGCCGGAGCCTGGCCGGGTCGTCCGTTAGCGGGACCGACGCCGGAATTGACCAGCCGAGGCCTCGGGTCGGGCTGACGTCCTTGGAGGACAGCTGGCCGAGGCCCCGGTGTGACCGGCCGAGCCGCCTGCTCGGGCCGGATTCCCGAGAAGACCCTGGTAGCGATGGCCCGGGCGTGGCGATGACGTCGTCCTTCAGAGTGGAGATCTTCGGACCGCGTCGCTGTCCGAGGCTAGGTCGGACTTCGCCAAAGGTGTCGTCGATGCCGAGGGTGCTGCTGCTCCCTTCAGCCGTCAAGATCCGAGCCTGCAGGATCAGATTGTCTTGTAGCGTGTGTTCCCTGCGGCCGCCGAGGCCAAAACACACCCTCGCCGTGTTGTAAAGCCACGTCTCCTTTCCTCTTGTTTCGAGTATCTGGACCCTTTTGTTGGTAACAGAAATGTTTGTGCGAGCGAGAGTTGCTTCTCGCGGAAGGTGACGAGTGAGGTATCCGTATCCCGGGGGCTTAGGAGTCCCTCGGCTCGGTCAGCCTTGCCGCTTACGCGCACTCTTACCCGTCCATGGGGCTCTGTTCCCGACGCAGCCGAGAAGGCTCGAGAAATCGCTTCGGCAGAAGAGCTTCCGAACGTGAAGACTTGTTCGGTCCGCGGGATCACTTATCCGAACGTGAGTTACTTATCGCAGAAGGTGATGAGTGAGGTATCCGTATCCCGGAGGCGTAGGAGTCCCTCGGCTCGGTCAGCCTTGGCTGCTTACGTGTACTCCGTCGTTTTCAGGATCCACTTTCGAAGTAGTCAAATAGCCCGAAAGACCTTCTGGCAGAAAAGATCTTTTTTCGAGGAAAATTTCGACGCAGAGGGGGTTCCCCCCCTTTTAGCCCCCGAGGGAGGGTCGGGCTTTGCCGAGGCAAGGCCGACCCTTCCTTGACGACTAAACTTTTGCTGGGCGCGAGGTATAT
Organism: Zea luxurians; assembly: GCA_029449295.1. Taxonomy (NCBI): domain Eukaryota; kingdom Viridiplantae; phylum Streptophyta; class Magnoliopsida; order Poales; family Poaceae; genus Zea; species Zea luxurians. The sequence goes on from JAOPSE010001021.1 coordinate 11,850, forward strand.
GAACAACTTGAAAACATCTTAAGGGTAGAAGCGACATAGCTGTTGGATGTTCCAAGCGTTGCCGTAGACCTCGCCTTGACTGTTGGCCAGCTTGTACGTTCCGGGCTTCAGAACTTTGGCGATGACGAACGGCCCCTCCCAGGGGGGCGTGAGCTTGTGCCGCCCTCGGGCGTCTTGTCGCAGCCGAAGCACCAAGTCGCCCACCTGGAGGTCTTGGGACCGGACCCCTCGGGCGTGGTAGCGTCGCAGGGACTGCTGGTATCGCGCCGAGTGCAGTAAGGCCTTGTCCCGAGCCTCCTCCAGCTGGTCCAGCGAGTCTTCTCGGCTAGCTTGGTTGCTTTGGTCGGTGTAGGCCCTCGCCCTCGGGGAGCTGTATCCCAGGTCTGTGGGCAAGACGGCCTCGGCCCCGTAGACTAGGAAGAACGGCGTGAAGCCCGTGGCTCGGCTTGGCATTGTCCTCAGACTCCAGACCACCGAGGGGAGTTCCTTCATCCATCGCTTGCCGAACTTGTTGAGGTCGTTGTAGATCCGAGGCTTGAGCCCTTGTAGAATCATGCCGTTGGCACGCTCTACTTGCCCATTTGACATGGGGTGAGCCACGGCGGCCCAGTCCACCCGGATGTGATGATCCTCACAGAAGTCCAGGAACTTTCTGCCAGTGAATTGGGTGCCGTTGTCGGTGATGATGGAGTTCGGGACCCCGAAGCGATGGATGATGTTGGTGAAGAACGCCACCGCCTGCTCGGACCTGATGCTGTTCAGGGGTCGGACCTCGATCCACTTGGAGAATTTGTCGATGGCGACCGGCAGGTGCGTGTAGCCCCCGGGTGCCTTCTGCAAGGGGCCAACGAGGTCCAGACCCCACACAGCAAAAGTCCAGGTGATGGGTATCGTCTGCAGAGCCTGAGCGGGCAGGTGGGTCTGCCTTGCGTAGAACTGGCACCCTTCGCAGGTGCGGACAATTCTAGTGGCGTCGGCCACCGCCGTCGGCCAGTAGAAGCCTTGCAGGAAAGCATTTCCGACAAGGGCTCGAGGCGCTGCGTGATGGCCGCAAGCCCCCGAGTGTATCTCTCGTAGGAGTTCCTGACCTTCGGCGATGGAGATGCATCGCTGGAGGATGCCGGAGGGGCTGTGGTGGTAGAGCTCCTTCTCATCACCCAGCAAGACGAACGACTTCGCGCGCCGCGCCACCCACCGAGCCTCGACTCGGTCGGAGGGTAGCTCTCCTTGGTGAAGATATTGCAGGTACGGGGTCTGCCAGTTTTGATCAGGCGTGACCCCACTTCGCTCCCCCCCGACGTGCATCGTCTCGCCCTCAGGGGCCGAGGTTACCTCGGGCCGAACCGAGGATGCCTCGGACCGAGCCGAGGGTGCCTCGGGATGATCCGAGATTGCCTTGGGCTGATCCGAGATTGCCTCGGGCTGGGCCGAGGGTGCCTCGGGCTGGTCCGAGGGTGCCTCGGGCTCGGGCGTGTCGTCGATCTTGACGGAGGGTTGATGCAGATCCCGGGAGAAGACGTCCGGGGGAACCGTCGTTCGCCCCGAGGCTATTTTAGCCAGCTCGTCCACAGTCTCGTTGTAGCGCCGAGCGATGTGGTTGAGCTCGAGCCCGTAGAACTTGTCTTCCAGGCGTCGAACTTCATCGCAGTAGGCCTCCATCTTCGGGTCACGGCAGTGGGAGTTCTTCATGACTTGGTCGATAACGAGCTGCGAGTCACCGCGGGCGTCAAGGCGTCGGACCCCTAGCTCGATGGCGATCCGCAACCCGTTGATCAGAGCTTCGTACTTAGCCACATTGTTGGATGCCGGGAAATGGAGGCGTAGCACGTAGTGTAGGTGCTTCCCGAGGGGCGAGATGAAGAGTAGGCCTGCGCCGGCTCCTGTCTTCATCAGCGACCCGTCGAAGAACATGGTCCAGAGCTCCGGTTGGATCGGAGCCATCGGTAGCTGAGTGTCGACCCATTCAGCTACGAAGTCCACCAAGACCTGGGACTTGATGGCCTTCCGAGGAGCGAACGAGATCGTTTCGCCCATGATTTCCACCGCCCATTTTGCAATCCTACCCGAGGCCTCCCGGCACTGGATGATCTCCCCCAGGGGGAAGGATGACACCACAGTTACCGGATGAGACTCGAAGTAGTGTCGCAGCTTCCGTCGCGTAAGGATCACCGCGTACAGCAGCTTCTGAACTTGTGGGTAGCGGATCTTGGTTTCGGACAGTACCTCGCTGACGAAGTAGACTGGCCTCTAAACGGGCAACGCATGCCCCTCTTCTTGCCTCTCGACCACAATCGCGTCGCTAACCACCTGAGTGGTCGCGGCGACGTAGACCAGGAGGGCTTCTCCGGAAGCTGGGGGCACCAAGATAGGCGCCTTTGTGAGGAGCGCCTTCAGGCTCCCGAGGGCTTCCTCGGCCTCAGGGGTCCGAGTGAAGCACTCGGCCTTCCTTAAGAGGCGGTACAGAGGTAGACCTCTTTCGCCGAGGCGTGAGATGAAGCGGCTCAGAGCCGCGAGGCATCCCATGACCCTCTGTACGCCTTTCAAGTCCTTGATGGGCCCCATGCTGGTGATAGCTGCGATCTTCTCCAGGTTGGCTTCGATGCCCCGCTCGGAGACGATGAACCCCAAGAGCATGCCTCGGGGTACTCCGAAAACACACTTTTTGGGATTGAGCTTGACGCCTTTCGCCTTGAGACATCGGAATGTCGCTTCAAGGTCGGAAAGGAGGTCGGAGGCTTTCCTCGTCTTGACTATGATGTCATCAACGTAGGCCTCGACCGTGCGGCCAATGTGTTCGCCGAACACATGGTTCATGCACCGCTGGTACGTCGCGCCCGCATTCCTCAAGCCGAACGGCATGGTGACATAGCAGTACATGCCGAAGGGTGTGATGAAAGAAGTCGCGAGCTGGTCGGACTCTTTCATCCTAATTTGATGATACCCTGAGTAGGCATCGAGGAAAGACAGGGTTTCGCACCCAGCAGTGGAATCCATGATTTGGTCGATGCGAGGTAGAGGGTAGGGAACCTTCGGACATGCTTTGTTGAGACCAGTGTAGTCTACACACATCCGCCATTTCCCCCCTTTCTTTCTCACAAGCACAGGGTTGGCAAGCCATTCGGGATGGAATACCTCTTTGATGAACCCTGCCGCCATTAGCTTGTGGATCTCCTCGCCTATGGCTCTGTGCTTCTCCTCGTCAAATCGACGCAGCGGCTGCTTGACGGGTCGGGCTCCGGCTCGGATGTCCAGCGAGTGCTCGGCGACATCCCCTCGGTATGCCGGGCATGTCCGAGGGACTCCACGCGAAGACGTCGGCGTTCGCGCGGAGAAAGTCGACGAGCACTGCTTCCTATTTGGGATCGAGCCCGGAGCCGATCCGGATCTGCTTGGAGGCGTTGCCGCTGGGGTCGAGGGGGACGGACTTAACCGTCTCCGCTGGCTCGAAGTTGCCGGCATGACGCTTCACGTCCGGCACCTCCTTAGAGAGGCTCTCCAGGTCGGCGATGAGGGCCTTGAACTCGGCGAGGGCCTCGACGTACTCCACGCACTCCACGTCGCATTCGAACGCGTGTTTGTATGTGGGGCCGACGGTGATGACCCCGTTGGGGCCCGGCATCTTGAGCTTCAGGTAGGTGTAGTTGGGGACGGCCATGAACTTCGCGTAGCATGGCCTCCCCAGTACCGCGTGGTAGGTTCCTTGGAACCCGACCACCTCGAACGTCAGGGTCTCCCTTCGGAAGTTGGAGGGTGTTCCAAAGCAGACGGGAAGGTCGAGCTGTCCGAGGGGTTGGACGCGCTTCCCGGGAATGATCCCATGGAAGGGCGCAGCGCCTGCCCGGACAGAGGACAGATCGATACGCAGAAGCCCGAGGGTCTCGGCGTAGATGATGTTGAGGCTGCTGCCTCCGTCCATGAGGACCTTAGTGAGCCTGACGTCGCCGATGACGGGGTCGACGACGAGCGGGTATGTCCCCGGGCTCGGCAATGGTCGGGGTGATCGTCTCGGTCAAAGGTGATGGGCTTGTCGGACCAGTCTAGATAGACTGGCGCCGCCACCTTGACCGAGTAGGCCTCCCGGTGCTCTTGCTTGCGGTGCTGAGCCGAGGCGTTCGCCGCTTGCCCACCATAGATCATGAAGCAGTCGCGGACCTCGAGGAACTCTCCTGTCTGGTGATCTTCCTTCTTGTCGTCGTCGTGGGCCTTGCCACCCTCCGCGGGTGGCCCAGCCCTGTGGAAGTGGCGCCGAAGCATGACGCACTCCTCAAGGGTGTGCCTGACGGGTCCCTGGTGATGGGGGCACGGCTTCTTGAGCATCTTGTCGAAGAGGTTGGCACCTCCGGGGGGCTTCCGAGGGTTCTTGTACTCGGCGGCGGCGACAAGGTCCGCGTCGGCCGCATCGCGTTTCGCTTGCGACTTCTTCTTGCCCTTCTTCTTGGCACCGCGCTGAGTTGACGCCTCGGGAGTATCTTCCGATGGGCGGCCCTGGGGCTGCTTGTCCTTTCGGAAGATAGCCTCGACCGCCTCCTGGCCGGAGGCGAACTTGGTGGCGATGTCCATCAGCTCGCTCGCCCTGGTGGGGGTCTTGCGACCTAGCTTGCTCACCAGGTCGCGGCAGGTGGTGCCAGCGAGGAACGCACCGATGACATCCGAGTCGGTGATGTTGGGCAGCTCGGTGCGCTGCTTCGAGAATCGCCGGATGTAGTCCCGGAGAGACTCTCCCGGCTGCTGTCAGCAGCTTCGAAGGTCCCAGGAATTCCCGGGGCACACATACGTGCCCTGGAAATTGCCGGTGAAAGCTTGGACTAGGTCGTCCCAGTTGGAGATCTGCCCCGGAGGCAGGTGCTCCAACCAGGCGCGAGCGGAGTCGGAGAGGAACAGGGGGAGGTTGCGGATGATGAGGTCGTCATCGTCCGTTCCACCCAGTTGGCAGGCCAGACGGTAGTCCGCGAGCCACAGTTCCGGTCTCGTCTCCCCCGAGTACTTTGTGATAGTAGTCAGGGGTCGGAACCGGGTCGGGAACGGCGCCCGTCGGATGGCTCGGCTGAAGGCTTGCGGACCGGGTGGTTCGGGCGAGGGACTCCGATCCTCCTCGCTGTCGTAGCGTCCCCCACGCCTGGGGTGGTAGCCTCGGCGCACGCTCTCGTCGAGGTGGGTCCGTCGGTCGCGGTGATGGTGCTCGTTGCCGAGGCAACCTGGGGCCGCAGGCGCTGTGTTGCGCGTGCGCCCGGTGTAGACTGAGGCTTCCCGCATGAATCGGGAAGTCGCGGCATGATGTTCCGAGGGGTACCCCTGCCTTCGGGAGGCGGAGCTCTCGGCCCGTCGGACCGCGGCGCCTTCCAGGAGATTCTTGAGCTCTCCCTGGATTCGCCACCCCTCGGTGGTTGATGGCTCCGGCATCGCGCGAAGAAGCATTGCTGCTGCCGCCAGGTTCTGGCCGACCCCACTGGAAGCGGGTGGTGGCCCGACCCTGACGTCGTCGGTGATGCGGTGCTGGAAGCCCTGGGGTAGATGACATATTTCTCCGGCTGGAGGTTGGCCCGCCCATGCCTGCCCGACGTCCCGACGGATCGGCTCAAGCGCTCCTGCTCCCTCGTCGAGCCTGGCCTGCACCCCGCGGATTTGCTCGAGCTGTGGGTCATGACCCCCCGCCTGAACGGGGACCACAGCTAGCTCTCATGGGATGTCAACGCGAGGCACCGACCTAGGGAGGTCACCGTCCTCCGGCATACCGAGATGGTTGCCTTCGGGGGGACCCCCTAGATCGACGTGGAAGCATTCGCGACTTGGGCCACGGTCCTCGTCGCCGAGGCTACGGCTACCGTCGGAACAGTCGGAAAGGCAGTAGTCGCATGCGGTCATGAAGTCCCACATGGCACTGGGGTTGCCAAGTCCAGAGAAATCCCAACAGATGCTGGGCTCGTCGTCTTCCTCGGACCCAGAGGGCCCGTAGGTCGAGACGTCCGTCAGCCGGTCCCAAGGTGACCGCATACGAAACCCCAGAGGGTTTGGACTTGCATCTACGAGAGCGCCCGCCAAAGCGAAGTTGCTAGACGGGTTGAGGCTGAATCCGAAAGACATGGGATGGGAATCGGTCGGTACCTTTTAGTCGACGGGCAGCGATAAGGTCACGTCGGGGACTGACTGCGCCGTCGTCTCAGGTACGAGGGTGACGTCCAGCAAGCTTTTAGCGAGCGTGCTGGCGTCGTCCGCTTGCTCGGGATTGGCGTGTCGCGGGGAGACAGCGCTCGCCTTCATCTCAAACGCGAGGTCGACGCCCGGTGCGCCCCCCGTTGGGGTGCTGGGGCCGTTGACTCGCTCGACAGCCGACGAGGCGCTGTCTCCTGCTTGGCCTTGGTTGCCCCGCCTCCTCCTCCATCGGTGGGAGAGAGGATGGGGTGAGCTCGAAGATTGTTCTCCCACCATGCGGGGAAGACGTCGTCGATTCCGCCGCCGGCGGGCGGGTTGTCGGCCGCCACTGTTGTTGTCGCACGGCGGTGGAAGGAGTATCATGTCGTAGCTGCCGTCGAGGGACATGAACTCAAGACTCCCGAAACGGAGCACCGTCCTAGGTTGGAGAGGTTGCTGGAGACTGCCCATCTGGAGCTTGACGGGAAGCTGTTCGTCAACATGCAGCAGGCCCCTACCTGGCGCGCCAACTGTCGGCGTTCCGAGACCGGGGGTCCCTGAACCGACGAGTGAATGTCGCCGCGTGCCCCAGCCCAGATGGGTCGAGCGCGAGGGCGAGCGCGAAGGGGGGAGAGCGAGGCGGCCGGAGACCGGCATGAGAGAGGTGAGAATCCCGCGGCCTTCGTGTTCATCCCGCGCCCAGGTCGGGTGCGCTTGCAGTAGGGGGTTACAAGCGTCCACGCGGGAGAGGGAGCGAGCGGCCTCCGGCGAGCGCCTGTCTCGTCCTCGTCCCTGCGCGGCCAACCTTCTCTAAGAGGGCCCTGGTCCTCCCTTTTATAGGCGCAAGGAGAGGATCCAGGTGTACAATAGGGGGTGTAGCAGAGTGCTACGTGTCTAGCGGAGGAGAGCTAGCGCCCTAAGTACATGCCGTTGTGGCAGCCGGAGAGATTTTGGCACCCAGCTGGTGTGATGTCGTGGCCGTCGGAGGAGCGATGGAGCCTGGCGGAGGGACAGCTGTCGGAGCGGTTGAATTCTTGCTGACATCCTCTTGCTTCCGTAAGGGGGCTGAGAGCCGTCGTCGTCATAGAGTATGCAGGGCGCCATCATTGCCTATCTGGCGGGGCGAGCTAGATGGGACGCCGGTCTTGTTCCCTGCGGCCCGAGTCAGCTCGGGGTAGGGTGATGATGGCGCCTCCTGTTGACGTGGCTGGTCTACGCCCTAGGTTGGGCGATGTGGAAGCTCCTCCGAAGCCGAGGTCAGGTCTGAGCCCCAGGTTCGGGCGAGGCGGAGATCGCCGGCTGGTGCCGGGGCGGAGTCCGAGCCCTGGGGTCGGGTGAAGCGGAGTTTGTCGTCTTCTGGGGCCGAGCCCAAGTCTGAGCCCTGGGTCGGGCGAGGCGGAGATCGTCGTCTTCTGGGACTTAGCCCGAGTCCGAGCCCTGGGTCGGGCGGAGTTCGCCGTCTTCCGGGACTTAGCCCGAGTCCGAGCCCTGGGTCGGGCGGAGTTCGCCGTCTTCCGGGACTTAGCCCGAGTCCGAGCCCTGGGTCGGGCGGAGTTCGCCGTCTTCCGGGACTTGGCCCGAGTCCGAGCCCTGGGTCGGGCGGAGTTCGCCGTCTTCTGGGACTTAGCCCGAGTCCGAGCCCTGGGTCGGGCGAAGTTCGCCGTCTTCCGGGACTTAGCCCGAGTCCGAGCCCTGGGTCGGGCGGAGCGGAGCTTCCTATGGTGCCTTTGGCCGGGCCTGACTGCCTGTCAGTCTCACTCTGTCAAGTGGCACCGCAGTCGGAGTGGCGCAGGCGGCGCTGTCCTTCTGTCAGGCCGGTCAGTGGAGCGGCGAAGTGACGGCGGTCACTTCGGCTCTGCCGGCTGGGGGCGTGCGTCAGGATAAAGGTGTCAGGCCACCTTTGCATTAAATGCTCCTGCGATTTGGTCGGTCGGTGCGGCGATTTAGTCAGGGTTGCTTCTTGGCGAAGGCAGGGCCTCGGGCGAGCCGGAAACATGTTCGCCGCTGAAGGGGGGCCTCGGGCGAGGCGGAAATCCTCCAGGGTCGGCTGCCCTTGTCCGAGGCTAGGCTCGGGTGAGGCGTGATCGAGTCCCTTAAATGGACTGATCCCTGACTTAATCGCGCCCATCAGGCCTTTGCAGCTTTGTGCTGATGGGGGTTACCAGCTGAGAATTAGGAGCCTTGAGGGTACCCCTAATTATGGTCCCCGACAGTTCTAGAACCTCAAGACTATCACTGAACAGAGTCACACCTATACAATCTTCGATGACAGTTTTGTTAGTCTGTTCTGAAGCGCCAGAGTTAGACTTGATCCATTTTGCTTTCTTCGTCGCTGACGGAATGAGCAAAAGAGCAGGACACCCTCCACCCTATGAAGGATTAGGCGATGGTTCGTTTCAAGAACCTGACTCGGCATTTCCTGAAAGGGTGACAACTGAATATTGGTCATGGCCGTGTGGCCAACAGCTTCGGAGAATCTTGGTGCGACTGCTGGTGGATGATGGATCTCCTCGGCTTCCATCTCGTACACCAAGCATCAGATCAGTTGTTTTCAATCTGAAGCTGTAAGCTACAACCTATGCACCCATGGGGAGAAAAAAATGATAGTCAACATTAACGATACACTAAAAAACTAAGCCTAAAATCACTTATATTGCAAGAAAGGGACTAAATCAATCTGCATGTGCTCCATCTTTGTTGAAGAAAAGGTAGTTCATCCAAGACGCCCAGCAGCATAAATGGCTCTGTTATTGTGAATAGCATATATACATAGTGTCAACATAAGGCAATTTTGAATGATAACATAGACCATTAAATTGGTTTCACAAAAATAAGGGTATATAAGAAAATCGATGTTGTTATAAGTGCTAATTGCATCTCGAAGAAAACTGTTGGACTGATATCTATCTGGATATATAAAAAAGTACTAATTAACTATCAGTTATGTAACACCTTCATGTTATGGGACATATTTTACAAATGCATTCAGTTTCCTCTCAAAAGGGAAATAGAAAAAACACAATTTATGTATCGTATGGCTTAGCGTCTCTTTTACCTACAAGTTAGCTTGAAGACGCAGCTCTCAGGTGCCTGGTGAAGAATGGGAGGTTGGACAAAAGCTAAACCAAATATTAAGACAGTGATTCATGGTTTTGGGGACACCTCAAAAGCTACCAACAGGTTTATTAACTATGCTTCCATGGTTTTGTGGACTGCTCAAAAGCTACAAACAGGAGAGTTTTGTTACTCAAACATCAGAAAAACACTTTGAACTCCACACTAAAACTGCAAGCCCCCAAGCAGCATGTTATAAGCGGATCAAATAGAAAATGAAGCTTAAGAACTCAAAGAGGTGCTGCTTGTGACTGTGATAGTGATGTTATAAGCAGATCAAAGAGGTGCTGCTTGTTCTTATGACTGCAAACACAAACATATACATAGGACCGAAAACCACGGAAAAAGAATATTAATACATACACCAAAAAACTGTACATATTATCAAAGCCGATCAAACATAACATAGAGACTCGCATGAAACCCCAATGACTCGCATTCAACACTAACACTGATAATAGTATGTGCATTACACAAACTGACAATCATGAAATAAATCAAAACATAGAATATAAATTCGAGGAAAACTTGTGTACTGTGATTATTACACGTGGTAGGAGAAGTTGTCGATGAGGCTGCGCTCGCCACTGATTTCCAAGACCTTCAGAATCTCCTCGAGCCGGATCACGCTGTGGAAGGAACAAAAGCACGTAAACAACTATCTGTCGAGGGTCAAGGGAACAGTAGGAGTTCTATATAAGTTCCATAAGCAAGACACTCATGTCTAAAGTTTTGATAGAACATATTTTTTCATGTAGCGTTTGGAACAATTTGAGGGATCATCTGCAGCTGTAGAGAAGGTAGCAGTAATAATATATTGTATAGAACTCAGACATGAAAAATTAGGGATGATAGTGCCATCAAATATCCTATATACAATTTCGAATCATTAATTAGAAGGAATAGAATGATAGCTCTATCAAAATTTCTCTTTGTCTGGCCCTTTCTCCTCTGATCCTATCTACAGATAAGGATCTTATGTTCTTCCCATTAAGGGACTATGTTGAAATCTGCCCTACAACAACTATTGTGTGAATGAATTATAATCCCTGCAACTTAGTTGTAGCATGTTTATCTGAAGACCATTTATTCAAATGGCACGACATAAGATTAATTTCAATCAGCTAATAACGTCCAGAGATTCGGTGCTGCAAGGCTACAGCAGTACACAAGAGATGACCCCTATGTATAAAACTGAAGATTGTGAGAGCTTCTTCAACTATATACCTCAAGTCCCTAACGACAAGGAGAAAGTTGATGAGGATATTATAAGTTTAGCTTATATGTACATGCTTTTATGGCTAAACATGCATACATGAACATCATTGAACTTGATTTGATATTCCATTTTCAATAGACTGAACAGTTGCAGAAATGAAATGGAGCAAGATTGTAATATCGAGGCAACTAAAGCATGTATATATCCCTGACGACAAGGAGAAATGGAGCCTGATTATGTAAAATAGTAGGAGCATGATACATGACTTGAATCAAAAAACTGATGACTGAACCGATAAAGCAGGATATAAATTTATTTTACATAGGGGTGGATTCATCTGAAAATAGTAGGAGCATGATACATGACTTGAAGCAAAAAAAAACTGATGACTGAACCGGTAAAGCCGAAAGCTGTTAGACAAGCAGAAAATCCACATCATAACCAAGCAGATCTGCGCCTGGTTTCAGAATCCGCAATACTGTGTCGCTATAATCAATTAGATCTGAACCGTGATGTAAAATATCATATTTAGTTAATTCGCACGGTAAACATATCAGATTATTGCCAAGGTTGAGAGAGAGGGGAGGGGGTTCAAAAATGATGCAGCCTACCTTTTGGGTATAGCAGTCCCAACAGATGGTGCCTCGTCAATCGATCTCGTGTCAAGCTCTTTATGTTGACATTGCATTTCTCAAGCATGTAATCTCTATGCTACAGAACAGTTCTCATTCTATAGTATGTCTTTACTGATATTTTGTGAGTTGTGTCACATCTGTTTATGGGAACATATGGTTCTTTATGATAGGAAAGGAGTAATGGTGGGGTTGAAATGAAGTGAACATTGTCTTGGATGCTGTGAACAAAATAATGTCTTCGAAGCCTTCCCGTTAGCAGCACCTCAAGGCACTTCAACTTTATACAAAGACATGCCTTCCAGGTCAACAAAAAGTAAAGCATGCAACAACTGGAATAATTTTTGCATACATTTTTCCTATCTATATTCTCTAGAATCTATGCTTACATGAATTAAGAGTGTTGGCAACATACATTTAAGGAAATTGGATGTATGTTGGATGGGTAATACATTTAATATCCAATCATTGATAAACAGAAGCAATCTAATGATGTAAACTACCCTTTATATTCTAGAGATGATTAGTAGTAACACAAACAAGGAAGAAAAATAAAACAAGGAGATATGTCATACAGGGCAAAACATACCCATTGCAAATTCTTATTTGCACCAGGAGGGTGAAAAATGGATGCTTAAAGATATAATTTGAAGAGGAATGTCTTCATGTCACCATAAAAAATCAATGTGTCTTTTCCAAGGCTGTGGCAGGGATGGGGCTAGCGTCGAATACCCATTGTGAGGAGCCAACTATTCTAGGACAACTCGCTTGCTCACAGATCTCCCGGAACAAGCAAGTTGAAGGTTCATATGGGTTCCTGGAAATAAATTGAATGAGTGAAATCCATTTCTCAGAGATGAAGAAATCTGTCACTGACCCAACTCACCGGCAGTTCCCAGGGATGCTTGAATACGCCTAATATAATGTTTTAGCTAATCATAACACATAAAACAATCATTATCGCAATGGGTTGCATCTTTCAAATCTACAATTATAAGCACACACAGGTCAAAAGATGTGGCCACCATGTTTGAAGTAACTGCAAGATAAGTAACTGCGATTGCCACCGAACACATGGTGAACTGAAGGGAAAATATGTTTCTATTTTCTTAAGAGAAAAGAGAAACAGAGAACGACACGTGAACAGAGGAAACCAATGAATAGTGGAAGCTACATTTTCCTGCACAATACCTTCTGCAATGCCTCTGTATCTAGTATCCACCAACTAGGGGAGAGGCGAGGGGTGCACTTGATCTCCATCGAGATTGGGGGGTTAGGGTTCATAGAGAAACAGGAAACCGTTGTGCGGATTTAGAGCGTGAACAAGAGAAGTGGTAGGGGTGGGGAGATCGCAACGTAGCGTACCTTACATACGCTGTCGGCTTGCCGTCGCCGCCGCCGACCGTGGTGAGAGGGTGAGAGCGTGGGTCAAGGAAGTGGTCAGTGGCGGTCCGGAGCCACCAACGAGATGGGATTTGGGACTAGTGGAGTGGGGGTCTAGGGTTTTGTTTGGCTGCGCGGGATGGGAGGAAAAAGAGACGAGAGGTTGTGAATTGGGAGGCGGTCTTGTCCCCGACAGCGGCGGTAGTGGGGTGGCGGGCGTGGCTGTGGTTGCGGCGTCGGCGAGGCGCATGTGGAAGGAGGGGGAAGGGGCGCATCTCGCGGCGAGATTTCTATGGGTGCACACCGAAGAGGGCGGACAACACGGGAGCGACGGGCGTGCGCTGGCAGGAGCATAGGCAGAGGCAGAGAGAGCGGTGCCTTCCATGGGAGAGCGGACGCGGCTGGTCAGTGGTCACCGTGAGAGACGCGGCGAACAACGTGAGAGACTAGGCGGGGGCGGGGGCGGGCTTCACCATATTTTAGGGTGCCTCGCGCGGGCGGGATTAGCCGGCGGTGAGGGCGACGCGCGCGGGGCGTGATTCGCGGGCGCGAGGAAGACGCGCGCGGGGGCAAAAAATCGCGGGCGGGGGCACGGTGTCGTGGTGGACGCCCTCCATCCACTCTTAAGGATTAGTAGAGATTCAAACTATACTCTATAAACAATGCAATATACAACGAGGTTTTGGTTGACCATATAAGTGCAATGTACAACAGTTCACTCATATGGTCACTGAAAACACTGTTTTGCACTATTTTGTATTGTACATTGTATTGTTTGTGGAGTGTTGTTTGAAAAAAAAAATGTAAATCTACTCGAGCAAATATTAGAAAAAAATGACTTTTCTTGCTCCAACAGCTTCCTTATACTCTCCCGAAAGAATTAGGGCATGTGTTGGTTCGTTGTCTAACTTGCCATATTTTGCATAACTTTTCTGCCTAAGGTTAGGGGTTGTTTGGTTTGCTGTCTAACTTGACATAGTTTGTCACGCCTAAGGTTAGACAAGTTTGACAAAGTTAGGCATGTGTTTGGTTTGAAGCCACAATTGTGGCAAGATTTTTCTCCTGCAACGTAGGTCTCACTCGTCAATGACTGGTAAAATGTGGAAATATTTCCTTAGGCAAGACTAGGAATGACAATTTTACCGTCGGATATCCGACCCGTCGGGTTCGGATTCGGGAACGAATTTGTACCCGCGGGTCTTGCCCATACCCGGCACGTGATAAAATCGGGTCGGGTACGGATAGTTTTTTCGCCCACGGGTTACCCGTGGATATTCGTAAAAACTAAAAAACTAGTGTTCCCATATTATGAAGACTTGAAGTGTTCCCATATTATTGTAATACCCAAAAATGTAAGATGAAAGCATAGTTGGGATACATACATGATTTTTGCCTATGTTTATTGTAACATGTGAACCAACACCTCAAAAGTCAGTAATTAATTAGTGACACTCAAAGTAATTTGTGCATCATGCTGTGATTTATTTGTTTGTGCATTCACTCATAAAGAAATATGCAAATAGTGGAAGGGACATTAAACCTAATGTTGGGGACCAATAATTTGAGAAATAAGATATAGAAGGTGAAGAGGAAAATAGGAAAAGCCCTATATACAATGTAAGGAAAATATATAAATAAATGTGTCATTTCATATCAACATCTTGGACTAGTACATCTAGTTCAAATTCAAAGTTTACAGTCGAATTTGGATTCAAATTTAAGAATTCAAACATGAAAAGAAAAGAAGAAAATAGAAAGAAAATGGGAAAAAGCCCTAACCTAATTGGGCATGCGGCGCCCAATTTGGCCCACAGAAGAAAACCAACTGTGCGGCCCAGGACTACCTGCACGCGCACAACCGCCAGACACTGACAGGTCGGGCCTGCGCGCCAGCGGCTGCAAACCCGCGCACCCACGTACTGGAGACTAGCGCCGACAGTAAGGTCCACGGGGCAGTCTCTCGTTTGTGTTTCACGCGCGCTCGTCGTCTGTCTCCGCTACGCTGACCGGTGGGCCGGAGATGTCAGCTCCTTCCTCAACTGAAATCCGCGCATGGCGGGCGGCGTAGTCTCCTCTCCCCTTCTTCCGGAGCTGCTGGCCGTGGCTCCGAGTCCGTAGGATCGGGGCGTTAAATGCCGTGCTTGCCCACGAACCCTCCACCCTAAAACCACACAAAACCAGCCGTCCTCCCCGTGACCGAGAGAGCTCTCTCGTGCATGCCGCCATTGCCGCGCGCCCAAGATCTCAGCCAGCTTAACCACCTCGCGGGGGTCTGCTCGGCACTAACCCTTCGCACTCTGCTTCCTATTTAACATGGCCAACCCCCTCCCTCTCTTCTCCTTTGCCCCACCGACACCGAGCAGCGAGAGTTTGGCGAGGGGAGGAAAGAAAAGGTCCACCATCGGCGCCGTGTGCCGTGGGCGTCGCCCGAGCTTCGGGGAGGGGTTCGGGGGCATCAGTGGGCGTGGTGGAAGCTTACCTGGGGCAGGGCTCGGCTTCAAATTTGCTACGCCATCGGTGATTGCTCGCCGGCGCTGTGGATCCGCATCACGCCATGGGCGGCGATCTGCGCTACATAATCACCGGTGAGTCCTGGACGGTCGTGTTCGCCTCTTTCCCCTCTTTCGATTGCACTAGGTAATAGCCAGTATGTTTCGTTGATTCCGTAGGTGGGTAGTCACCGGCGAAGACTCCACCGTCTGACTCGTCGCGACGCCGTGTTTCTGGGCTATCGCGTTGGGGGGAGAAGATAATGTGCGCGCCGTTGGTTTGATTATGCACGGCTAGATTTGATCAAGCGGCTCAGGCTAGTTAGCGAAGATCTGGATGGTTGATCTGTGAACCAACGGTCCAGATTAGACGAGGGCGTACCGATTCGCGAGAGTGAATCTGCGGCGTCCATTCGTTAGTGAGCGTTGTAGATTAAAAAAATGGGCAGAGTTGATTTGGATCGTTGGATTCAGATCCAGTGGTTCTGGGCGCATGCCGTTTCACAGTGGCATCGATTTAATCTGGCGCGCAAGTTGTAGATCGGACGGTCCTGAACCCACGATACCTCTTCGCGGATCAGTTTTGCACAAGAGTCCCTCCGTTATTTTAGAATAAACCCGCTGTCCTCAGCGACTGTTTCCTGTGTCATAGTATATTTTACGCCAGAGCCCCTGATCTATCCAGAAATTGATGCTCAGTCCAGAGATGAATAAAAATAGAGAAATAATATTAGAAATTCATTTTTAATACAAAAACAATTGCTAGAACTTGGAAAATTCATATCTAATTCATTTTAAATCCAAATTGACCCATTCCAATTTCTAAAATTTTGTAATAAGATTCTCTATCATTTAGTGCCACTGTTTTGACATGAAAACAGTAAGGAAATTAATTTCTCATCTAATCCTATTTCAATCACATTAAACCTTAGAAAATTCATAACTTAAAACCTATAACTCCAAATTTAATGATTCCAGTTCCAATGATCTCATTTTAATGTGTAGATTTTTACTATATATTGTATTTACATGTTTGATGTGATATTAATTTATGCTATACTATGTATGTATTATGTTGATGCGAGTAGACGAGTAAGCCACTGTGGAATCTGAGGTTCAACAAGTAGAGGTAGCTGAGCAGGAGCTCATTGAAGGCAAGTTGTGCCCTTGATCACTTACTTTTCCCAGCCATGTTCTTATTAATTTTAATGATCTGCATAGGTTAATTTTGATGGGACCCTTTATGTTACCCCAGTTTTGGTTATCTTTATACCTTATTCACCGCTGAAACATTTTTGGGTAGTACTTGCTATTGCTTTATGTGGATTGGGTATGGAGATACAACATTCATGATTACTCTTTTATTATCTTGTTATTATTACTGTTCATGTTAGGATCATTAAATTAATGGGAACATGGAGCGACCACCCGGTAAAACAGTGCTACCACAAGGGTTTAATGGGACGCCCTTGGCTGATTAACTAGGAAAGCTAGTGGAGGTCTTCCTTACCCGAAAGGGGCAAGGGCAATAGGGGAGTGGTCAGTGTAGGGAGGTCCTTGGGTTGATTTTGCTGCGATGGCGGTCAGGCGAGGGATTCCTACACTGGAGCTTCCTATAAACTGTAGCCGGATTTCTGAAGCTAGTGGAACTTTGTAAAGGCCTCGTAGTGTTACCCTGCCTCGCCTCCTCGGTAGAGGTGTATGGGATTGGCCGTCTCTTGGCAGATGGGTAACATGACTTGTGGGTAAAGATGCGCAACCTCTACAGAGTGTAAAACTAGTATACTAGCCGTGCTCACGGTCATGAGCGGCTCGGACCCTCACATGATTAACTTATGGAACTTAAAGTTAATTAGACATTTGCATCGCATTTGGGATTATTTTACTATTACTTTTCTTTATTATTATTAAGGTTTGGTATTTACTTACACCTAGTAATTGCTAATAAAATTTTGACCAACTTATAAAAGCAATGCTCAGCTTCAGCCTCTATTTCATTGATTAGCCTTACACTTCATGAACTCCCACCTTTGGTGAGTTCGTGCCACATTATTCCCCACGACTTGTTGAGCTATGAACGTATGTGAGCTCACTCTTGCTGTCTCACACCCCCACAGGAGAAGAGCAGGTGGTTCAGGAGGAGCCTCAAGGCGAGGAGTTTGATCTGATCTAGGTGGCGTTTCTCAGTTGACATTGGCGCCGACGATCCTTAGTTCGTTTTATGTTTATTCTTTTATTTTGTATTAAGTCTTCCGCTATGTAATAAGTACTCCGATGTTTTGTGACATTTATCTCTATACACTCTGTTATTATATATGTTGTCTTCTTTGGCGCATGTATGAGATGCACCCGGCTTTGTCCTTTAAACCCGGGTGTGACAGAAGTGGTATCAGAGGAAATGTTGACTGTAGGTGAAACCTAGATAGAAATGGATAAAACCCTTACCTACTTATCTTATTCTGATTCATTCTACACTTACCTTGATCCTGTCTCACCTTCTACTGTTCTACTCTGATCATTCTTACCTTTTCTACTCTGAGACAAGATGGATTTCACACCTTGGAATCCCTACCCCCATGACATTCTTGAGAGTTAGGGAACCTAAGACAAAATCAAAACTATTTTCTATATTTAAAAATGTTGTTTGATTGTTCTGATGAAAAATGTCTGATTTGCTTCTTTGATTGATTGAAGTATTATATATGGACATCTTAGTATGTACCACTATAAGGTAATGAACTAGCTATGGTAGATAAAATGTTAAACTGCTTAGCTAATAAATCCCCCAAAGTAACATGATTCGTAATTACTGCCTTGTCTACTATTCTCTTACCTTATGTATCTAACTCAGATGGTAAATACCAGGAGGGGTGGTGGAATTGATTTACCTCCTAATCGACACACACTCGAATGATATATAGACTACCTCAGCCACAACCAGCAGAGATGAATCCTCCTAATCCTCCACCAGGCGGAGTTGATCCACTGATTGCAGCTCAGATGGCGGTGATACAGCAAATGGCGGACACTATGGCGGATATGCGTGCTCAGATGCAGCAAGAACGTCAGGAGATGCGTCAGGAAAGAGAAGATATACGCCAGGAGATGTGCCAGGAGAGAGAAGAGATGCGCCAGGAGAGAAGGGTGCAACAACAGCAGCTGCAACAACAACAGCAGCAGCAACAACAAGTGCCATTGCCTCCACCACCACCACCACCAGTTCCACCTCGTGATACGCACCGGGAATTTATGAGTCATAAGCCACCGACCTTTGCCAGCTCACTAGATCCACTTGATGCAGATGATTGGGTAAAAGCAATTGAGAAGATGCTCAACATCGCCCAATGCTCAGACCGGGAGAAAGTTCTTTATGCCTCAGGTCGTCTGACAGGTCCTGCTGCTGACTGGTGGGATTCTTATACTGCTGCCCACGATGCTGCTGATGCTATTACTTGGGCAGAGTTCAGTACACAGTTCAGGAACTACCATATTCCAGCTGGTATGATAAAGATCAAGAAGAAGGAGTTTCTGTCATTAAAGCAAGGCAACATGTCGGTCAGCGAGTACAGAGACAAATTTATTCAGCTGTCGAGATATGCTCTGGAGGAAGTTGCTGAGGATGAGAGGAAGCAGGAGCACTTCATTGAAGGACTTAATGGACCCCTACAGTATGCACTGGTTGCACACACATTTCCGTCGTTTCAGAGGCTACTGGATAAGGCTCTTGCTATTGAACACAAGCGTGTTCAACTGGGTGATCTGAAGAGGAAGGCTATCTCACAGGGACAGGGTAGTAGCAGTGTTCGTCCCCGCTACGTTTCACCGCAGGGTACACCGACCCGACCAGGAGGACCACGCCCAGTTCAGTATGCTCCACATGGCTCTCCACGGACACTTACTCGTCAGGCTACTCCCACTGGCACCCCGACGAGGCCTACAGGACAGAAGACCGACCCTACATGCTTCAAGTGCAGTCAGATTGGGCACTATGCTAATGCTTGTCCTATGGGAAATTCTGGTACACCAGCTAAGAACAAGCAACAGACTCCTGGCAAGGGATATTCTATTGCCAAGGTTAATCAAGTCAGCGTTGATGCTACTCCGGATGGTGGGGACATCGTACTTGGTATGTTTTATGTTAATGCAATTCCTGCAACCATATTATTTGATTCTGGTGCTACACATTCATTCATGTCTGCTAGATATGCCAACACAAATGAAATACCACTGCTAAATATGAGAAAACTCATGATAGTAATTACACCTAAAGGGCCTGTTGAGGCGAATCAAATGACACGTAGATTGACATTGACCATTATGGGTAGAGAATTTGGAGCTACTGCTATAATATTAGAGTCAAGCAGTATAGATCTGATCCTTGGTATGTCATGGCTAAGAAAGGCAAAGGCCGTTATAGCATGTGGTAGAGGTACCGTAGAACTCACTACCACTAAAGGAGAAAGATTTCAAGTTAATATTGCAGTAACCTCCTCATCCATGCGTGCAATGTTCTTTATACCTGAGGAGTTTGTTGGAGACAACATCCGGGTGGTTAGAGATTTTCCGGATGTCTTTCCAGAGGAGTTACCAGGGATGCCACCTGATAGAGAAGTTGAGTTTGTTATTGATCTCTTACCTGGAACCGCCCCTATTTCTAAACGGCCATATAGGATGTCCGTAGAGGAGTTGAAGGAACTTAAGAAGCAGTTAACTGAGTTACAGGAGGCGGGGTATATTCGTCCGAGTTCCTCACCTTGGGGAGCACCGGTGTTATTCGTACAGAAGAAGGATGGATCGCAACGAATGTGCGTGGACTATAGATCACTTAATGATGTCACGGTGAAGAACAAGTATCCATTACCCCGTATTGAAGATTTGTTTGATCAGATGAGAGGAGCCAGGGTATTCTCGAAGATTGATCTCCGATCGTGATACCATCAGATGAAGATTAGACCATCAGATATTCCTAAGACGGCTTTCTCAACCCGATATGGATTATATGAGTTTACTGTTATGTCATTTGGATTAACTAATGGACCGACTTATTTCATGAATTTGATGAACAAGGTGTTTATGGAGTATTTGGACAGATTCGTTGTGGTGTTTATCGACGATATTCTGATCTATTCTAGGAATGAAAGTGATCATGAACAACATCTAAGGTTGGTGCTACAAAAGCTGCGAGATAATCAACTCTACGCTAAGTTTAGCAAGTGCGAGTTTTGGATTGACAAGGTGCCATTCCTTGGTCATATTATTTCTAATGGAGGAATAGCAGTGGATCCTGCTAAAGTAAAGGAGATTATGGAGTGGAGAGTGCCCACTACAGTTACGGAGATTCGGAGTTTCTTAGGACTTGCAGGATATTATCGTAGATTTATTGAAGGATTCTCTAATATTGCCAAGCCTATGACCTCACTTTTGGAGAAGGGAAGAGAATTCAAGTGGGATGAGAAATGCCAAGAGAGCTTTGATCAATTGAAGGAGAGGTTGATGTCACCATCAGTATTGATTATGCCAGATCTGCAGAAGGGATTTGCCATTTACTGTGATGCATGTAGCCAAGGACTTGGATGTGTGCTTATGCAAGAAGGTCATGTGATCGCCTATGCATCTCGTCAGTTGCGGAAACATGAATTGAACTACCCCACTCATGACTTGGAGCTGGCAGCAGTTGTGCATGCACTTAAGATTTGGAGACACTACATTATGGGAACTAAGTGCCAAGTATACACGGATCATAAGAGCTTGAAGTACATATTCACTCAGAAGGATCTCAACCTTAGGCAACGCTGTTGGTTGGAGCTCATTAAGGATTATGATTTGGAGATTCACTATCACCCAGGCAAGGCAAATTTGGTTGCAGATGCCTTGAGTCGGAAGGAGCATGTTCACTCCGCTTTCGTTGTCCAGCTACCTGATGAATTAGCAAAAGATTTTGAGAGGCTCAACCTGGGAATTGTTACACATACGGAAGGAGTCACCATTGAATTGGAACCTACCTTGGAACAAGAAATTCGTAAAGGTCAGATTGGTGATGCTAAGATTCAGGAGATCAAGGATCTGATAACAGAGGGTAGAGGCCTGGAGTTCACAAAGGATGAGCAAGGCACGATATGGTTCAAGAATCGGATTTGTGTTCCTGATATCGATAGTCTTCAGGAAACCATATTGAAGGCGACACATGATTCAGTCTATTCTATCCACCCTGGAAGTACCAAGATGTATCAGGATTTGAAGCAAAAGTATTGGTGGTATGGACTGAAGAGAGATGTGGCTGCACATGTAGCTATGTGCGATGTATGCCAAAGAGTTAAGGCTGAACACCAGAGGCCAGCCGGACTACTGCATCCACTGAAGATACCTGAGTGGAAATGGGAAGAGATTGGCATGGACTTCATTGTTGTATTACCCCGCACGTCTGCTGGATATGATTCTATATGGGTGATTGTGGACAGGCTAACTAAAGTAGCCCACTTTATTCCAGTAAAGACCACATATTCAGGAGCTAAATTGGCAGAGTTGTACATGGCACGGATTGTATGCCTACATGGTGTGCCAAAGAAGATTGTGTCGGACCGGGGATCACAGTTTACCTCTCGGTATTGGAAGAAGTTGCACGAGTCATTGGATACAAGATTGAATTTTAGTTCGGCTTACCATCCCCAGACTGATGGGCAGACTGAGAGGACTAACTAAGTGCTGGAAGATATGTTAAGAGCTTGTGCCCTTAAGCATGGTGGTAGTTGGGATAAGAGCTTGCCTTATGCTGAGTTCTCCTATAATAATAGCTATCAGGCCAGTTTGAAGATGTCACCGTTTGAGGCTTTATATGGCAGAAAGTGCAGGACTCCATTATATTGGGATCAAACTGGTGAAAGGCAGTTGTTTGGGCTTGAGATTATACAAGAAGCAGAGGAACAAGTTCAGCAAATAAGGGAGAATTTGAGAACTGCACAGTCCAAGCAGAAAAGTTATGCTGATACCCGGAGAAGACTGCTTGAGTTTAAAGAGGGAGATTATGTCTATTTGAAGGTGTCACCACTCCGGGGTATGAGAAGATTCAAAGTCAAAGGAAAGTTGTCCCCTCGCTTTATTGGACCCTTCTTAATCTTAAAGCGAGTGGGAGAGGTGGCATACCAATTGGAGTTACCGGATCATCTCGCGGATGTTCATGATGTATTCCATGTATCTTAGCTGAAGAAATGTCTCAGGGTACCTGAGGAACAATTACCAATGGAAGACCTTAGTGTTCAAGAAGATTTGACTTATGCTGAGTACCCCATCAAGATTTTGGACACCTTGACTCAAGTTACGAGGAATAAGGTTATAAAGATGTGCAAAGTGAAATGGAGCCACCACGGTGAAGATGAAGCAACTTGGGAGAGAGAAGAAGAGCTTCGCATAGACTTTCCCCACCTTTTCCCTAGATCTTCTTAAATCTCAAGGACGAGATTATTTTTAAGGGGGGTAGGCTTTGTAATACCCAAAAATGTAAGATGAAAGCATAGTTGGGATACATACATGATTTTTGCCTATGTTTATTGTAACATGTGAACCAACACCTCAAAAGTCAGTAATTAATTAGTGACACTCAAAGTAATTTGTGCATCATGCTGTGATTTATTTGTTTGTGCATTCACTCATAAAGAAATAAGCAAATAGTGGAAGGGACATTAAACCTAATGTTGGGGACCAATAATTTGAGAAATAAGATATAGAAGGTGAAGAGGAAAATAGGAAAAGCCCTATATACAATGTAAGGAAAATATATAAATAAATGTGTCATTTCATATCAACATCTTGGACTAGTACATCTAGTTCAAATTCAAAGTTTACAGTCGAATTTGGATTCAAATTTAAGAATTCAAACATGAAAAGAAAAGAAGAAAATAGAAAGAAAATGGGAAAAAGCCCTAACCTAATTGGGCCTGCGGCGCCCAATTTGGCCCACAGAAGAAAACCAACTGTGTGGCCCAGGACTACCTGGACGCGCACAACCGCCAGACACTGACAGGTCGGGCCTACGCGCCAGCGGCTGCAAACCCGCGCGCCCACGTACTAGAGACCAGCGCCGACAGTAGGGTCCACGGGGCAGTCTCTCGTTCGTGTTTCACGCGCGCTCGTCGTCTGTCTTCGCTACGCTGACCGGTGGGCCGGAGATGTCAGCTCCTTCCTCAACTGAAATTCGCGCATGGCGGGCGGCGCAGTCTCCCCTCCCCTTCTTCCGGAGCTGCTGGCCGTGGCTCCGAGTCCGTAGGATCGGGGCGTTAAATGCCGTGCTTGCCCACGAACCCTCCACCCTAAAACCACATGAAACCAGCCGTCCTCCCCATGACCGAGAGAGCTATCCCGTGCATGCTGCCATTGCCGCGCGCCCAAGATCTCAGCCAGCTTAACCACCTCGCGGGGGTCTGCTCGGCACTAACCCTTCGCACTCTGCTTCCTATTTAACACGGCCAACCCCCTCCCTCTCTTCTCCTTTGCCCCACCGACACCGAGCAGCGAGAGTTTGGCGAGGGGAGGAAAGAAAAGGTCCACCGTCGGCGCCGTGTGCCGTGGGCGTCGCTCGAGCTCCGGGGAGGGGTTCAGGGGCATCAGTGGGCGCGGTGGAAGCTTACCTGGGGCAGGGCTCGGCTTCAAATTTGCTACGCCATCGGTGATTGCTCGCCGGCGCTGTGGATCCGCATCACGCCGTGGGCGGCGATCTGCGCTACATAATCACCGGTGAGTCCTGGACGGTCGCGTTCGCCTCTTTCCCCTCTTTCGATTGCACTAGGTAATAGCCAGTATGTTTCGTTGATTCCGTGGGTGGGGTAGTCACCGGCGAAGACTCCACCGTCTGACTCGTCGCGACGCTGTGTTTCTGGGCTGTCGCGTTGGGGGGAGAAGATAATGTGCGCGCCGTTGGTTTGATTATGCACGGCTGGATTTGATCAAGCGGCTCAGGCTAGTTAGCGAAGATCTGGATGGTTGATCTGTGAACCAACGGTCCTGATTAGACGAGGGTGTACCGATTCGCGAGAGTGAATCTGCGGCGTCCATTCGTTATTGAGCGTTGTAGATTAAAAAAATGGGCAGAGTTGATTTGGATCGTTGGATTCAGATCCAGTGGTTCTGGGCGCATGCCGTTTCACAGTGGCATCGATTTAATCTGGCGCGCAAGTTGTAGATCGGACGGTCCTGAACCCACGATACCTCTTCGCGGATCAGTTTTGCACAAGAGTCCCTCCGTTATTTTAGAATAAACCCGCCGTCCTCAGCGACTGTTTCCTGTGTCATTGTATATTTTACGCCAGAGCCCCTGATCTATCCAGAAATTGACGCCCAGTCCAGAGATGAATAAAAATAGAGAAATAATATTAGAAATTCATTTTTAATACAAAAACAATTGCTAGAACTTGGAAAATTCATATCTAATTCATTTTAAATCCAAATTGACCCATTCCAATTTCTAAAATTTTGTAATAAGATTCTCTATCATTTAGTGCCACTGTTTTGACATGAAAACAGTAAGGAAATTAATTTCTCATCTAATCCTATTTCAATCACATTAAACCTTAGAAAATTCATAACTTAAAACCTATAACTCCAAATTTAATGATTCCAGTTCCAATGATCTCATTTTAATGTGTAGATTTTTACTGTATATTGTATTTACATGTTTGATGTGATGTTAATTTATGCTATACTATGTATGTATTGTGTTGATGCGAGTAGACGAGCAAGCCACTGTGGAATCTGAGGTTCAACAAGTAGAGGTAGCTGAGCAGGAGCTCATTGAAGGCAAGTTGTGCCCTTGATCACTTACTTTTGCCAGCCATGTTCTTATTAATATTAATGATCTGCATAGGTTAATTTTGATGGGACCCTTTATGTTACCCCAGTTTTGGTTTTCTTTATACCTTATTCACCACTGAAACATTTTTGGGTAGTACTTGCTATTGCTTTATGTGGATTGGGTATGGAGATACAACATTCATGATTACTCTTTTATTATCTTGTTATTATTACTGTTCATGTTAAGATCATTAAATTAATGGGAACATGGAGCGACCACCCGGGAAAACAGTGCTACCACAAGGGTTTAATGGGACGCCCTTGGCTGATTAACTAGGAAAGCTAGTGGAGGTCTTCCTTACTCGAAAGGGGCAAGGGCAGTAGGGGAGTGGTCAGTGTAGGGAGGTCCTTGGGTTGATTTTGCTGATGGCGGTCAGGCGAGGGATTCCTGCACTGGAGCCTCCTATAAACTGTAGCCGGATTTCTGAAGCTAGTGGAACTTTGTAAAGGCCTCGTAGTGTTACCCTGCCTCGCCTCCTCGGTAGAGGTGTATGGGATTGGCCGTCTCTTGGCAGATGGGTAACATGACTTGTGGGTAAAGATGCGCAACCTCTGCAGAGTGTAAAACTAGTATACTAGCCGTGCTCACGGTCATGAGCGGCTCGGACCCTCACATGATTAACTTATGGGACTTAAAGTTAATTTGACATTTGCATCGCATTTGGGATTATTTTACTATTACTTTTCTTTATTATTATTAAGGTTTGGTATTTACTTACACCTAGTAATTGCTAATAAAATTTTGACCAACTTATAAAAGCAATGCTCAGCTTCAGCCTCTATTTCATTGATTAGCCTTACACTTTATGAACTCCCACCTTTGGTGAGTTCGTGCCACATTATTCCCCACGACTTGTTGAGCTATGAACGTATGTGAGCTCACTCTTGCTGTCTCACACCCCCCACAGGAGAAGAGCAGGTGGTTCAGGAGGAGCCTCACGGCGAGGAGTTTGATCTGATCTAGGTGGCGTTTCTCAGTTGACATTGGCGCCGACGATCCTTAGTTCGTTTTATGTTTATTCTTTTATTTTGTATTAAGTCTTCCGCTATGTAATAAGTACTCTGATGTTTTGTGACATTTATCTCTATAAACTCTGTTATTATATATGTTGTCTTCTTTGGCGCATGTATGAGATGCACCCGGCTTTGTCCTTTAAACCCTGGTGTGACAATTATGTTCTGTATACCTGTGTTGACGCATAATTCATGAAGACTTGTTTCAAGTGTTCTCTGTACGCATAAATTTTCTGAAATTTTTATTGGTTATGATTATATTTTCTGGAATTTTTCTATAGTTTTTAGATATATATATATATATGTATATATATATATGTATGTATGTATGTACCTGCGGGTACCCAATACCCGACAGGTACGGGCACGGGTACAATTTTTACCCGTGGGTACAGATGCAGGCGGGTATGGCTAATACCCGCGGGTACGGTCGCGGGCAGGTATTTATTATACCTGATCCAAATTCGACCCGTTGCCATCCCTATGCAGGACAAACTATGGCGCGGAATTTGCGCGTCTAACCTTAAGCACCTTAGACAAATGTGGCATAAAATTGTGTGGCAATTTTTGGCACCACAAGTATAGAACCAAACAACCTCTAGTTCTTCAATTCAGATGATTAACCTCAAGAAAAATTTGACATAATTAACCACGAACCAAACAGACCCTTAGCATCCCGCATCTATCTCCTCACCTCCCTCATATTTGCGTGTAAGCTATTTCTCCACACCCGGCCTCGCTCGTATGCGAGTAGGCTCCCGCGATTTTTTTTTCTACTGCACGCGCACTTGTTATGGTGGGGCTTCGACACATACACTAAGTAGCGGCCTCCTCCTCATGGTATCTCCAACCATTCTCCTTTCCAAATTATCATATTCGTACTTTATATTTATATTTAAATACCTCCTTTTCAACAATTCTTCTCTCTATTTCTCTTTCTCTCCAACTGTTCTCTCTATTTAGCTCTCCTTTATTTTTTAACTGAGCTATTTGCTTTTTATGTATCAATTTTTGGAGCTTTAAAAAATACTATCATATTTATAGTGCCGTAATACACATTATTATTTGGTAATTATACTAAAAATAGATTACTTTTGTAATTAAAGCGTTGATTAGTAAAATGGATGGAGATTAGAACTCCTCTACATAGGGTGGAATACTTCTCTCTCCCCGTAGAGGGTGCTGGAGGGGGACCGTTAGACCCCTCCTCCCCTCATTTACACCTCGTAGGGGACAACGGGAGAGAGGGGGCTAGCCGACGTGAGCTGTTGGAGCTAGCCTCAGTGACCGTGACATACTGATGTTGCTAGAGATGACAACGTGAAGGAGCTCCTCGGTGATCATGAGTCTCAATGGCAGCAGATCCAGGATTGATCCAAGAGGGGGCTACTAAGCTAATACTATAAAAAATTTTAAACCAAACAAAAAATATAGTTGATGTTTAATATGACACACGAAGCAAGATATAATTAAAAAGAAATATGTAGTCCAAAAATACGTCGATAGGAGAAATACAATAATCTTGCACATACCGTCCTTCAGGCTCCGGCGGTCCGGCCTCCGGGCAAGCACGTTGTGCGGCTGTGAGCTACGGCGGCCTGCAGCTCCGGCGCTCCGTGGCTGGTGCCTCCGCGGCTCCGTGCCTAGCGGTGGCGGCCTGGCGGGTGAGCACGCCGCGGGCAGGCGCAAGGCGAGCGCGCTGCGCGGCTATGGCGGCATGTAGCTCGGGCTCCGGCTGGGCTGGTGCCTCCGCGCCTGGCGCCCTGGCGGTGGCGGACTGGCGTGCCTCGGGCCTCTGGCCTCGGCTGCTCTCGTGCTGTGGTTGGCGGTCGAGCGTGCCTGGCTGGGCGCCGAGCGCCTGGCGGTGCCGCGGTGGCGACTGGCCGCGAGCGCGCTGCAGGCTGCGGCGCGGCGCTGGAGAGGAGGCGTGGCCGCGCGGGCCGCGGGCGAGCGGCCGAGCGCGCTGCGGCGCTGGTCCGCTGGAGAGCTGGAGCCTGGAGAAGTGGAGAGGACAGAGGAGGGCAGGACCGCATGAGGCGCGGGACGCGGGCGAGTGCGCTGCGACGCTGGTGCGGTCGCGTGGTACCAGGATGCAGGCAGGAGCCAAGTGGCGGCTGAAGCTAGGGTTGGGGCTGTACGCGACGATGGGCCTCTAGTGGGCCGTGACTGCCGACCGGGGCTATAGCCCAGGCAGCCCCGGGTGGAGATCCGCCCCTGATGAGTCTTGACGTCGAGAAGAGAGAGGTAACGAAGGCTAGTGGGATTTTATAGTTTTTAGTTATTTAAGAACTGTTGGAGTATATACATGATACTTTGCTTCTAAAAATGTTTAGTCTGCCACCAATAACCATTTTTAGAGAAAACTTTTAATATACTTTTGGAGTTGCTCTTAGTCTTTATCGTACCGAATGTTTGTATGCTAGTTAGAAGTATCAAATATAGTTAGGGTGTTTGTAAGCAAAGTATTTTTGGAGTTTTGAGATAAAATCATGGTATTTGAGAATATCGTAGTATTTTTTGCAGGAGGTGTTTGCCTTCATTGTAAAAAAATGTTTTGAATACCATGGTTTTGTAGATATCATGGTATTTTTGTAGTATTTGAAATTCCACTCCAACCTAAAGTTTTTGTTTATAAGTAGTCTTGCATATGTATACTAAATACCATGGTTTGAGATACTTTGTCTCCAAACACGTATATCTAAGAGTGATATAAAAAATACTACGGTTGTATCATGATATCTTAAAATCATAGTACTACGCTTCCAAACACACCCTTACTAGTAAAGTGCTCATATGTTGTTATAATTTTCATTTATACTTAAATATAGGGTATAAAACATAAAGATATGTGTTTTCTTGACTAGGTAGGTGTGATTGTGAACTTGGAGCCAACAACCATAGTCCAATCCCCATTTGTATATAATTTTAGCTTTTTACTAGCTAAATATGGAGAAACATGATGATGGTTTGATTACAAAGAAATATAAGGTTTTTTTGTAAAAGTAACGACAATGGAACCGTGAAACCATGAAAACTAGTGTGCAGCCAGATGACAAAGAAATATCGTTGTTATCCTAAACGGTTTTTGTCGTGGGAACGACCCCCGGTTCCTAGGACCCACCGGTCAGTGAGCGCGCTGAGGAAAGAGCCCCTGATTGTTGGTGCCCGTTAGTCAGTCGGAATAGGCAGGTGTACCAATCCTAGAAGGACCCACCCCCGGTCGAACCTCGCGGCACCGAGCCTGGGGCCGCATGTGGCGGAGCCTAACAAGGGAAGCCGGGCATGTCTGAAGGGAGCCACTCGAGTGGATTCCACGCCCGACCCCGGACTGACCCACCATAAATGATTGGTTGCATCAACCACGCCTAGCCCCGAGCCACAGCGTGGGCACCGGTCCGCTTTCCACTCATGACCTACGAACCCCTCGGGCTGCATAGCTCTCATGACCTACGAGCCCCTGTATTACTGCACACTAATGGCCCGCGCGTCCCTCGGCCTACGACATACTTTTGGTCTATCAGACTAGGCATGAGTGCGGAGACCTCCCATAGGGCACTACACAACGGGTTGTGTCAAGCCACAGGGTACGGAAGCAAGGGGTTGGCGTAGCCGAAATGATGGCACCTGGGACCATTGTCGCCCTCACGTCATCCACCACGATAAATACGCGACAACCAAGCAACTCCAGGCCCCACGAGTACACGTGGCCTCACTCGGGATAAAACAATGGTTTTACCCTGTCTTATGGCTCCTTCCTGAGGAAGCCGTCACTGGCTGACCCCTGTCCTGGCCTATAAAAGGGAGACGCTCGCCTCAGGGTCAAGGGGGATCGGAGGAGAGAGCTCTTGGACATAACTAGATGCCTTCAGATGGAGACGAACCCATAAGGATGAACATGAGGAGGAGCGCCGACGAGGACCAGGAGGCCAGAGCCCTACCAAGCCAAGCCTTAGCCAGGACTCCGCATTGCAGCTTCCAAGCTCTACTTCCACCCCGATAAGAGATATAGGAGCCTCTCCTCCCTCTCTCGATAGCTTGTAACCCCTACTATGAGTTTGATCATCAAGGGTGCTGGTAGCGCAAACCATCAATGACTACAAGTAGGAACATTCTGTCTGAACCAGTATAAATTTTGTGCCCTCCGCGCACACCCTCCGGAGCCTAGAATGTGTACAATAAATTTACTTGTCGAAGCAAGGTACAGAACACCGATAGTTGGCCCACCAGGTAGGGGACTTACGCGTTCTGCGATGAGATTCTCCAAGCTCCAGATGTCTGGATTTAACGTTAGCGTAGCACAGACTCCCAAAGCGATCAAATGCGTTGAGAACTCTGACAATACCCTCGGCGGCGATGAAACGACAAACATGGCCTCAAAAGCTTTGACTCCCCTAACTGGCGAGTTGATTGACATTGTTGGAAGCCTTAATCACCTCTGCCTCGATCCCTAGGAAGGTGAGAACATGCTGCCAGGCTCACTGCAACGCATTTTTGTAAGGCATTGGAGGCATCGGGTCCCATTGAGGGGTCGTTCTTTGGTTTCCCCTGTCAGGATTGGGAGGCAGACCCAATTCTCCGTCGAATGGGACTACCCACGTTTTGACCCGAGAATCCCTCGTGGTCTCGTAGATCAGGGGACTCCTTGCTCTTAGGGGACCTCAAGGGGAACCTCCCTAACACCGCAGCGCGTGCCATGGCGTTAGCCCCAACTCACCTCAACCCACCATGCTGAGGATCACCACCAGGACGGGACCCCACCCAAAGCGGGCGAGATCCCTACGCCGGGAAGCGAGTACTGCCTCGATGGCGAACAAAGAAGCCACACATGGGGTGTTTGGCAAACAAGCATCGAAGCAGCTCGTGCCCCGCACCATCCGACCTACGACAAGGTCAGACCATTGTGGCTCCCTCGGACACGTTAGAACATTACAACAATTGTAGTACCCTGAGTGAGCTTCCCTGAGGCAAAAGTCCTGAATGAATGGGGGACTTACCTAGAAACCCGAAACCCGCTCCACCTCGCCATGCGGCTGGAAGACGAAGGCCCTGCTGAAAGGGAAATGGTCTAAACATTTCCTATAATCGATTTTGGTGTTTGACGTCAGTCAAAAACCATATGGACTAACTAGTTTGCCCGGTGGATATTTTCTCAGGTGCATAAAGTTCACATAAACATACAAAGAAAATAACCTTGGGGAAATTCTACACGTTTGGAGCAAAACAGAATTCCTGCAACCTATGGCGCACCTGACACTGTCCGGTGCCCTGGCTGGAGCACTCCGCGAACTGGCCGCTCTTGGGTTTTCTTGGTGCTCGTCCACTAAAATTCATCGGACTATCTGGTGTGCCACCAGACTATCCGGTGAGCCCTCGGAGCAACGATCGACTCCACCAACGGTAGACTGCGGGACTGCACCCGCAGTCTGCAGCGCTAGAAGTCAGAGCACAGTCTGCGACGACAGGTCGCACTGGATTGTCCGATGTGCCACCAGACTGTCTGGTGCACCAAAAGGACAGAAGTCTTGAATGGTCAACAGCTCTAAACCCCAACTATCGGCTGATGTGGGATGCACCGGATAGTGAACAGTAAGTGTCCGGTACACCACCAGACAGTCCGGTGTGCCCATCGACAGCAACAACTGGAATAGTGGTTGGGGCTATAAATACCCCCCCAATCACCATCATTCAAGCCATCCCAAGCATTTCACACTCTTCATTCAATACAAGAGCAAAGAATACACTCTAAAGACTCAATCAAAGCCTTCAATCCTCTCCAAGTTCCAAAATCAAGTCAAGTGATCAAAAGTGTTTTAGTGACTTGAGAGATGTTGAATTGTGTTTCTTTTGTTGCTCTTGTTGCTTGGTTGCTTTCTTCTTCTCATTCTAAACTTCCCAAGTGTTTTGTAAAGCAAGCAAGAGACACCTAATTGTGTGGTGATCCTTGCGGGGTCTTAGTGACCCGTGTGATTAAGAAGAAGCACTCGACCGGTCTAGGTGACCGATTGAGAGAGGGAAAGGGTTGAAATAGACCCAACCTTTGTAGCCTCCTCAACGGGGAGTAGGTTCTTTAGAACCGAACCTCGAGAAACAAATCACCGTGTCCACTCGTGTTGATCTTCACTATTTGATTTGTTTCTTCCCTCTCCTCTCTCTAAAAAGTTCTCTTGCTCATATTATTTTCAGTTTGCTCCCAAAGTTATCTGCATTGATAGAGCAACATATAGCAAAAGGAACTATCTTCCGCACTCCGAATTATTTCTAACACTAACCCCAGGTATAGTGCGTGTTCAAAGTTTATAAATTTCAGGTTTTGCCCTATTCACCCCCTCTAGGCGACTTTCAATTGGTATAGAGCTCGGTGCTTGTAACACCCGGCTTCAAGGAACAAAGCCAGGTGCATCTCATACATGCACCAAGAAGACAACACATATAATAACAGAGTGTATAGAGATAAATGTCATAAAACATCAGAGTATTTATTACATAGCGGAAGACTTATTACAAAATAAAGTAATAAAGATAAAACAAACTAAGGATCGTCGGCGCCAATGTCGACTGGGAAACGCCACCTAGATCAGATCGAACTCCTCAGTGTTAGGCGGCTCCTCCTGAACCACCTGATCTTCTCCTGTGGGGGGGGGGGGTGTGAGACAGCAAGGGTGAGCTCACACATGATCATAGCTCAACAAGTTGTGGGGAACCAGTGGACATAAACTCACAAAGGTGTGAGTTCATGTGATGTGTAAGGCTAATCAATGACAGGGGTTAAAAGCTGAGCATTGCTTTTAAGTAGTTTGGTCAAAATTTTATTAGCAATTACTAAGTGTAAGTAAATACCAAACCATAAGTAAAGTAATAGAACAAAATTAATAATAAACCCATGCAATGCAAATGACAAAATTGAATTTAAGTTCCATAATTTAAACATCAGAGAGTCCTGAGCTGCTCATGACCGCGAGCTCGGCTAGTATACCAGTTTTACACTCTGCAGAGGTTGTACCCTTTACCCACAAGTCATGTTACCCATCTGCCAAGGGGTCATGAATCCCATACACCTCTACCTAGGAAGCGCGGCAGGGCAACACTACGAGGCCTTTACAAAGTTCCACTAGCTTCCGAAAACCCGCTACAGTTTATAGGAAGTTCCAATGCAGGGTTCCTGGCTGACTGCCATCGCAGCAAAATCAACTAGGGACCTCCCTACACTGACCACTCCCCTACTGCCCTTGCCCCTTTCGGGTAAGGTAGTCTTCCACTAGCTTTCCTAATTAGTCAGCCAAGGGGTCCCATTCCTCCCTTGTGGTGGCACGTGTTACTCAAGTTAAGCTCTATGTTCCAATTAACATTAATGATCTCAACATGAACATAAACAGAATAACAAGAATAATTGGAACATAGATATAATAAATGATTATCCCAAAACCATGTAAAGCAATAGCAAACTACCCAAGTGTTTTAGGGGTAAACAAGGTAATGAGATAAGCAATCTAGGGTGACCTATTGGGTCCCATCAAAATTAACCTATGCATGAGTATGTGATATTAAAGAACATTATTGGGTAAAAAGTGGTCAAGGGCACAACTTGCCTTCAATGAGCTCCTGCTCAGCTACTTCAACCTGCTGCTCACCAGGATCCTCAGCAACGGGCTCTTCTACTCGCCACAATACAAACAAGCACAGTGTATATAGAGAAATTAACATTACACCAAACATATAAATAAATTACACAGAGGTATTCTACATATTAAAATAAAAACCTAGGAACTGGAATCATAATTTTCTGAGTTATAGATTTCAAGTCATGCATTTTCAAAGGTTTTATGTGCTTTAAATAGGATTAAGTGATAAATAAATTTCCTTACTGTTTTCATGATAAAACAGAGACACTAAGTGCTAGAGAATAAAATTACAAAATTTTAGGAACTGGAATGGATTAATTTGGAGTTAGTATGAATTTTCTATGAATTATTGAAGTTCTAGCAATTATTTTCCTATTAAAAATCTATTTAATAATCATTTTCTCTGGTTTTATAAAGTCCTGGACTGGGCCTCAATATCTGCAAACCGCAGGGGCTAAGGCGCAAATATTCTACAGACACAGGGAGACACCCGAGCGGACCGCGGGTTTATTTCCTTTTTATCCGAGGGCTCTTTAGCAAAGTGGTCAGTGAAGCGGTACCGGCTCTCGCGAGCCGTCCGATCCAAACGGACGCGCGAGATTAGATCTAGGTTTTACCGAAACGGTACGCAGCGCCCAACGTTGGATTGGAGATCTACGGTCCAGATTTAATGTAGCTCGGGCCACCCAGGACCGACCGATCCGATCTAACGGTCCCGATCGATCACGCGAAAAGGGTACGCCCCGATCTAATCGGAACCGTCTGAGCGCCATCCGACGGTCTCGGTTACCCCAACCCTGGATCAAATCGTACCCGTACGCGCCCGATCCAACGGCCGCGCCATCATCGCCTTCCTCCCGACGGAGCCGCGCCGAGACGCCACCACGGAGAGGTCTCACGCCGGCGAAGCGATTCCACGCGCTAGGGTCGTCTAAAATGCGATTAGCCAACGCTAAACCTACTGAACAACAATGCGAACACGCGGATGGCGTTAGTACCTCGATTGAATGGCGGTAGTCTCCTGCTCGCGGCGCGCAGCGGAGGACGAGGCACGGTGAGGAATTCCGGCGAGGCCCGCGACGGATCCCGAGTGCCTTTGCCACGGACGCCTCCCTACCGGCCAGATGAAGCCCGCGGACACCCCACCGAGGACCAGATCGACGGCTTTGCAGGGATTACTCACGGCGGCCGCCGTTCCTTCCGCGACGGCGAGCAACGATGGCGCTTGTAGTAGGGAAGGCGGGATGAAAAGGAGACGGGTGAATCGGGTCGACGACCGAGCGCTTATACTACTCCCACGCGGTCAACGTGATCCGATTTCGGCGGTGCGCTCCGCCGGGCTCGGTCGAGCTGTTGCGCCCGATACGCGGGGAAGACGGAGTCGGATCCAGCGGGCCCACCTGGCAGCGAGTCGACGCGAACAGAGGCAGCGCGCGCGTAGGTGTTAGTGGCTGGTACGCGGGCCCCATATGGCAGTTGGCCTGGCGCGCGCGTGTAGCAAACAACTGGGCCGCGCGTGAGGAAAACGCCAATGGGCCAAATAGGTGGTCTGCGGCCCAGTTGCCATGTATTCTTTTTTTTTAATTTTATTTCCTGTTTTCTTTTATCCTTAACTCTTTTAAATCCCAATTTGAATTTGAATTGTGAGTTTCTGTTTTGAGTCCATTATACAAATTCACACTCTAATGTTGGAATAATGTATCTTCATTTACATATTTTAATCCTTACATTATTCATTTCTTTCTCTTTTCTAGATTCAAGAATTTCTTTTAGGTTTTAAATTCCCTTTTTGGTCTTTAATATTTTTCTTGTCACAAAATGCACACAAAAATAAAATATTCAGCATGATGCAACAATTTAGTAGCATATCTTTTTATTAATTGTTCTTGGACATGGTGTTCTCATATGATGGTGCATAAAGATCAAACTCACATAAAGAGAAATTGTTTTCTCTATTGGTACTTTATCTAGCTATTACAAAGTGGGTGTTACAAATCCTACCCCCCTTAAAAATAATCTCGTCCTCGAGATTTAGGAAGAACGAGGGAAAAGGTGGGGAAAATCTATGCGAAGCTCTTCTTCTCTTTCCCAAGTTGCTTCATCTTCACCGTGGTGACTCCATTGTACTTTACACATCTTTATCACCTTATTTCTTGTAACTCGAGTCAATGTATCCAAAATCTTGATCGGGTACTCCGTGTAAGTCAAATCACCTTGAACACTGAGCTCTTCCATTGGTAACTGTTCCTCAGGGACACGGAGACACTTCTTAAGTTGAGATACGTGGAACACGTTATGCACATCCGACAGACTATCCGGTAACTCCAGTTGGTATGCCATCTCTCCAACTCTCCTAAAGATCAGGAATGGTCCAATATAGCGAGGGGATAATTTGCCCTTAACTTTAAATCTCCTCATTCCCCGTAGTGGTGACACCTTGAGGTACACATAATCTCCTTCTTCAAATTCCAGTGGCCTTCTTCTATTATCAGCGTAGCTCTTTTGCCTGGTTTGAGCCACCCTCAAATTCTCTCGAATTATACGAACTTGTTCTTCTGCTTCTTGAATCAGTTCAGGCCCAAAGAACTGTCTCTCTCCAGTCTGATCCCAATACAAAGGAGTTCTGCACTTCCTCCCATATAAAGCTTCAAAAGGTGACATCTTCAGACTGGCCTGATAACTATTATTATATGAGAATTCAGCATAAGGTAGACTCTTATCCCAACTTCCTCCATGCTGAAGAGCACATGCTCTCAACATATCTTCCAATACTTGATTAGTCCTTTCGGTCTGTCCATCGGTCTGAGGGTGATAAGCCGTACTAAAATTCAACTTCGTACTCATGTTCTCATGAAAGCTTCTCCAAAATCTCGAGGTAAACTGTGAACCTCGATCAGACACGATCTTCTTTGGTACTCCATGTAAACACACAATACGAGCCATATATAACTCTGCTAGCTGAGAACCTTTATAAGTGGTCTTGACAGGAATGAAGTGAGCCACTTTAGTCAATCTATCCACAATCACCCATATAGCATCATATCCTTTCTGGGTGCGAGGCAATCCAGTAATAAAATCCATACCAATCTCTTCCCATTTCCACTCGGGTATCTTCAGTGGATGCAATAATCCAGCTGGCCTCTGGTGTTCAGCCTTAACTCTTTGACATACATCGCACATAGCCACATGTGCAGCCACATCTCTTTTCAATCCATACCACCAATACTTCCGTTTCAAATCCTGATACATCTTGGTACTACCAGGATGAATAGAATAATCCGAATCATGGGCCTCCTTT
This sequence comes from Zea luxurians, assembly GCA_029449295.1. NCBI lineage: Eukaryota > Viridiplantae > Streptophyta > Magnoliopsida > Poales > Poaceae > Zea > Zea luxurians. Next base: position 48,587 of record JAOPSE010001021.1, read on the forward strand.
AAAATAGTCTCTCGAAGGCTTTTAATATCAGGGACACACATCCTGTCCTTGAACCATACGGTGCCCTGCTCATCTTCCGTGAATTCCGGAACTCGACCTTCAGTAATCAGATCCTTAATCTCTTTTATCTTAGCATCACCAATTTGTCCTTTGCGGATCTCTTGCTCCAAAGTAGGTTCCACATCAATAGTAACTCCCTCAGTATGAGCAACTATCCCCAGGTTAAGTCTCCTGAAATCCTCAACAATCTCATCGGGTAGTTGGGCAACAATAGCTGAATGAACATGTTCCTTGCGACTCAAGGCATCTGCAACCAAATTTGCCTTGCCCGGGTGATAGTGAATCTCCAAATCATAATCCTTAATAAGCTCCAACCAACGGCGTTGCCTAAGGTTGAGATCCTTCTGAGTGAATATATACTTCAAACTCTTATGATCCGTATATACTTGGCACTTGGTCCCCATGATATAATGTCTCCAAATCTTAAGCGCATGCACAACGGCAGCCAATTCCAAGTCATGAGTGGGGTAGTTCACTTCATGTTTCCGCAACTGACGAGATGCATAGGCAATCACATGTCCTTCTTGCATGAGCACACATCCAAGTCCTTGGCCACATGCATCACAATAGATATCAAATCCTTTCTGTAGGTCTGGCATAACCAATACTGGTGGCGACATCAACCTCTTCTTCAATAGATCAAAGCTGTCTTGACACTTCTCGTCCCACTTAAATTCTTTTCCTTTCTCCAAAAGCGAAGTCATAGGCTTAGCAATCTTAGAAAATCCTTCAATAAATCTCCGATAATATCCTGCGAGTCCCAAGAAACTCCGAATCTCAGTAACTGTAGTGGGTACTCTCCACTCCATTATCTCCTTAACTTTAGCAGGATCCACTGCTATTCCTCCATTAGAAATAATATGACCAAGAAATGGCACTTCGCCAATCCAAAACTCGCACTTGCTGAACTTAGCATAGAGTTGATTATCTCGTAGCTTCTGTAGCACCAACCTCAGATGTTCCTCGTGATCACTATCACTCTGAGAATAAATAAGAATATCGTCGATGAATACCACGACGAATCTGTCCAAATACTCCATAAACACCTTGTTCATTAAGTTCATAAAATAGGCTGGTGCATTGGTTAATCCAAACGACATAACAGTAAACTCATATAATCCATATCTAGTCGAGAAAGCCGTCTTGGGAATATCCGATGGTCTAATCCTCATCTGATGGTATCCCGATCGGAGATCAATCTTCGAAAATACTCTTGCACCTCTCATTTGATCAAATAAATCTTCAATACGGGGCAACAGATACTTGTTCTTCACTGTAACATCATTAAGAGATCTATAATCCACACACATCCGTTGCGATCCATCCTTCTTCTGTACAAACAAGACCGGTGCTCCCCAAGGTGAGGAACTCGGACGAATGTACCCAGCCTCTTGTAACTCAGTTAACTGCTTCTTAAGTTCCTTCAACTCCTCTACGGACATCCTATATGGCCGTTTAGAAATAGGGGCGGTTCCAGGTAAGAGGTCAATAACAAACTCAACTTCTCTATCAGGTGGCATCCCTGGTAACTCCTCTGGAAAGACATCCGGAAAATCTCTAACCACCCGGATGTTGTCACCAACAAACTCCTCAGGCATAAAGAACATTGCACGCATAGATGAGGAGGTTACTGCAATGTTAACTTGAAACCTTTCTCCTTTAGTAGTAGTGAGTTCTACGGTACCTCTACCACATGCTATAACGGCCTTTGCCTTTCTTAGCCATGACATACCAAGGATCAAATCTATACTGCTTGACTCCAATATTATAGCAGTAGCTCCAAATTCTCTACCCATAATGGTTAATGTCAATCTACGTGTCATTTGATTCGCCTCAACAGGCCCTTTAGGTGTAATTACTATCAGGGGTTTTCTCATATTTAGCAGTGGTATTTCATTTGTGTTGGCATATCTAACAGACATGAATGAATGTGTAGCACCAGAATCAAATAATATGGTTGCAGGAATTGCATTAACATAAAACATACCAATTACGAGGTCCCCTCCATCCGTAGTAGCATCAACGCTGACTTGATTAACCTTGGCAATAGAATATCCCTTGCCAGGGGTCTGTTGCTTGTTCTGAACTGGAGTAGCAGCAATCCTCTGTGGGCAGACATTTGCATAATGACCAATCTTCCCACACTTGAAACATTGAGTGCCCGGACTCTGTCCTGAAAACTTCGTCGGGGTGCCAGTGGGGGTAGCCTGTCGAGGAGGTGGAGTCCTCAGTGGTGATTGCTGAACTGGGCGTGGTCCTCCGGGTCGAGTCGGTGTACCCTGTGGTGAACTGTAGCGAGGACGAACACTGCTGCTTCCTTGTCCTTGAGATATTGCCTTTCTCTTCAAATCACCCAGCTGAACACGCTTGTGTTCAATAGCCAGGGCCTTATCAAGCAGCCTCTGAAATGACGGAAATGTGTGTGCCACCAGTGCGTACTGCAAGGGTCCATTAAGTCCTTCAATAAAATGCTCCTGCTTTCTCTCATCCTCAGCAACTTCCTCTGGAGCATATCTCGATAGCTGAATAAATTTATCTCTGTACTCGCTGACTGACATACTTCCTTGCTTCAGCGACAGGAATTCCTTCTTCTTGATCTTTATCATACCTGCTGGAATATGGTAGTTCCTGAACTGCGTACTGAACTCCACCCAAGTAATAGTATCCGCAGCATCATGGGCAGCAGTATAAGAATCCCACCAGTCAGCAGCAGGACCAGTCAGACGTCCAGAAGCATATAAAACCTTCTCCCGGTCCGTGCACTGTGCAATATTCAGCATCTTCTCAACGAACTTCAGCCAATCATCCGCGTCCAGTGGATCAGGTGAGCTAGCGAATGTAGGTGGCTTATGACTCATGAACTCTCTATGCTTGTCTCGGGGTGGAACTGGTGGTGGTGGTGGAGGCAGTGGCACTTGTTGCTGCTGTTGTTGCTGTTGCATTTGTTGTTGCAGCTGCTGTTGTTGCGCCCTCCTTTCTTGGCGTATCTCATCTCGCTCCTGGCGCAACTCCTGTCGTATATCTTCTCTTTCCTGACGCATCTCCTGGCGTTCTTGTTGCATCTGGGCACGCATATCAGCCATGGTGTCCGCCATTTGCTGCATCACCGCCATCTGAGCAGCAACCAGTGGGTCAACTCCGCCTGGTGGAGGATTAGGAGGATTCATCTCTGCAGGTTGTGGCTGAGGTTGTCTATATATCCTTCGAGTGTGTCGATTAGGAGGTAGATCAATTCCACCACCCCGCCTGGTATTGACCATCTGAGTTAGATACATATGGTAAGAAAGTAGTAGACAAGGCAGGTATTTACAAATCAGGTTACTTTGGGGAATTTTATTAGCTAAGCAGATTAATATTTTACCTACCAAAGCTAATTCAACACTATATGGTGGTACATACTAAGATGTCCATCTATAATAATTCAATCAATCAAAGAAGCAAATCAGGCATTTAGCATCAGCACAATCAAACAACATTTTTAAATAGAGAAAATAGTTTTAATTTTGTCTTAGGTTCCCTATCTCTTAGAAAGATCATAAGGGTAGGGATTCCAAGGTGTGAAATCCATCTTGTCTTAGAGTAGAAAAGGTAAGAATGATCAGAGTAGACCAGTAGAAGGTGAGACAAGATCAAGATGAGATGAGTATAGAATGAGTCAGAGTAAGGTAAGTAGAAGAGGGTTTGTCCATTTCTATCTAGGTCTCGTCCTACAGTCAACATTTCCTCTGATACCACTTCTGTAACACCCGGCTTTAAGGAACAAAGCCAGGTGCATCTCATACATGCGCCAAGAAGACAACACATATAATAACAGAGTGTATAGAGATAAATGTCATAAAACATCAGAGTATTTATTACATAGCGGAAGACTTATTACAAAATAAAGTAATAAAGATAAAACAAACTAAGGATCGTCGGCGCCAATGTCGACTGGGAAACGCCACCTAGATCAGATCGAACTCCTCAGTGTTAGGCGGCTCCTCCTGAACCACCTGATCTTCTCCTGTGGGGGGGGGGTGTGAGACAGCAAGGGTGAGCTCACACATGATCATAGCTCAACAAGTTGTGGGGAACCAGTGGACATAAACTCACAAAGGTGTGAGTTCATGTGATGTGTAAGGCTAATCAATGACAGGGGTTAAAAGCTGAGCATTGCTTTTAAGTAGTTTGGTCAAAATTTTATTAGCAATTACTAAGTGTAAGTAAATACCAAACCATAAGTAAAGTAATAGAACAAAATTAATAATAAACCCATGCAATGCAAATGACAAAATTGAATTTAAGTTCCATAATTTAAACATCAGAGAGTCCTGAGCTGCTCATGACCGCGAGCTCGGCTAGTATACCAGTTTTACACTCTGCAGAGGTTGTACCCTTTACCCACAAGTCATGTTACCCATCTGCCAAGGGGTCATGAATCCCATACACCTCTACCTAGGAAGCGCGGCAGGGCAACACTACGAGGCCTTTACAAAGTTCCACTAGCTTCCGAAAACCCGCTACAGTTTATAGGAAGTTCCAATGCAGGGTTCCTGGCTGACTGCCATCGCAGCAAAATCAACTAGGGACCTCCCTACACTGACCACTCCCCTACTGCCCTTGCCCCTTTCGGGTAAGGTAGTCTTCCACTAGCTTTCCTAATTAGTCAGCCAAGGGGTCCCATTCCTCCCTTGTGGTGGCACGTGTTACTCAAGTTAAGCTCTATGTTCCAATTAACATTAATGATCTCAACATGAACATAAACAGAATAACAAGAATAATTGGAACATAGATATAATAAATGATTATCCCAAAACCATGTAAAGCAATAGCAAACTACCCAAGTGTTTTAGGGGTAAACAAGGTAATGAGATAAGCAATCTAGGGTGACCTATTGGGTCCCATCAAAATTAACCTATGCATGAGTATGTGATATTAAAGAACATTATTGGGTAAAAAGTGGTCAAGGGCACAACTTGCCTTCAATGAGCTCCTGCTCAGCTACTTCAACCTGCTGCTCACCAGGATCCTCAGCAACGGGCTCTTCTACTCGCCACAATACAAACAAGCACAGTGTATATAGAGAAATTAACATTACACCAAACATATAAATAAATTACACAGAGGTATTCTACATATTAAAATAAAAACCTAGGAACTGGAATCATAATTTTCTGAGTTATAGATTTCAAGTCATGCATTTTCAAAGGTTTTATGTGCTTTAAATAGGATTAAGTGATAAATAAATTTCCTTACTGTTTTCATGATAAAACAGAGACACTAAGTGCTAGAGAATAAAATTACAAAATTTTAGGAACTGGAATGGATTAATTTGGAGTTAGTATGAATTTTCTATGAATTATTGAAGTTCTAGCAATTATTTTCCTATTAAAAATCTATTTAATAATCATTTTCTCTGGTTTTATAAAGTCCTGGACTGGGCCTCAATATCTGCAAACCGCAGGGGCTAAGGCGCAAATATTCTACAGACACAGGGAGACACCCGAGCGGACCGCGGGTTTATTTCCTTTTTATCCGAGGGCTCTTTAGCAAAGTGGTCAGTGAAGCGGTACCGGCTCTCGCGAGCCGTCCGATCCAAACGGACGCGCGAGATTAGATCTAGGTTTTACCGAAACGTTACGCAGCGCCCAACGTTGGATTGGAGATCTACGGTCCAGATTTAATGTAGCTCGGGCCACCCAGGACCGACCGATCCGATCTAACGGTCCCGATCGATCACGCGAAAAGGGTACGCCCCGATCTAATCGGAACCGTCCGAGCGCCATCCGACGGTCTCGGTTACCCCAACCCTGGATCAAATCGTACCCGTACGCGCCCGATCCAACGGCCGCGCCATCATCGCCTTCCTCCCGACGGAGCCGCGCCGAGACGCCACCGCGGAGAGGTCTCACGCCGGCGAAGCGATTCCACGCGCTAGGGTCGTCTAAAATGCGATTAGCCAACGCTAAACCTACTGAACAACAATGCGAACACGCGGATGGCGTTAGTACCTCGATTGAATGGCGGTAGTCTCCTGCTCGCGGCGCGCAGCGGAGGACGAGGCACGGTGAGGAATTCCGGCGAGGCCCGCGACGGATCCCGAGTGCCTTTGCCACGGACGCCTCCCTACCGGCCAGATGAAGCCCGCGGACACCCCACCGAGGACCGGATCGACGGCTTTGCAGGGATTACTCACGGCGGCCGCCGTTCCTTCCGCGACGGCGAGCAATGATGGCGCTTGTAGTAGGGAAGGCGGGGTGAAAAGGAGACGGGTGAATCGGGTCGACGACCGAGCGCTTATACTACTCCCACGCTGTCAACGTGATCCGATTTCGGCGGTGCGCTCCGCTGGGCTCGGTCGAGCTGTTGCGCCCGATACGCGGGGAAGACGGAGTCGGATCCAGCGGGCCCACCTGGCAGCGAGTCGACGCGAACAGAGGCAGCGCGCGCGTAGGTGTTAGTGGCTGGTACGTGGGCCCCATATGGCAGTTGGCCTGGCGCGCGCGTGTAGCAAACAACTGGGCCGCGCGTGAGGAAAACGCCAATGGGCCAAATAGGTGGTCTGCGGCCCAGTTGCCATGTATTCTTTTTTTTTTAATTTTATTTCCTGTTTTCTTTTATCCTTAACTCTTTTAAATCCCAATTTGAATTTGAATTGTGAGTTTCTGTTTTGAGTCCATTATACAAATTCACACTCTAATGTTGGAATAATGTATCTTCATTTACATATTTTAATCCTTACATTATTCATTTCTTTCTCTTTTCTAGATTCAAGAATTTCTTTTAGGTTTTAAATTCCCTTTTTGGTCTTTAATATTTTTCTTGTCACAAAATGCACACAAAAATAAAATATTCAGCATGATGCAACAATTTAGTAGCATATCTTTTTATTAATTGTTCTTGGACATGGTGTTCTCATATGATGGTGCATAAAGATCAAACTCACATAAAGAGAAATTGTTTTCTCTATTGGTACTTTATCTAGCTATTACAAAGTGGGTGTTACAGTGCTTCATTAGAGTTTAACAACTCGAAGTGATATCGGGAGAACACGCCAAAAGGGAGATGGTCACCGGCAGAAAGCTCGAACCCTTGAGATAGAAGAACGAAGAAAGGAGTCCATCAAAAGAGGCCAACGACAAGCAAAAGGAGCACAAGGAGGAATCCATCGGCTCCATCGAGTCACATAGGAAGGGTGACAAGAAGAAAAAGAAGATGAAGAAGGTGGTCTACTACAAGACTGATTCTTCCTCACCTTCCACCTCCGGCGCGGAGTCCACATCTTTGATGCACCAAGAGCATAAGAAGTATAGTAAGATGCCTCTTCACTATCCTCGCATTCCTAAATGTGCTCCTTTACTTTCCATACCCCTAGGCAAACCACCATATTTTGATGGTAAATATTATTGTATGTGGAGTGATAAAATGAGGCACCATCTAACCTCACTCCATGAAAGTATTTGGGATATTGTTGAGTTTGGTGCGCAGGTACCACAGGTAGGCGACGAGGACTACGACTTCGATGAGACCACCCAAATAAGACACTTCAACTCCCAAGCCACCTCCATACTCCTCGCTTCCTTGTGTAGGGAGGAGTACAACAAAGTGCAAGGGTTGAAGAGTGCCAAAGAAATTTGGGACATCCTCAAGACGGTGCATGAAGGGGACTGTTGGGGACTTGTCCTCAAATGCTTCGGATTGAGAACAAGGCAACATAAAAAATATTAAATGATAAGATCCTTCGTCCTTCGGAACATTATTTCCCTTCAGGATATAATGTGCTTCGGACGAAGATCATAAGAGACATACCTTCGTAAATATAACAAGTAACGACGAAGGATTTATATAAAGCATGAAATATAATATAGACATCATCATAGAATCATTTCTATTTTATTAACATGGAAAAATAGAAATGATTTCAAATTACAAATGTACCTTCGGTCCTGAGAGAAGGTAAAAAGTACAAGTGTGACGCAAAAGCAAATGCCAAGTCAGCGTGAACAGTACGGGAGTACTGTTCATCTATTTATAGACGCGGGACGCAGCCCACGTAAAATTACATCCATGTCCATTACATTTGTTAGCGGCTTATGGAAATCTGTCGAGGCCCCCGAAGTCTTTTCATCTTTAAGTCGGTTCCCCTTTCCGATATCGCGACGAAGCTTCCCTGCACACAGCTTCGGCTGTGCACCGTCCTTCGTAGAACTTGGTAATCAGCTCGTCCTTCGTCTGGCTTAGGCTTCGTCCTGACTGTGCTTTATGTTCATAATTCTGAGTCCGAAGATACCTGCTCACATAATCCACTTGGAAAACATTGTCAAATCATGTTTTTGAGGACCTTCGGAGGACGAAGACCCCCAACAGTAGCCCCTCGCAATATTAATTTGTTAATAATAAATTCAGATTGCGATATGGACGAAGGCCTTGAGCCGAAGGTCCGAAAAAACACCTTCCCTTTGCTAGAATAGCAACATTCACTGACAAGCGGGGTCTTTCAATTTTCAGCGCCCTGGGCATATAAATAAGATCACATCGCGAACTCATTTAGTACGCACACTTGCCATCTGCTTCGGTCCACTAAATTTTTAGCTCTTGTGCTTTAAGATTTGGTAGTCTTTTTGATTTTGAAGCTTCGGCCTCGAGAGCAGTTTTTTAGCGTTTCCGAAGATGTCTGAAGGTAAAAAGATTTCTGCTGATACGAAGCTGAGTCTCGAGGAAGAGAAGAATCTGGGTTTCCTGATTGCGATGGCGGAGACCAATACAGAGAAAATCACCAAAGAGATTCTCGAAGGTCTATCCGAAGATACTGATGACAGCGACAGCTATGATGTAGAAAGTGGTGGAGAAGAGGCCGAAGATCGACCATGGCGGCCAAGTCACACAGTTTTCGGGAAGACCACTATCAAGCAGAATCATATTGATAATATGAGGGGGCGGTATTTTCGAGATATATCTATTGTGAGGGCTGACGCTGGAGAAAAGACTTCTCCCACCCCGGAAGAAGATGAAGTTGTAGTCTTCCGAAGCTTTCTCAAGGCAGGGCTTCGATTCCCTCTGAGCAACTTTGTTGTTGAGGTACTAAAGACATTTCAAGTCTATCTGCATCAAATTACTCCCGAAGCCATCATAAGAATGGGGGTGTTTGTCTGGGCTGCAAGAAGCCAAGGTTTGGAACCAAACGCTAAAAGCTTCTGCAACATTCATGAATTATTATACGAGACGAAGCCCTGGGGAAAGGAGCAATATCACAATAACTTTGGGTGCTACAGCTTCGGCGCCCGCTCCGGGTCAAGCTGCCCTGTGCCGACCTTTCGGAAAAGGTGGCCCAGAGCCTGGATGACTGAATGGTTTTATGTGAAGAATGACCTAACAGCGCAAGAGAATATGAAGAGTATCATCATGCTCCCAATCTGGCAACGTTTCGGACTTCGAAGACCGAATATTGAAATGGACGAAGCGGCCGAAGAATGTCAAAGGGCCTTCGGGGCAGTCTGTTCTTTTATTGGGACAAGGGACTTGGTCCAGGAGCACATTGCCTTCAGGGTATGGCCACTTTCAGAAAAGTGGGAAATGCCGACGGAAACCATCCAAGAGCCCGACGAAGGTGGACTAGTCAGATTAAAATACACATTCAAATATGGGGACAAATTTGTTGAACCTGACGACGACTGGTTGAAAAGCATTGAAATATTAAGTGATGAACTTCTTGGAGCATATTCGAAGGCTGAGAACAATGCGTTATCAGCAGCCTTCGGAGGGCGAAAAAAGAAAAGACTCAACCGGGTGTTTGATGCAATCGGGTTCTTCTACCCTGACTATCGTTATCCCATCCGAGGGCAGAAAAGGAAAGACACAACCTCTGCAAAAGAAGAAGCTGCAACTGCTCCTAGCGAGCCAGAACCAAAAAGAAAGAGGATAAAGGTTCTCACACATCGACCACGCCATATTGAACCAGCTTCGGTGCCTGAGTTCACCGGAGAAACCTCTTCGGCTACCGGAGCTGAACAGCCAACCTTGCTGGCAGAAATTGTAGAGATGGCCGAAGCGCCGTCCACAGAAAAAATGGAAGAAGCGAAAAAACTGACTAGGGAAAAAACGTCAGAAGTTTTTAGTCCTGCAGCAAATGTTGAAACAGCAAAGAACCAAAAGGGGCCAATAGTGACCCCAAAAAGGAAAAGAATGGTAAACGTACTAGATGTCTTGGAGACAATTAAGTCTTCAAGCACAACTCCAAAAAAGAGTGTTGAAGTTGCTGAAGCTTCTACTGAAGCTTCGACGCAACAAGCTAAAGCCGAAGCTGGGCCTTCAGAGCCCTACAAGGAGCAACCTTTGGAAGCCGAAGCAATAAAAACATCAGAACCAGCTTTGGTTGAAGAAACTGACACTGCCATCCCCGAAGCGTCTGCCAGCATGTATGATTACATCATACGACATGCTTCGGGGAAAAAATTATCTGAAGAAGAAACTCATGAAGCCAGCCATTACGCGAAGGAGCTAAAATATCCGAAGGGGGCAGTGATATTCAATGGGACGAATGAAGATGACTTCTTATACTGCCTGCCTGATAACAAAGAGCTATCTGTCTGCCGAGAGATGGCGAGGAGTATCGGCTTCCCGAAGCTCGAAGCTGGATTAAGCGCCATGACGAAAGAGGATCTCGCAGACAGTCTTGCATACAATAGCCTAAAGGTATGGGAATTAAGCGCTTGAAAAATCCTTTCTTTTAGATACGCAACTCATTCCTTTATACTTATATGGATTATTTTTCGTATAGGGCTTGATCCTAAGCAACGCTTTGAGAGCCCAAAAGAGCGCCGAAGATGAAAGCTATGAGATGGCGTTTAACAATTTACGCTCCGAAGTTATCAAACTGAGAAACGAAGCTTTAGAAAAGGATAAAATTCTGCTTACACTGGTTGATAAAGTAAAGAAGGACGAAGCTGCTTCAAAGGCCCAGGCCGAAGCTCAAAAACGCGAAATTAAAGATCTTCAGAAACAGCTAACTAGAGCCAAAGAGGAACGTGCGCTTGAGGAAACGAAACGAGAACTTAGTGATTTTATGGTCAGCAAATTGGAGTTAAGTGTTAAAGAGCTTCGTGCTTCTCAGAGGGACTGTTATGTTAAATCTGTAGAATGCGTGAATAAAATTAAAACCAGCTTCGCCAGCGTGGGCGCCTTTTCCAGCGAAGAGAATTTTTCTCGAGGCAATCCCGAAGGTCCACTGGAATGGATTAGTCACGAAGCAGAGGCCTTCGAGGAGATCCTGAGCAGTCGTGGCGACATCTGCGCTTTCTCGGGCGCCAGAGGAATTGCTTCTGTTTTAGAGAAGAAAGGTTGCGGGCATGTAAAAATTTTAGCTCAGTCCGAAGCTGCCTTATCTTCCGAAGACATCAAGGACCCCTCGGCCGAAGCAAGCGTGGTTGGTGGCAAATTTTTCACTGATATCTGGAACGACGGCGGCCGAGGAATGGCGCAAGAAATCATCCAAAGGAGCGAAAAAGGCATCCATGACGCCAGGAAAGTGGCAGAAGCTGCCGAAAGAAGTACAGAGCCCGAAAGGCAATTAGGTACCAATTAGTCGCTCTTATTGTGTTGTAATTTTTATTTCAAACTTTGCTCAAGGTTTGTAAAAGTAATGAAGAAATGTTCGCTTCCCTCAGAAACTGCTGGATCGATTGCCGACCCCCACACAAAAGGGGATGAAGAAATTAAACAAATGGCGGAAACTATCATGGACAAAGTTGTTGATCAACTTCTAAATGAGGCCGCCGAAGCAGTATTGAGAGAAGATTAGATGCTATCTGGAAAAAACATTTAAAGTGTAATCTATGTAACACTTTGTACATTTGAATGTAATATACAAGTCTCTTTTCATTATTGAATTCTTTACGATGCATGAAACTTTATATACATACCATTTTTGAGCCTTCGGCGAAAAAAACACCTTCCCTTCTTTTCATGCTTCGTGAAGAAGACATTCTTCGTTAAAATTATTCTGATGAATCACATCCATGCTTCGTGAAAACATTCTCCGAAGCTATACTCCGAAGCTATACAATTTCGATATTGACCTGATAAAGCTCGCCCATGTTTCGTAAAAATATTCTCCGAAGCTGTATTCCGAAGCTATACAATTTCGATGTCACTTTCTCCAAGCATCCTTTCGAAGATTGAGAGTATCCCCTTCTCTTGCCAAATGCAATATGATGTATGATGCTTATGCTATGCAAAATGATGTGATGATGTTATGTTATGCAAATGACATTTGTTCCGAAGATACACACAAAATTTATTCGTAAGCTCTGCATTCCCTTAGGAACGTCTTTGGAGCCTCTTCGTCTTTTACTTAGACGGTATAAACTCTGCATTCCCTTAGGAACGTCTTTGGAGTTTCTTCGCCTTTTACTTAGGCGGTATAAACTCTGCATTCCCTTAGGAACGTCTTTGGAGTTTCTTCGCCTTTTACTTAGGCGGTATCAGCGTTGACTTTTCGCTGTATGCTCTGCATTCCCTTAGGAACGTCTTTGGAGCAAAAACTTACGCTGCGCTCCCTTTGGAACGGCTTTTTGTAACTTCGGCAACTTACTCTGCGTTCCTTAGAACGACTTTTTATTGCTTCGAAAGACTTTTGATAATCCGAAAGTCCTCATTGTTACCGCAAATTTTTAAGCTTCAGCCACTTAAACCTGTGGAGAAGATAGGTTTTCCTCATAACCAATCACAAAACTTGTTATATGAAAACTGAAATGTTCTTTATTACACAAAAAATAGAACTTGAACGGAAAAAACTGCTATCAAAAAATAGGATATCTGTCAATAAATGTGCTTCGACTCTGGCACAGTACTGTTGACTGTGCGAGCTTCAGATTGCTCTCTGATATCCCTTTGATGCGGAGCATATTGGCTCCCTTCTGGCTGTTGGCCTTGTTGTAGCGGAGGTGGAGGCGGGAGCTGCTGCCATGAAGCTTGAGGTTGACTTGCCGAAGCTACAGAAACTGCAGGATGGTTGCCCACATACTCCGGGATATAAGGCTGATGGTACGAAGCAGTATGCATGACCTGCTTCGGCTGGCCCTGTTGTGCTGCAGCTTCTGCTAGCTCCTTTTGTTTCTGGATGGTGACATGGCACATCCTGGTGGTGTGACCCTTGTTCTCACCACAGAATAAACAAAATATCCTCCTTGGTTGATCTCCAAATCTCCCGCCGAAGCCCCTGGCGCCTCTGCCTCTTGGAGCTGGTGGCCGGAAGAAGGTTTGCTGTTGCCCCGAAGCTTGTGAGGAGCACTGCGGCCTGTTCTGTTGACTCCCCTTGTCATCATTTTGAGTGTTGTGGATGGACCTGACATGCCTCGGATAAAATCTTCCTCCGAAGCCCCTGGTCATCTCAGAGAATCTGAGGGCCTCCTCCCTTCTTTGGCGAAAGTCGTTATCAGCACGAATGTACTCGTCCATCTTTTGGAGCAGCTTCTCCAGAGTTTGAGGAGGCTTCCTAGCAAAGTATTGTGCTGCAGGCCCAGGACGGAGCCCCTTGATCATGGCTTCGATGACAATCTCGTTGGGCACGGTTGGCGCCTGCGCCCTCAAACGCAAGAACCTTCTGACATACGCCTGAAGGTATTCTTCGTGGTCCTGAATGCACTGGAACAAAGCCTGAGCAGTGACCGGCTTCGTCTGAAACCCTTGAAAGCTAGTTAACAACATATCCTTCAGCTTCTGCCATGAAGTGATTGTTCCTGGTCGAAGAGAGGAATACCAGGTCTGGGCAACACTCCTGACAGCCATAACAAAAGACTTTGCCATGACTGCAGCATTGCCCCCATACGAAGACACTGTTGCTTCGTAGCTCATCAAGAACTGCTTCGGGTCTGAGTGGCCATCAAACATGGGAAGCTGGGGTGGCTTATAGGACGAAGGCCAAGGTGTAGCCTGCAGCTCAGCAGACAGAGGAGAAGCATCATCGAAAACAAAATTTCCATGATGGAAATTTTCATACCAGTCATCTTCGTTGTAGAAACCCTCCTGACGAAGGTCCTTTTGTTGAGGCCTTCGGTCTTGTTCATCATGGGTAAGATGACGGACTTCTTCAGAAGCTTCGTCTATCTGCCTTTGGAGCTCAGCTAGCCTGGCCATCTTCTCTTTTTTCCTCTGCACTTGTTGGTGAAGCATCTCCATATCCCTGATTTCTTGGTCTAGTTCATCTTCCTGAAGCGTCGGGCTGACGGCCTTCCTCTTCTGGCTTCGGGCCTCCCGAAGAGAGACGGTCTCCTGGTTGGGGTCCAGTGGTTGCAGTGCCGCAGCCCCAGCCGCTGAAGCTTTCTTCGGCGCCATAGCAAAGGTCTATAGCTTCCGAAGGTGTTCACAAAACTCGAAGTGGAAGTGAGTTCACCGGAGGTGGGCGCCAATGTTGGGGACTTGTCCTCAAATGCTTCGGATTGAGAACAAGGCAACATAAAAAATATTAAATGATAAGATCCTTCGTCCTTCGGAACATTATTTCCCTTCAGGATATAATGTGCTTCGGACGAAGATCATAAGAGACATACCTTCGTAAATATAACAAGTAACGACGAAGGATTTATATAAAGCATGAAATATAATATAGACATCATCATAGAATCATTTCTATTTTATTAACATGGAAAAATAGAAATGATTTCAAATTACAAATGTACCTTCGGTCCTGAGAGAAGGTAAAAAGTACAAGTGTGACGCAAAAGCAAATGCCAAGTCAGCGTGAACAGTACGGGAGTACTGTTCATCTATTTATAGACGCGGGACGCAGCCCACGTAAAATTACATCCATGTCCATTACATTTGTTAGCGGCTTATGGAAATCTGTCGAGGCCCCCGAAGTCTTTTCATCTTTAAGTCGGTTCCCCTTTCCGATATCGCGACGAAGCTTCCCTGCACACAGCTTCGGCTGTGCACCGTCCTTCGTAGAACTTGGTAATCAGCTCGTCCTTCGTCTGGCTTAGGCTTCGTCCTGACCGTGCTTTATGTTCATAATTCTGAGTCCGAAGATACCTGCTCACATAATCCACTTGGAAAACATTGTCAAATCATGTTTTTGAGGACCTTCGGAGGACGAAGACCCCCAACAGGGACGATGTGACCAAGATCACCAAGCGCGAAACAATCGAGGGAGAACTAAGTCGATTCATCCTCAACAAAGGAGAAGAGCCACAAGCAATGTATAACCGACTCAAGACAATGGTCAACCAAGTGCGCAATCTTGGGAGCACCAAGTGGGATGACCATGAAATGGTCAAGGTTATTCTAAGATCTCTTGTCTTTTGTAATCCCACTCAAGTTCAATTAATTCATGGAGATCCTAGATATAAACAGATGTCTCTCGAGGAGGTAATTGGCAAGTTTGTGAGCTTTGAACTTATGATCAAAGACTCCAAACATATTGTCAACTTGGAGCAAGGCACCACCTCTACACCCGGAGTGCAACCCGTTGCATTCAAAGCAATGGAAGAAAAGAAGGAAGAGTCTACACCAACTAGTAGACTCCCAATCGATGCCTCCAAGCTTGACAATGAGGAGATGGCTTTTATCATCAAGAGCTTCTGGCAAATCCTTAAACAAAGAAAGGGGAAGGTACAAACCTCGCTCCAAGAGGGTTTGCTACAGGTGTGGTAAGTCTAGTCACTTCATAGCTAAATGTTCATATACAAGTGACAATGACAGGTACGGCGACAAGAAAGGGAAGAAGAAGATGGAAAAGAAGAGACACTACACGAAGAAGGGTGGCGAGGCACACATGGACGGGAATGGGACTCCGACGAAAGCTCCACCGACTCCTCCTCTGACGAGGACGCCGCCAACATCACCATCAACAAAGGCCTTCTCTTCCCCAACGTCGGCCACAAATGCCTCATGGTCATGGCTAAAGATAGCAAAAAGAAGGTACATTATAGAGATACCCCTAAATACACTACTTTTGATGATGAGGGTAGCTCTAGTGATAATGATGATGACTTGACTTCCCTTTTTGCAAACCTTACCAAAGATCAAAAGGAGAAAATTAATGAATTTATAGAAACCATAAACGAGAAGGGTGATATCTTGGAATGCCAAGAGGACTTGCTCGTTAAGGAAAATAAAAATCTGTTAAGCTAAAAGATGCTTATGCTCTTGAATTTGAAAAATGCCAAAACTTGACTAAAGAGCTAGATGTATGCAATGATTCAATTTCTTGCCTTAGAACTGAAAATGCTAGTTTAATTGCTAAGATTAAAGAATTGAATGCTTGCAATGTTTCTACATCTACTGTTGAGCATGTCACTATTTGCACTAGATGTAGAGATGTTAATGTTGATGCTATGAATGATCACCTTGCTATGATTAAAGAACAAAATGATCACATAGCTAAATTAAATGCTAAAATTACTGAGCATGAACTAGAGATTGAAAAAAATTAAATTTTCTCGTAGTATGCTTTATAATGGGAGACGTCATAGCATTAAGAATGGCATTGGTTTCCAACAAAAAAGCCAAAGCAACATCAAAATTAATGCCCCTAAGAACAAGCTTTCTAACTTTGTTAAAGGCAAGGCTCCCATGATTCAGGATAGGGAAGGTTATATTTTATACCCTAAAAACTATCCTGAGCACAAAATTAGAAGAACTCATTCTAAAAAGTCTCATTCTGTCTCTCATCGTGCTTATATGTATAGTAATGAGGCTTCTAGCTCTAGGCATACAACTCATATCAAAATGCCTAAGAAAAATACTGTTGATGCATTTAATGAACATATCATTTAATTTAAAACTTTTGATGCATCTTTTGTGCTTACTAACAAATTAGGTAAGGTAGTTGTCAAATATGTTGGGGGCAAACACAAGAGTCCTAAGACTTGTGTTTGGGTACCCAAGGTGCTTGTTCTAATGTGAAAGGACCCAAGACCGTTTGGGTACCTAAGAACAAGGCCTAAATTTGTTTTGTAGGTTTATGCATCCAGCGAGACAAGTTGGATAATCGATAGCGGGTGCAGAAACCACATGACAGGGGAGAAAAGGATGTTCTCCTCGTATGAGAAAATGATGATCCCCAAACAGCAATCACATTCGGGGATGGAAATCAAGGTTTGGTCAAAGGTTTGGGTAAAATTGCTATATCCCATGACCATTCCATTTCCAATGTTTTTCTTGTAGATTCTTTAGATTACAACTTGCTTTCTGTTTCGCAATTATGTAAAATGGGCTACAACTGTCTATTTACTGATATTGGTGTTACCGTCTTTAGAAGAAGTGATGATTCAATAACATTTAAGGGACTGTTGGATGGTCAGCTATATTTGGTTGATTTCAATGATAACCATGCTGAATTAGACACTTGCTTAATTGCTAAGACTAATACGAGCTGGCTCTAGCATCGCCGACTTGCTCATGCTGGGATGAAGAATCTTCATAAGCTTCTAAAGGGGGGCACATTTTAGGACTAACACATGTTTATTTTGAGAAAGACGGGATTTGTAGCGCATGTCAAGCAGGAAAGCAGGTTGGAGTTTATCATCCACATAAGAACATCATGACGACCAAGAATCCGCTTGAGCTGCTCCACATGGATCTATTCGTCCCGATTGCCTACATAAGCATCGGTGGGAGTAAGTATTGTCTTGTAATTGTGGATGATTATTCTCGCTTCACTTAGGTGTTATTTTTGTACGAAAAAAATTCAAACCCAAGAGACCTTAAAGAGATTCTTGAGACGAGCTCAAAATGAGTTTGGATTGAGAATCAAGAAGATTAGAAGTGACAATGGAACAGAGTTCAAGAACTCTCAAATTGAAGGCTTTTTTGAGGAGGGCATCAAGCATGAGTTCTCTTCTCCCTACACACCCTAACAAAATGGTGTTGTGGAGAGAAAGAATATAACTCTCTTGGATATGGCAAGGACCATGTTAGATTGATTTTGGGTGGAGGCGATTAACACCGTCTGCTACTCCATCAACCGACTCTACCTTCACCAAATCCTCAAGAAAACATCATATGAACTCCTCACCAGTAAAAAGCCTAATGTTTCTTATTTTAGAGTTTTTGGGCAGAGATGCTTTATTCTTATTAAGAGAGGTAGAAATTCTAAATTTGCTCCTAAAGCAGTAGAAGGCTTTTTACTTGGTTATGACTCAAACACAAGGGCATATAGAGTCTTCAACAAGTCCACTGGATTAGTTAAAGTCTCTTGTGACATTGTGTTTGATGAGACTAATGGCTCCCAAGTGGAGCAAGTTGATCTTGATGAACTAGATGATGAGGAGGCTTCGTGCGTCGCTCTAAGGAACATGTCCATTGGTGATGTGTGTCCAAAAGAATCTGAAGAGCCTTCACAAGCATAAGATCAACCATCCTCTTCCATACAAGCATCTCCACCAACTCAAGATGAGGAAATGGCTTAAGAGAAAGAGGATCAAGATCAAGACGATTTTGATAGGGTGGTGACTAGGAACAAAGCTCAACTTGTTGCCAAAGTATATTCACAAGTCCAAGGTTTGGATTTCGGTGAAACCTACACACCCGTAGCTAGGCTTGAGTCAATTCGTATATTACTTGCCTATGCTACTTACCATGGCTTTAAGTTATATCAAATGGACGTGAAGAGTGCCTTCCTCAATGGCCCTATTAAGGAAGAGGTATATGTTGAGCAACCTCCCGACTTTGAAGATAGTGAGTATCCTACACATGTCTATAAGCTCTCAAAGGCGCTTTATGGGCTCAAACAAGCCCCAAGAGCATGGTATGAATGCCTAAGAGACTTTCTTTTCAGTAATGGTTTTAAAGTCAGAAAAGCTGACCCTACTCTCTTCACTAAAACAATTGTCAAAGACTTGTTTATATGCCAAATCTATGTTGATGATGTTATCTTTGGGTCTACTAACAAGTCATCTTATGAATAGTTTAGTAGGATTATGATACAGAAATTCGAGATGTCAATGATGGGGGAGTTGAAGTATTTTCTTGGATTCCAAATCAAGCAACTCCAAGAGGGCACCTTCATCTACCAAACTAAGTACATTCAAGATATTGACAAAAAGTTTGGAATAAAGAATGCCAAACCCATCAAGACACCCATGGGAACAAATGGACATTTCAACCTCGACACAGGAGGTAAAACTGTAGATTAAAAGGTATACCGGTCGATGATAGGTTCTTTACTCTATTTATGTGCTTCACGGCGGGATATTATGCTTTCAGTATGCATGTGTGCAAGGTTCTAGGCAAATCCTAAGGAAGTTCACCTTAGGGTCGTGAAAAGAATCATGAGATATATAGTTTATACTCCTAAGTTTGCGCTATGGTACCCCAAGGGATCTACCTTTGATCTAATTAGGTATTCTGATGCTGATTATGCCGGATGTAAAATGGATTGGAAGAGCACATCAGGGACTTGCCAGTTTCTGGGGAGATCCCTAGTGTCCTAGGCTTCAAAGAAACAAAATTGAGTAGTCCTATCAACTGTCGAAGTCGAGTATATTGCTGCAGGACATTGTTGTGCACAATTACTCTGGATGAGGCAAACCCTTAGGGACTATGACTACAAGTTGAGCAAAGTCCCTCTCCTATGTGACAATGAGAGTGCAATTCACATGGCGGATAATCCTGTTGAACATAGCCGCACTAAGCACATAGACATCCGGTATCACTTTTTGAGAGATCACCAACAAAAGGGGGATATCAAAATTGCCTATGTTAGCACCCACAACCAATTAACCGATATCTTCACCAAGCCTCTGGATGAAAAGACTTTTAGCTAGCTTAGGAATGAACTAAACATCTTAGATTCTCGGAACATTAATTGAAATCTTGCACGCATTGCTCATTCATATACCTTTAATCATGTCTCTTTCATTTGGTACAAATGCATATTTCTTATTCTTTTTTTCTCATGGCTAAGACTAATGTGCTTCCAAGTGTATTTCTATCATTAGTCTTATATTGAAAGGGAAATGGTGTAAAAGGCAAAGACAAGGCTTCCACTACGACTCTATCGGTATCATATATCCTTTGCCCTACTCATGTATTTACATTCTTATCTTTCTTGTAAAAAGGCCTCTAAGGTTTCTTCATTTTTGACGCTTAATGCCAAAGGGGAGAAGTTAGTAGGCCAAAGCAAAAGGACCGCACCACCACCCTGTTTTCTAAAACCTTTTTCACAAAGGGGGAGAAATGTCAACCTGTTTTCTAAAACCTTTTTCACAAAGGGGAGAAATTTCAAAAGGGGAAGAAACTAATAAACATGTGCAAAAACCCTCTTGATAGCTAAGGGGAGAATCTTTCAAAACTTTAAAAATGCTTTTGAACTCATATTCTTATACTATTGGCTAATTGCAAAAGAATTTGAAAAGACCTTTCCAAAAGATTTACAAAAACAAGCTAAGTGGTGCAAATGTGGTCTGAAATGTTAAAAATATCAAAACAACCATATATGCTTAGAAATGCTTTCTTTTCAAAGTAACTTATGCACATCTGACAAAATTGAATCTAGCTACATTTCTACACTTTGTATTTGCTTTGGTTTGTGTTGGCATCAATCACCAAAAAGGGGGAGATTGAAAGGGAAATGGTCTAAACATTTCCTATAATCAATTTTGGTGTTTGACATCCATCACAAACCATAAGGACTAACTAGTTTGCCCAGTGGATATTTTTCTCAGGTGCATAAAGTTCACATAAACATACAAAGAAAATGACCTTAGGGGAAATTCTACACATTTGGAGCAAAATAGAATTGCTGCAACCTGTGGTGCACCGGACACTGTCTCGTGTGCACCGGACAATGTCCGGTGCCCTGGCTGGAGCACTCCACGAACTGGCCACTCTCGGGTTTTCTCGACGCTCGTCCACTAAAATTCACCAAACTGTCCGGTGAGCCCTCGGAGCAATGGTCGACTCCACCAATGGTCGACTGCGGGACTCTGGCCGCAATCTGCAGCACTAGAAGTCAGAGGACAGTCTGCGACGACAGGTCACACCGGACTATCCAGTGTGCCACCGGACTGTCCTGTGCACCAAAAGGACAGAAGTCTTCAACAGTCAACAGCTACAAACCCCAACGTTGGTTGACGTGGCACGCACCGGACAGTGAACAATAAGTGTCCGGTGCACCACCGGACTGTCCGGTGTGCCCATCGACAGCAATGGCTGGAATAGTGGTTGGGGCTATAAATACCCCCAACTACCACCTTTCAAGCCATCCCAAGCATCCCACACTCTTCATTCAATACAAGAGCAAAGAATACACTCCAAAGACTCAATCAAAGCCTTCAATCCTCTCCAAGTTCCAAAATCAAGTCAAGTGATCAAAAGTGTTTGTGACTTGAGAGAGGGTGACTTGTGTTTCTTTTGTTGCTCTTGTTGCTTGGTTGCTTTCTTCTTCTCATTCTAAACTTCCCAAGTGTTTTGTAAAGCAAGCAAGAGACACCTAATTGTGTGGTGATCCTTGTGGGGTCTTAGTGGCCCGTGTGATTAATAAGAAGCACTCGACCGGTCTAGATGACCGATTGAGAGAGGGAAAGGGTTGAAATAGACCCGGCCTTTGTGGCCTCCTCAACGGAGAGTAGGTTCTTTAGAACCGAACCTCGGGAAACAAATCACCGTGTCCACTCGTGTTGATCTTCACTATTTGATTTGTTTCTTTCCTCTCCTCTCTCTAAAAAGTTCTCTTGATCATATTATTTTGAGTTTGCTCCCAAAGTTATCCGCATTGATATAGCAACTCATAGCAAGAGGAACTATATTCCACACTCCAAATTATTTCTAACACTAACCCAGGTATAGTGCGTGTTCAAAGTTTATAAATTTTAGGCTTCGCCTATTGACCCCTCTCTAGGCGACTTTCACCTACACCATGCGTCGGGAGCCGAGGGCTGACTAGAACGCCACGATAGCACCAACAACCAATGACGCCTCTGCGAGACGACTGCTCAAGTATGGAGTGGGCTTATAACAGTGTTGGAGCGAAGGCAGAAACGCCACCCTTCGCCCGAAGTCTCCACCGCTTAGCCCCTGCCCCGACAGACAAAGCGGGCAGGCACACCCTTCGCTTCATCGGCACCAGAGACAATGCGGAGACCCTTCGCTCGATTTGGCACCAGACGAAGGCCTGCGGCGACGCCTCCCCGCGGCGCGGCCTCGTTCAGCTCTGAGGCCCACATAAGATCCGGCCCGTTGTAACGGGCCCCGCGTGGCCGCGTTTGTGTTATGGGCCTAATTTGTAAAGGCATACATGTAATTACAGCTTGTAACCCCGCTTTATGGGAATATTCTGGGGATAAACTAGGTACCTAAGGGCACATGCGTCCTTAAAGCAAGGCGCCGTGCACTCGGATACCTATAAATACCCCCGCACAGTGCCCGTGAGAGGCCAGATGAACAGAGCTTTTGCCATCACGCGCGAGTGCCCTGTTGCCATCATCATTCACCCGTGTTGGATCTCCTTGCTGTCGAGAGACAGTCCCAACATTTGGCACCCACCGTTCGTGCTACGAGACAACCACCCGCGATGGCACCCAAGAGAGCTAACCCGAAGGCTGACGAAGCTGCGAAGGCAGCACTGCTCGCCGCAAGAAAGGGCAAGGCCCTCGCCCTCACCCAATCCACCCACCAAGAGGCCACTGAAGACGACACCCTTCGCACCTGCGACCCTGAGGGACAACCCTCAGGCTTCGCACCTCCCTCAGGCTTCGCACCACCGGAGGGCGCGGACCTCACCGAGGACAGTGAGGTCCTCGGCATCTCCGCAGAAGAACAGCTACAGCTGCGCGCTCTGCGCCTCAAGAACCGCAACCTCCAGAGGCAGAAGGAGATACTGGAGGCCAAGCGCCAGCGTGTGTCCGCACTCGCCAAAGTGCGGCAGATGATACGCGACGAAGAGCACAAGGCCCAGGAACTCGAGCGGGAGATCGCGCTGATGCAGCGCGAAGGCCACCTCGGCCCGCAGCACGAGTCATCCCTCCAGCAGCGCGCACAAAACGAAGACGCGCGCGAAGGCCACCCCGGCCTACAGCATGAGCCACCCCTGCAACACCGCACGCAACCGGAGGACCCGCGTTTACCCCAGCGCGACTTCACTTTCCCGCACGACGCGCCATTCCAAGGGGTCAATTATCTCGATGAGCGAAGTCCCCTGGCGCCTCACCTGCAGGTGACGCCGTGGCCAGCTAACTTCCGGGCTGGGACCTACCCCAAGTACAACGGCAGCACCGACCCGGCTCAATACATAATGAGTTACCAGGTCGCCGTCGCATCGTCTGGGGGGGACGACGCCACAATGGCGAAGTCCTTCATCATCGCCCTCGAAGGCCCCGCACTCACCTGGTTCACCAGGTTGCCTCCGCTGTCCATCGATTCCTGGAGAAGTCTCCGGGACAAGTTCCTCCTCAACTTCCAAGGGTACCGCCCGGACACCGACGCCCTGGCCGAGCTCTCGCTCTGCAAGCAGCTAGAGAGGGAGACCCTGAGGGAATATTACCGCAAATTCCTCACACTCAAGTCACAGCTACCCTCAGTCGATGACCAGATTGCCATCCACTATGCTGTCAGTGGTCTTCGCGCTGGCGTCTTTTACAGCCACTGCATCAGAGATCCGCCGAAGAACCTCCAAGAATTGTACCAGCTGTTTGAAAAGTATGCCAGATCCGAGGAGCTCCACCAGCGCAAGATTGAGTCCCAGCGGCAGCCAAAAGACGCTCCACAGTCCAGCCGCACGTGGACAAGAACTCCGCAACCAGACTCCGGTGGCGAGGGCCGCGGTCAGCCGCAAGTGCACAACATTGCCAACCAGCAGCCGGCCGCTGACCCCCCTCGCCGCCAGGAATATCCCCCCCAGGGCCGCGGAAGTGGAACTCGCGACAGGGGCCAAGGGCGTGCGCAGCCACCCCCTCCACCGCGCCGATTTTACTGCCTTTTCCACGGCGAAGACTGCGCCCACCAAACTAAAGACTGCCCCGAAGTGAAGGCCACCAGAGACAGAATGGCGAGGGCGCAGCCAGCCGACAACCCCAGAATTGTCGCGCATAATTACCAGCCACCCCCTCCACCATATATCCACGCTCCCGCCCCGCATCCACCGCACCACGCTTACCAACATCATCAGGAAGTACAAATCGTACATCCTCCGCCTCCACCACCACACCAGCAACAACAAAACATCCCCCATGCCCCAAAGCAGGAGGACTTCGCCGATCAACCTTATCGCGGAGTCATTCACATGATAACTGGGGGGTCCAGCACCGACTTCGACACCAAGCGGCAGAAGCGGGACCACTACCGCAGCATAAACCATGTCGCTGTCACGGGCCCAGTCGTACAGACGAAGTGGTCCCACATACCGCTCACCTTCGACGCACGGGACGTCGACTTGCGCAGCGCCCCCCACTGCGATGCCATGGTTATCAATTGCAGCGTGGCAGGCTGGGACCTACACAAGGTCCTCGTTGACAACGGCAGCCAGGCAGACATCATCTTCCTCCACGCCTTCGATCGCATGGGCATCAGCCACAGCCTGCTTAAGCCTTCGAACAACCCGTTGTATGGCTTCGGCGGCAAAGGCACCTTCCCCGTCGGCAAAATAGAATTGCCCTCTCCTTCGGTGTAGCACCCAATGCCCGAAGTGAGCAAGTGACTTTTGACATTGTGGATATGGTATATCCATACAACGCCATCATGGGTCGGGGCTCCATCAATAAATTTGAAGCCGCCATCCACGGACTGTATTTGTGCATGAAGATACCAGGCCCGCTAGGCGTAATAACAGTCTTCGGTAACCAGCAGACAGCGCGCAACATAGAGCGAGACTTCGTGCCGGGTCAGAGGAGCGTGCACTGTCTCACGACACAGTGCGAGGTCCCTGCGCCCGCCAGCCCAACTGACAAGCAGCACGGCAAGGCTCAGTTGCAGAGCCAGGATGGGACCAAGACTGTCCCCCTCGATCAGGCCACGCCCAAGCACAGTCACTATCAGCGAAGACCTTACTTCGCATGAAGAAGAGAAGCTCCTCTGCTGCCTGGCCAAAAATAAAGATGTCTTCGCCTGGTCCGCCCTCGACCTGGTCGGAGTCAGCCGATCCATAATCGAGCACAGTTTGGGAATCGACCCCTCGGTGCGACCACCTCAGGGATGTCTTCGCCCTTGTAATCCGCAAAAACAATCTTGCACCGGCCCGCACTCTTTTCCTCCCGGGGGGTGAGGTTTTTAACGAGGCGGAGCCATGTAACATATGCGTAAAAAATCCCCCGCAAAAAGACATGCGTCGAAAAAGACCGCGATGACGGTCTTCGACATTCGACCACCACGAGGTCACCGCGAGGCTAAGCGCTAGCTACCCTCGCGTGCGACTATCCGCGCAAAAGTCGCCTAAGGGTGCAGCCGGATTAGCACAACA
The DNA here is from genome assembly GCA_029449295.1 of Zea luxurians. Lineage (NCBI taxonomy): Eukaryota > Viridiplantae > Streptophyta > Magnoliopsida > Poales > Poaceae > Zea > Zea luxurians. The sequence goes on from JAOPSE010001021.1 coordinate 74,016, forward strand.
AGTGCGAAAAAAAATCAAAGTCTATCGCGAAGACTATCCGCGCAAAAGTCGCCTAAGGGTGCAGCCGGGAAAAAATCTAAGTCTATCGCGAAGACTATCCGCGCAAAAGTCGCCTAAGGGTGCAGCCGGATTAGCACAACAAGTGCGAAAAAAAATCGAAGTCTATCGCGAAGACTATCCGCGCAAAAGTCGCCTAAGGGTGCAGCCGGGAAAAAATCTAAGTCTATCGCGAAGACTATCCGCGCAAAAGTCGCCTAAGGGTGCAGCCGGATTAGCACAACAAGTGCGAAAAAAAAAATCGAAGTCTATCGCGAAGACTATCCGCGCAAAAGTCGCCTAAGGGTGCAGCCGGGAAAAAATCTAAGTCTATCGCGAAGACTATCCGCGCAAAAGTCGCCTAAGGGTGCAGCCGGATTAGCACAACAAGTGCGAAAAAAAAAATCGAAGTCTATCGCGAAGACTATCCGCGCAAAAGTCGCCTAAGGGTGCAGCCGGGAAAAAATCTAAGTCTATCGCGAAGACTATCCGCGCAAAAGTCGCCTAAGGGTGCAGCCGGATTAGCACAACAAGTGCGAAAAAAAATCGAAGTCTATCGCGAAGACTATCCGCGCAAAAGTCGCCTAAGGGTGCAGCCGGGAAAAAATCTAAGTCTATCGCGAAGACTATCCGCGCAAAAGTCGCCTAAGGGTGCAGCCGGATTAGCACAACAAGTGCGAAAAAAAAAATCGAAGTCTATCGCGAAGACTATCCGTGCAAAAGTCGCCTAAGGGTGCAGCCGGGAAAAAATCTAAGTCTATCGCGAAGACTATCCGCGCAAAAGTCGCCTAAGGGTGCAGCCGGATTAGCACAACAAGTGCGGAAAAAAAAAATCGAAGTCTATCGCAAAGACTATCCGTGCAAAAGTCGCCTAAGGGTGCAGCCGGGAAAAAATCTAAGTCTATCGCGAAGACTATCCGCGCAAAAGTCGCCTAAGGGTGCAGCCGGATTAGCACAACAAGTGCGGAAAAAATCTGAGTCTATCGCGAAGACTATCCGCGCAAAAGTCGCCTAAGGGTACAGCCGGGAAAAAATCTAAGTCTATCGCGAAGACTATCTGTGCAGAAGACACTTAAGGGTACACCTGGACTAGCGCAACAACGACCGAAACGACAACATCGAACCATTCACGCCAAGACCAATTATAATCAAGCAAGCACAGCGCAGCCGAACGAATCAGCTAGTACAAAACGCCTTCACACACATGCACGCGAGGGCACACAATTCCACCATACAAGCCTCTACATACACAAGCGAGGGCACCACACTCTACATCGGCTCAACCTTAGGAATAATTCCCATCTCCCTATAATTAAATAACATTATCCTGAGCTCCTCACCCGCAAAAAGCCTTCGCAGTTCCCCTTCACCTACACTCTCGGCGGTCGGCAGGGACAACAGTTCCTGCCGACCAGCCCCACTCACACGAAGCAGAGCCCGCTCCCCCGCGCTAACCCTACGTTTTGCAACCGCCCTTCGTCGACGGCGCCCGGCGCTAAGGCCGGGCACGTCCGACGCGTCCGCGGCGTGTGGCGAGGTTTCCGCCGCAGCCACGTCCAAGGCCGTAAAATAATCCAAATTCTCCTCCGACGACTCCTCAGTCCACTCAACCGAGCTCCCGGAGTCAGCAAAGTCAAAAAACTCAGATGCAGACCCACCATATTGATTACCACCCTCCGCGGTCGAGGCCGCCAAAAACTCAGTAGCAGTGGTTGCGTGCGCAGGCCCAAAATCTTGAACCTGCGCTGCAACCAAAATTCAGTACAACATCCAAAATTCCCCAACCCTAAACAACCACTACGCCACCTGCGAGGGCCCTGACGCTGCGGGGGCCTCCGCCGTTGGCTCCGCTACCACTTCCGCCATTGTTTCCACCGTCTCCGCCGCCGGATCTTCGGCGGTCGGCGCAGCTGCTGCGGGGGCATCGGGAGCGCCTTCGGCCACCTTCAGGGGCAGGTCTTCAACTGTCGCTGCAGATGTGGGGGCGCCTGGCGCGTCTTCCGTGGTCTCCGGGGTCGGCTCCGGGTCAGGCAGGGCGTCGTTCAGTGCTCCGAAGTCGTCCACCCGCTCGCCTCACTCCGCCTAAAACAAAACATACAAAAAGTCAGCGAACACACGCACAGACCACATTCAGCAAACGCAGAACAAACGACAACGTTACCTCAGCCCTCGCAGCCTCGGCCCGCTCCCTGACCACTTCACCACCATACAGACCCCACATCCGGTCATAGAGGGCGCCGGCGAACTCCTTCACCACGGGGTCTTCGACCTTATAGATGTCTCGCCCAAAATCTTCATCTGCCTGGTCGAAGGCCTCATAGTGCCGGCACCCTTCGCGAGAGAGTGCGTTCATCGCCCCCTCGCAGGTGACCAGGGAGGCGAACGACATTAATCCCCCCAGGACGGTGGGGAGCTCCTGCAGCTCCTCTTGCACCCATTCCAAACAGCGAAGCCCGGCCTCTTGCTCCGGCACCACGAAGTCACCGGTCCGCGCACCCAGCTCGCGACATATGGCCATAAGCTGTGTGCGCGTCCGTTCGGCCTCCGTTCGCACCTCTGGCGAGGGCACACTTCGCCCAGCACCCAGCCGTGCGCCAAGGGCCAGACCCCGTACGCCACGAACTCTTCAACTAAATCACGACCACTGCTCTAGCCGGCGGCGCACCGAAGGGCCCCTTCGTCTGCGTCCTCTTCTGCCACTTCAAAAGGCGGATACGCAGAGTAATAGTGAGAGCACATCTCAGGCACGGGAAGCCCTTCATGGCCTTCAACAGTAGCCTCAGCAACGTAAAACCAAAATTCATTCCAATTGCCCCACTTGTCGCGGGCGCACGGAACCAACCCCACTACTGGCATTGTGGTCTTGCCGGTCTTCGGCGTGAATGTGCACGACCCGAGCTGGGCAACTCCGTCCTCAACCACCCTCTTCCGCCAATGCAAGCAATAATGCTTCGCAAAAACTTCAACCGACGGCTGTCCGCCGTACGAAGTCGTCGCCCAGACATACTTCGCCAGCGCCACCACGACGTTCGGTGTCAGCTGATGCATTTGAACGTTGAATCTACGCAGGACTTCTCCAATAAACCGGTGCGCAGGCAAGCGGAGACCGGCGACGAAGAACGCCTCGAAAACAACCAACTCACCCTCCGGCTCGGGGACTTCCTCCGTCCCCGGAGCACGAGCGACTCCGCCGCCAAAGTAGCCCAAGCGCTGCATATCTTCAACACGGGCCGACGTCATCCGAACAGTACGACGTCCGTCAACGGTCACATCAAAAACCCCCGCGGAACCACTTCGAGCGAGGGCAGCGTCTCCGCCATCTAGCGACGTCTTCGGCACCAGGTGACTTTGTCGAACTGGTCCCTCGGAGGGCAAATGTTGGAGCGAAGGCAGAAACGCCACCCTTCGCCCGAAGTCTCCACCGCTTAGCCCCTGCCCCGACAGACAAAGCGGGCAGGCACACCCTTCGCTTCATCGGCACCAGAGACAATGCGGAGACCCTTCGCTCGATTTGGCACCAGACGAAGGCCTGCAGCGACGCCTCCCCGCGGCGCGGCCTCGTTCAGCTCTGAGGCCCACATAAGATCCGGCCCGTTGTAACGGGCCCCGCGTGGCCACGTTTGTGTTACGGGCCTAATTTGTAAAGGCATACATGTAATTACAGCTTGTAACCCCGCTTTATGGGAATATTCTGGGGATAAACTAGGTACCTAAGGGCACATGCGTCCTTAAAGCAAGGCGCCGTGCACTCGGATACCTATAAATACCCCCGCACAGTGCCCGTGAGAGGCCAGATGAACAGAGCTTTTGCCATCACGCGCGAGTGCCCTGTTGCCATCATCATTCACCCGTGTTGGATCTCCTTGCTGTCGAGAGACAGTCCCAACAAACAGGCCCCACTGAAAGGGAAATGGCCATAACCATTTCCTATAATCGATTTTGGTGCTTGACGACCTTCACAAATCTTATGGACTAACTAGTTTGCCTAGTTGATCATTTCTCAGGTGCATAAGTTCATCTACATCAATTCTAAGTCGACTGTCCGGAATATCGTAGATTATTCTGGATAGGAGAAGATTTTTGGAAATTCACCTGTGTGCGTACTGTCCGGGTCCTTTCGGCGGACCGTCCGCGACACCAGGGTGAGCTTCGAACAGGAACTATGCAAATCACGCGTTAACACTGTGGACCGTTCGAAGGAGAAGGGAGCATCATCCGGGACCAAGCTCGGACCGTCCGGCCTCTGGCGCGGACCGTCCGGTCGTTGAAAAACCAGAAAAACCTGAAGGTGACGGGTTTGGTAAAATGCATTTTTAGCATCCTCATGGACCGTCCAGGGTGCACGGCCAGACCATCCATGACTGCTGTGTCTGACATCTGATGACACATTTAATGCACTTATAGCTATTCATATAGCCATTACTGCTGACCGTTGCGATTTCAGCCATTGATGTGCAGGGGCGGACCATGCGGACCAGGGGCACGGACCGTCCGCGGTTAGTAGAAAAGGGGCAATGGCTAGGAAGTAGTTGGTGGCTATAAATACAACCCCAATACACCCAATCATTCCATTCACTCACATTCAATACAAGAGCAAATACTCCATCTCAAGACACATTCAAAGCTTCCAAACATCTCCAAGTCCCACAATTGTGACTAGTGATCATTAGTGTTTACTGACTTGAGAAAGTGTGATCCGTGTTTCATTTGTTGCTCTTGTTGCTTGGTTTTCTTAATCGTGCTTTCTTCATCTCCTTCTAAACTCTCTAGTTGGGGTGATAATGGGCTCTCAATTTTACACTATAAGATTTAAGGATCGGATCAGATTAGGATCGGGCCCTATTTCTATTCATTTTTGAACTAAAATTTAATTAGACCCCTATCATTTTGTGAAGAAACATTTGGATCGTGATCCATTACCACCCCTACTCTCTAGTGACTTGTAAAACTAGCAAGAGACACCTAAGTGTGTGGTGGTCCTTGTAGGGTCTTAGTGATCCTTGAGATTAAGAAGAAGCACTCAAATGGTCTAAGTGATCAATTGAGAGAGGGAAAGGGTTGAAAAAGACCCGGCCTTCGTGGCCTCCTCAATGGGGAGTAGGTTCATTGGAACCGAACCTCGGGAAACAAACCGTTGTGTTCATTTGTGTTGATCATTATCTTACGATTTTGTTGGTCCTTGTTCTCGAATGCTATACATCAAGAACAAAGCAACACAATTGTTAATGATTAAAGACCTTTGTCCTTCAAAGCATTATCTCCCTTGGGATATAATGATCTTAAGACGAAGGTCATGAAGGGCGTACCTTCGTTGTCATAATGAGCAAGTATAAATAGGGATATATGAAACACAGAAGATTATAAATAATCATTATGAATCATCAGATTATTTATATTCTCCTTTTTATAAACATAGATAAACATTATTAAGATCAATATTACATTGGTACCTTCGGCTTGTCAGAAGGCGTGAGAGTGAGAGTGATGCGAGAGCTTTTACAGTACAGCGTGAACAGTACGGTGTTACTGTTCATCTATTTATAGGCACGGGACGCAGCCCGGACAAAATTACATTCATGTCCCTAACTTTTACTGCTAACAATAAGGCAAACTGTTAAGGGCTAAGTAGTCTTTTCTCCTTTAGGTCGGTTCTATCTTCCACCTTCATCGTTGTGCTAAGCCGAAGCTTCTTTGGCCACAGCTTCGGCGCCCGTTCATCTTGCACCCGGGTTATATCTTCATATCACACATGCTTTCATCCCGAAGTTGAAGCCTCCTGTATCAGTCTTACACTGAAAAACATGTTATTCACGTTTTTGTGGACCTTTAGAAGAGGAAGCCTCCCAATAGTAGCCCCTCGTAGTATTAATTTATTTTTGTATTAACCAAATTCAGACTGCGACGTGAACGAAGGCCTTTAGCCGAAGGTCCGAAAAAACACCTTCCTTTGCTAGAATAGCGAAAGTCAATGACATGTAGGGCCCACCAAGTTGTGATGCGTTGGCATATAAATAGGGACTTGCATTGATAGCATTTGATGCACCATCTCAACCGCTTGCGCTATTCTTGCCATTCTGATGTTTTTTGCTTTGTCAAATTTTTATTAGTTTGTGAGCTTTAGCATTTGCACAAGCGTTGACTAAATGGCTGAGGAGAAGAAGGTTGTTGACCATGCTCTAGCTGGGTTTTATGAGGCCATGGAGAAGACGAACACAGAGAAGATCACCAATGAAATGCTAGCTGGGTTATCTGAAGATTCTAGCGAAAACGAAAGCTTTGATTTGGAAAGTGGAAACGAAGATGCTGAAGATCGGCCCTGGCGGCCAAGTCATACCATCTTCGAAAAATCATCCATCAAGCAAAGTCAGATTGATGCTATGAAAGGGAGATATTTTCATGATATTTCCATTGAGAGAACTGGAGGGGACAACGCTGCCCTACACCCGAAGAAGACAAAGTTGTTGTTTACAGGAGCTTCATGAAAGCAGGGCTTCAGTTTCTGTTAAGTACATTTCTAGTTGAAGTGCTGAAGACCTTTGAGATTTTCCTTCATCAGATCACCCCCGAATCTGTCATTTGGATGGGGATTTTTATTTAGGTCGTGAGGAGCCAGGGACTAGAGCCGAATGAAAAATGCTTCTGGAATATGCATGAGCTATCCTATGAGACAAAGGCTACTGGCAAGGAACAGTATCATAATAATTTTGATTGTTATAGCTTCGTGCCCCGCTCTGATGTAAGCTATCCAGTTCCAACGTTTCGGAAGAGGTGGCCAGTAGCCTGGATGGAAGAGTAGTTTTATGTAAAGAACAACTTAGTTGAGAGGGAAGATATAAAGGGGATTATCCAACGCCCTATTTGGTCTTGATTCGGCATCAGAAGGCCGGCTACTGCTGTTGGAAACGATATCGAAGCATGTCAGAAGGCTTTCAACAATGTATGCATCTTTATTGGCACAAGAGACCTAGTCCAGGAGCATATAGCCTATAGAGTGTGGCCTCTTGTGAATGACTGGGAGATGCCGAAGGAGACTGCTGCCGGGTCTAGTCAAAGCGGCTTGGTTTATTTGAAATATACCTTCAGATACAGAGAACAGTTTGATGAGCCGAATGATGACTGACTAAACTGTGTTGAGGCAACTAGTGACAAGTTGCTTGGGGCCTACACAAGGGCCAAAGATGATGCTATGACCTTAGCCTTCGGAAGACGAGGCAAGAAAAGATTAAATAGAGTTTTCGATGTTATTGGTTTTGTCCACCTAGATTATTGCTATCCCTCACGAAAGCAGGGAAAAAAAGAGAAAAACTGCTACTTCGGCCATCTTTGCTGCGCCGAAGGGTAAGAAGATCAAGGTTTTGACGCACCGGCCTAGATACATTGAAACAACCAAGGTGTCGAAGCTTGCTGAAGGGACATCTTCCACCGCTGAGCCAGGACGGCCTGCTCCTGTCGGCTCCAAGGAAGAATCGACTGAAGTGCCAAAGGTTCCTGCAACCGAGTCGGCCGAAGCGCCGAAGCATCCTACCGAAGCCTAAGGAAAAGCGACCGAAGAGCCAGAGCTAGGGGAGCCGACAGGACTACCAAAAATCTTGAGCCCACTACCAGAGCCAGAATTGCTGAAGGTATCCAAAGCTCCTGCAATAACTCCAAAGAGGAGGAGGATGGCTAGCATGCTAGACGCAGTCTTGGAATTGACAAGGGCGTCAACTTCTACTCCTACAAAGGAGACTGCCGAAGCTACTTCAATTCGTGCTGAAGTCAAAGCTGGGCCTTCAGTGCCCATTGAAACAGGGTCTGCTGAAGCGAAACAGAGTATTGAACTAGAACCTTTGGATGTCGCTCTGGCCCTAGAAAAAGAAGTGCCCAAGAAGGTTGAAGCTCCTACTCCCGAAGCGTCTACTGAAGAACTAGACTTTATCATTCGACACGCTTCGGGTAAAAAATTGTCAGAAGAGGAAATTGCCAAAGCGAGACACTATGCCCGAGAACTGAAATATCCAAAATGATCCTTGGTGTATAATGGCACCGATGAAGATGACTTCCTATACTGTCTCCCGGATCATAAGGAAATATCTGTTTGCCGGGAGATGGCAAGAAACATAGGATTTCCAAAGCTTGAAGTTGGCCTCTCTGCCATGTCAAAGGATGACCTCGCAGACAGCCTCGCTTACAATAGTCTGAAGGTATAGAAGTTGTTGACTTATGAGCAGATTATTTTTGTATCTTTTACTCTTGTGCTGATCCTTTGTCTCCCCTTTTTTGTGGAGCCTAACTCTGAGCAACGCTTTAAGAGCACAGAAGAATGCTGAGGATGAAAGCTGCCAAATAGCCCTTGGTAACCTTCGGTTAGAGATTATCAAACTGAGGAATGAAGCCATAGAGAAAGATAAAATTCTGTTTTGCTTGGTAGACAGAGTAAAGGTTAGCAAAGCCAATCTTGCTGCACAGTTCGAAGCTCATAGAGCTGAAATTGAAGACTTAAAGAAAAAGCTTGCGGAAAAGAATGAGGATTTTGAAGTGGCTAAAGCAAAACAAGAAATAAGTGAATGGACTAGCACAAGACTACAAAAGAATGTAGTAGAGCTTCGGGAATCGAAGGAGAGATATTACAAAAAATCCTTGGATTGTGCTAAGAAGCTGAAAGATAGTTTTGCAAAGGTGGGTGCTTACTCATCTGAGCAAAAATTTATTAGAGGCGATCCCGAAGGAATCATCGAATGGATCGGCGAAGAAGCTGAAGCCTTTGATGAGATACTTAGCGATCGCGGCGATTTTTGCGCCTTCGCCGGTGCCAGAGGGGTTGTAGCAATTTTAATAAAATCTGGCTGTGAACATGTTAAAGCTGCAACCCAGACGGAGTTCGTCTTCACTGTAGAGAACACGAAGGATCCTTCGGCTGAGGCTATTCTGATGGGTGGGAAATTCTACTCCAATGTTTGGATGAAAGGCGGCCGAGAATTAGCCGACGAAGCTATAAAGAAGAACGAGAAAGAATCCCATGAAGCCCGAGAAGAAGCCAGGCGAGCCGAAGAGGCTGTTGAGCGCGCAAGGCGCATAGGTATTTTAATTGTTTCATAGCTTCAGTATTTTTTCTGGCTTCGGATTAACAACTTATTACTTTTACTGTAGCTGAACTTTCACCGCCACCTGAGCCCTATGATCCCGAAGCTGATCCAGCCAGGAAGGCGGCACTAGAAACCATAAGAATTGTCGAAGAAGTTGTTGACGAAACTGTCAACAAACTTCTAAACGAAGCTGCCGAGAAAATTTTAAAAGAAGACTAGATTTTTGTGTATTTAAGAGATGTAATATTTAGGGAATGTAATATTCATACATGAGTTAAACATTGTATATCTATATGTGTATTAATGTAATATATTTCTTTGCGATGTATGAAATTTACGTACATACCATTTTTGAGCCTTCGGCGAAAAAACACCTTCCCTTCTTTTCATGCTTCATAAAGAAAAAGCCCTTCTATAGCATAACTGTTGTATGATATTGTTGTTGACGAAAATTTTCCTGGCGTGTAAGATTATAATTGTCGAAGGTGTGCTTTGTGCTCTAGCACACTGTTTCATTCATCGTATATTTTGAAAGAAGCAACTTTCCTTGTGCACAATCTTGCTGCTGATGCAACATGATGTATGATGTAATGCTATGCAGAACGATGCGATGTTATGATGCAGCATGATGTTTATGACGAAGACACATACCCACACAGAAACACTGACTCTGCATCCCCTTAGGGACGTCTTTTGAGTCTCTTCACCTTATATTTCGGTGGCATTTAAGCTCTGCATCCCCTTCGGAACGACTTTGGAGCTTCTTCACCCTCTATTTCAGTGGTATTTTAGCTCTGCATTCCCTTAGGAACAACTTTTGAGTTTCAGAACTTACTCTGCGCTCCCTTAGGAACGACTTTTGTAGCTTCAGAACTTACTCTGCGCTCCCTTAGGAACGACTTTTTTAGCATCAGAACTTACTCTGCGCTCCCTTAGGAACGACTTTTGTAGCTTCAAAACTTACTCTGCGCTCCCTTAGGAACGCCTTTTGTAACTTCAGAACTTGTTAAGGGGATGCATCCCACTCGATGATGTGACTACAATATTATTACATCAAATTGGAATTTAATCCTTCGTGAATTGTTTTTCATAAGAAGATAAAATAGCGGGAAAAAACAAAGATGCGCCAAGGTAGGATATTCTTTAGTAAATGTGTTTGGACTCGGGCACATTGCTATTGATTGTGCGAGCTTCGGACTCCTCCCGAAAGTCTTGCTGCTGCCGAGCGTGTTGATGCCCTTCTGGCTGCTGGCTCCGGACCAGAGTAGGTGCTAGCGGTGGTGGTGGTGGGAGCTGGGCCCAGGAAGCTTGAGAATGGCTTGCCGAAGCGATAGAGGCCGTAGGATGTTGATTGCCTACGTACTCTGGGACATAGGGAGAATAGCATGAAGCAGTATGTAGAACCTGCTTCGGCTGATTCTGTCGTGCTTCAGCTTTGGCAATCTCTTTCTGCTTCTGAATCGTGACTTGGCACGTTCTTGTGGTGTGGCCTTTGTCTTCGCCGCAGAACAAATAAAACAGTCTCTTGGGTTGATCTGCGTATCTTCCTCCGAAGCTTCTCCCCCCTCTGCCTCTTGGAGCTGGTGGCCTAAAGGAACATTTTTGCGCCCCTGATGATTGGGAGCTATGCTGTTGCCTTTGGGCTTGGCTTCCCCTATCATCACTTGGGCTGGCATTATGGATTGACCTAACATGCTTGGGGTGAAATCTTCCTCCGAAGCCCCTGGCCATCTCAGAGTATCTGTAAGCTTCCTCTCTTCTTTGCCAAAAATCATTATCAGCCCTGATGTATTCATCCATTTTCTAGAGAAGCTTCTCCAAGGTTTGCGGCGACTTCCTTGAAAAATATTGTGCCATTGGTCCTGGTCCGAGCCCCTTGATCATGGCCTCAATGGCAATCTCATTAGGCACTGTAGGCGCCTGGGCTATCAATCACAGGAACCTTTAGACATACGCCTGGAGGTACTCTTCCTGGTCCTTTGTGCACTGGAACAAAGCTTGAGCAGTGACTGGCTTTGTTTGGAAACCCTGGAAGCTAGTGACCAGAATGTCTTTTAGCTTCTTCCACGATGTAATTGCCCCTGGCCGAAGAGAAGAGTACCAAGTTTGAGCTACGCTTTTGACTGCCATGACGAAGGATTTCGCCATGACTGCAGTATTGCCCCCGTATGAAGATATGGTTGCTTCATAGCTCATCAGGAATTGCTTCGGGTCTGAGTGTCCATCATACATATGAAGCTAAGGTGGCCTGTATGATGGCGGCCACGGGGTAGCCTGCAATTCTGATGCCAAGGGAAAAGCATCATCAAAAGCAAAATTTCCATGATAAAAGTCACCATACCATTCATCATCATTAAATGGATTTTCTTGGCGAAGCTCCCTGTGTTGGAGCCTTTGGTCTTGGTCATCCTGAGTGAGGTGACGCATTTCTTCGGTAGCTTCGTCGATCTTCCTCTGGAGGTCGATGAGCTGAAGCATCTTCTCCCTCTTCCTTTGCACCTGTTGATGGATAGCTTCCAGATCACTGATCTCTTGATCTAGTTCCTCCTCCTGAGGTGTTGGGTTGATAGCCTTCCTCTTATGGCTCCTGGCTTCGTGTAGAATCTCCTGATTAGTGTCTAGTGGTTGCAGTGCAGCCCCTGGCGCTGCTGTCTTCTTCAGCGGCATGACGAAGGTTGATGCTTGCCGAAGGTGGTCGAATGAGTTCACCGGAGGTGGGCGCCAATGTTGGTCCTTGTTCTCAAATGCTATACATCAAGAACAGGGCAACATAATTGTTAATGATTAAAGACCTTCATCCTTCGAAGCATTATCTCCCTTGGGATATAATGATCTTCAGACGAAGGTCATGAAGGGCGTACCTTCGTTGTCACAACGAGCAAGTATAAATAGGGATATATGAAACACAGAAGATTATAAATAATCATTATGAATCATTAGATTATTTATATTCTCCTTTTTATAAACATAGATAAACATTATTAAGATCAATATTACATTGGTACCTTCGGCTTGTCAGAAGGCGTGAGCGTGAGAGTGATGCGAGAGCTTTTATAGTACAACGTGAACAGTACAGTGTTACTGTTCATCTATTTATAGACACGGGACGCAGCCTGGACAAAATTACATTCATGTCCCTGATTTTTACTGCTAACAATAAGGAAAACTGTTAAGGGCTAAGTAGTCTTTTCTCCTTTAGGTCGGTTCTATCTTCCACCTTCGTCGTTGTGCTAAGCCGAAGCTTCTTCGGCCACAGCTTCAGCGCCCGTTCATCCTGCTCCCAGGTTATATCTTCATATCACGCATGCTTTCATCCCGAAGTTGAAGCCTCCTGTATCAGTCTGACACTGAAAAACATGTTAATCACGTTTTTGAGGACCTTCGGAAGAGGAAGGCCCCCAACAGATTTGATTCTTCCTCTCCCCTATCTCTAAATTCTCTTACTCACAATCTTTTTAGTTAGCTCCCAAAGTTATCTGCATTGATTGAATAACTCATAGCAAGAAGAACTCTCTTCAGCACTCCGGATTCATTATTATTTGTTTCTAATCCTAACCCCGGGTGAAGTTCGTGCTCAAAGTTTATATTTTACATGTTTTGCCTATTCACCCCCCTCTAGGTGACTTTCAATTGGTATCAGAGCCTGGTACTTCATTAGAGTCTAACAACTCAAAACGATATTGGGAGAACACGCCAAAAGGAGTTGATCACTAGGGAAAAACCCGGACCTTCGGGAAAGAAGAATGAAGGCAAGACTCCGTCAAAGGAGGTCGGCGACAAGCACAAGGAGGACAAGGATGAATCCACCGTCTCCATCAAATCACACAAGAAGGGCGACAAGAAGAAAAAGAAGATGAAGAAGGTGGTCTACTACGAGACCGACTCTTCCACGCCCTCAACCTCGAACGCCGAGTCGACATCTTCAAGGCGCCAAGAGCGTAAGAAGTATAGTAAGATCCCTCTTCGCTATCCTCACATTCCTAAACGTGCTTCTTTACTTTCCGTTCCCTTAGGCAAACCACCATACTTTGATGGTGAAGATTATTGTATGTGGAGTGATAAAATGAGGCACCATCTAACCTCACTCCACGAAAGCATTTGGGATATTGTTGAGTTTGGAGCACAGGCATCACAAGTGGGCGATGAGGACTATGACTCCAATGAGGCCACCCAAGTGAGGCACTTCAACTCTCAAGCCACCTCCATACTCCTCGCTTCCTTGTGTAGAGAGGAGTACAACAAGGTGCAAGGGCTGAAAAGTGCCAAAGAAATTTGGGACATCCTCAAGACGGCGCACGAAGGAGATGAAGTAACCAAGATCACCAAGCGAGAAACAATCGAGGAAGAACTCGGTCGGTTCGTCCTCAACAAAGGAGAAGAGCTACAAGCCATGTACAACCGGCTTAAGACAATGGTGAACCAAGTCCACAACCTTGGGAGAACCAAGTGGGATGACCATGAAATGGTCAAGGTTATTCTAAGATCTCTTGTTTTTTCATAACCCCACTCAAGTACAATTAATTCATGAGAATCCTATGTATAAGCAAATGTCTCCCAAGGAGGTGACTGGCAAGTTTGTGAGCTTTGAACTTATGGTCAAAGACTCCAAACACATTGTCAACTTGGAGCAAGGTGCCACCTCCACACTCAAGGTGCAACACGTTGCATTCAAGGCAATGGAAGAAAAGAGGAGGAGCCGACACCAACCAAAAGGCTCCTAATTGATGTGTCCAAGCTCATCAATGACAAAATGGCTGTTATTATTAAGAGCTTTCGATAAATCCTCGGGCAAAGGAAGGGGAAGGAATACAAACCCCACTCCAAGAGGGTTTGCTACCGATGTGGTAAGTCCGGTCACTATATTGCTAAATGTCCATATGCAAGTGATAGTGACAGGGACGATGACAAGAAAGGGAAGAAGAAGATGAAGAAGAAAAAGTACTACAACAAAAATAAGGGTGTCAAGGAGCACATAGGAAGAGAGTGAGACTCCGACGTGAGCTTCACCGACTACTCCTCTGACAAGGACACCGCCAACATCGCCATCAACAAGGGTCTTCTCTTCCCCAACATCGGGCATAAGTGTCTCATGGCCAAGGAAAGAAAAAAAGAAGAAGGTATACTCTAGAGACACCCTAAATATACTACTTCCGATGATGAGGGTAGCTCTAGTGAAAAGAATGATGATTTGTATTCTTCTTTCGCAACCCTTACCATGGAACAAAAGGAAAAAAAATCAATGAATTGATAAAAACCATTAACGAGAAGGATGAAATCTTGGAATGTCAAGAAGATCTACTCATTAAGGAAAACAAAAAATTTGTTAAGCTAAAAGATGTTTTTTCTCTTGAAGTTGAAAAATGCAAAAACTTGACTAAAGAGCTAAATACAAGCAATGATTCAATTTCTTATCTTAAAACTAAAAATGCTAGTTTAATTGATAAGATTGAGGAATGGAATGTTTGCCATGTCCCTACATCTACTATTGAGCATGTTACTATTTGCACTAGATGTAGAGATATTGATGTTAATGCTGTGAATGATCACATTGCTATGATTAAAGAACAAAATGATAACATAGCTAAGTTAAATACCAAAATTGCCGAGCATGAGTTTGAAAATGAAAATTTTAAATTTGCTCGTAGTATGACAATGGGAGATGCCCTGACATTAAGGATGGTATTGGCTTCCAATCTGGGAACCAAAACAATATCAAACTTAATGCCCTTAAAAACAAGATTTAATTTGTTAAGGGCAAAGCTCCCACGGTACAAGATAGAGAAGGTTACATTTTATATCCTGAGAACTATCCTGAGCATAAGATTAGAAAAAATCATGCTAAGAAATCTCATCATGTTGCTCATCATGCTTATATTTATAGAAATGAGGTGTCTAGTTCTAGGCATACAACTCATGTTAAGATGCCTAAGAAAAGGATTTTGATGCTTCAAATGAGCATAACATTTCATTTAAGACCTTTGATGCATCATTTGTTCTTACTAACAAATCAGGCAAAGTAGTTGCCAAATATGTTGGGGGCAAGCACAAGAGTCCAAAGACTTGTGTTTGGGTACCCAAGGTGCTTGTTTCAAATGTGAAAGTACCCAAGACCATTTGGGTACCTAAGGACAAGGCCTAAATTTGTGTTGTAGGTTTATGCATCCGGTGGAACAAGTAGGATAATCGATAGTGGGTGCACAAACCACATGACACAGGAGAAAAGAATGTTCTCCTCATATGAGAAAAAAGATGATCCCTAAAGAGCAATCACATTCGGGGATGGAAATTAAGGTTTGGTCAAAGGATTGGGTAAAATTGCTATATCACATGACCATTCAATTTATAATGTATTTCTTGTAGAATCTCTAGGTTATAACTTGCTTTCTGTATCTCAATTATGCAAAATGGGCTACAACTATTTATTTACTGATTTTGATGTTACCGTCTTTAGAAGAAATGATGATTCACTAGCTTTTAAGGGAGTGCTATATGGTCAGCTATATTTAGTTGATTTCACTAACAATAATGCTGAATTAGACACTTGCCTAATTGCTAAAACTAATATGAGCTGGCTCTGGCATCACCGACTTGCTCATGTCAGGATGAAGAATCTTCACGAACTTCTAAAGGGGAACACATTTTAGGACTAACCAATGTTAATTTTGAGAAAGACAAGATTTGTAGTGCATGTCAAGCAGGGAAGCAGGTTGGAGTTCATCATCCACACAAGAACATCATGACAACTGAGAGACCGCTTAAGCTACTTCACATGGATCTATTCGACCTGATTGCTTACATAAGCATTGGCGAGAGTAACTATTGTCTTGTAATTGTGGATGATTATTCTTGTTTCACTTGGGTGTACTTTTTGCAGGAAAAATCACAAACCCAAGAAACCTTAAAGAAATTCTTAAGACAGGCTCAAATGAGTTCGGATTGAGAATCAAGAAGATTAGAAGCGATAATGGAACGGAGTTCAAGAACTCTCAAATTGAAGGATTTCTTGTGGAGGAGGGCATCAAGCATGAGTTCTATTTTCCCTACACACCTTAACAAAATGGTGTTGTAGAGATAAAGAATAGAACTCTTATGGATATGGCGAGGACCATGCTTGAAGAACACAAGACATCAGTTCAGTTTTGGGCGGAGGCGATTAACACCGCTTGCTACTCCATCAACCGACTCTACCTTCACCGAATCCTCAAGAAAACATCATATGAACTCCTCACCGGTAAAAAGCCCAATGTTTCTTCTTTTATAGTTTTTGGGAGCAAGTGCTTTATTCTTGTTAGGAGAGGTAGAAATTCAAAATTTGCTCCTAAAGCAGTATAAGTCTTTTTACTTGGTTATGACTCAAACACAGGGGCATATAGAGTCTTCAACAAGTCCACTGGATTAGTTGAAGTTTTTTGTGACATTGTGTATGATGAGACTAATGGCTCTCAAGTAGAGAAAGTTGATCTTGATGAGTTAGATGATGAAGAGGCTCCATGCATCGCGCTAAGGAATATGTCCATTGGAGATGTTTGTCCACAAGAACCCAAAGAGCGTTTTCAAGCACAAGATCAACCATCATCTTCCATACAAGCATCTCTACCAACTCAAGATGAAGACCTAGCTCAAGAAGAAGAAGATCAAGTTCAAGACAATGAGCCCCCTCAAGAAGAAGGCATCGATCAAGGGGGAGATGAAGTTGATCAAGAAAAGGAGGATGAACAAGAGATCCAAGATCAAAGACCCCCTCACCCAAGAGTCCACCAAGCAATTCAAAGAGATCACCCTGTCAACTCCATACTTGGTGACATTCAAGGGGTAACCACTCGCTCTAGAGTTGCTCATTTTTGTCAACATTACTCTTTTGTGTCTTCTACTGAGCCATACAGGATAGAGGATGCACTTAGAGATGTAGACTGGGTGGTGGCAATGCAAGAGGAGTTCAACAACTTCACAAGGAATGAGGTATGACATTTAGTTCCACGTCCTAACCAAAATGTTGTAAGTACCAAGTGGGTATTCTGCAACAAACAAGATGAGCATGGTGTGGTGACTAGGAACAAAGCCTGACTTGTTGCAAACGGGTATTCACAAGTCAAAGGTTTGGATTTTGATGAAACCTATGCACACGTAGCTAGACTTGAGTCAATTCAAAAATTACTTGCCTATGCTACTTACCATGGCTTTAAGTTGTATCAAATGGATGTGAAAAGTGCCTTCCTCAATGGTCCTATCAAGGAAGAGGTGTATGTTGAGCAACCTCCCGGCTTTGAAGATAGTGAGTATCCTTCACATGTCTATAAGCTCTCAAAGGCGCTTTATGAGCTCAAACAAGTCCCAAGAGCATGGTATGAATGCCTGCGAGACTTTCTTATTACTAATGGTTTTAAAATCGGAAAAGCTGACCCTACACTCTTCACTAAAACAAATGACAAAGGCTTGTTTATATGCCAAATTTATGTTGATGATATTATTTTTGGGTGTACTAACAAGTCATCTTGTGAAGAGTTTAGTAGAATTATGATACAGAAATTTGAGATGTCCATGATGGGGGAGTTCAAGTATTTCCTTGGATCTCAAATCAAGCAACTCCAAGAGGGCACCTTCATTAGGCAAACAAAGTACATTCAAGATATCCTCAAGAAGTTTGGAATGAAGAATGTCAAACCCATCAAGACTCCTATAGGAACAAATGCCCATCTCAACCTCAACATAGGAGGTAAATCTGTAGATCAAAAGGTATACCGGTCGGTGTTGGGGACTTGTTCTCAAATGCTATGAATCAAGAACAAGGCAACACAAAAATGTTAAGTATAAATGTCCTTCGTCCACTGAAGCATTATCTCCCCAAGGATTTAATGAGCTTTGGACGAAGGTTAGAAGTAGGTCATTACGAAGATGTGACCTTCGTAATTGTATTTGTAAAACAACGAACAATGAGAAATGAAATATAAAGTATAAAGTGTATTCGCATATTTCATCATTGGAATATATAAGTATTAAAACATAATATTTGCGCACATTTATACCTTCGCCTTGGCGAAAAGCAATAATTCAAACGTAATGTGCCAGGAATCATAAGATCGCGTGAACAGTAAAGGAGTATTGTTCATCTATTTATAGTCACAGGGCGCAGCCTGTGAGAAATTACAATCATGCCCCTTACAAAAGATTACAACTATGACTCAGACCCTCATGGACTAAG
Organism: Zea luxurians; assembly: GCA_029449295.1. Classification (NCBI taxonomy): domain Eukaryota; kingdom Viridiplantae; phylum Streptophyta; class Magnoliopsida; order Poales; family Poaceae; genus Zea; species Zea luxurians. The sequence goes on from JAOPSE010001021.1 coordinate 92,316, forward strand.
AAGTCATTTCATCTTTAAGTCGGTTCGAACCTTTGTCTTCAGATACGTTACAGTACCGAAGCTTCATGAGCGGTAGCTTCGGTACTACGCTTAAACGGGTTTGCTGAAGGTGTTTCTTTCTGCGGGACCTTCGGTGACGAAGCATGGCCCCAACAGTCGATGATAGGATCTTTACTATATTTATGTGCTTCACGATAGGATATTATGCTTTCAGTATGCATGTGTGCTCGGTTCCAAGCAGACCTTAAGGAAATCCACCTAAGGACCATGAACAGAATCATGAGATATTTAGTTTACACTCCTAAGTTTGGGCTATGGTGCCCCAATTGTATACCTTTGATCTAATTGGGTATTCTGATGTTGATTATGTCAGATGTAAGATTGATAGAAAGAGTACATCAGGTACTTGTCAGTTTCTGGGGAGATCCCTGGCGTCTTGGGCTTAAAAGAAACAAAATTCAGTAGCTCTATCCACAGCCAAAGCTGAGTATATTGCTGTAGGACATTGTTGTGTTACTCTGGATGAGGCAAACCGAAAGGGAAATGTGCCCTTGGGCAATTTCTATTATGTTTTGGTGATTAAGTGCCCAACACATTTAATTAAGTTCTTATGTGCTAAATGAAGAGAAAAGTGCAAATCAAGGCATGAGGTATGTTTCTAGACTTAGTACATTGTTTTGAGTACTAACATATTTTGTCAAAGTGCTAGAAACAGGAAAAGAAAGAATTGCAAAAGACTTGGTTGTGTGCAGCCAAAGTCCAGCTCAGCCTGGCACACCGGACTGTCCGGTGGCGCACCAGACAATGTCCGGTGCGCCAGGCTGGTTTCCGGTGAACAGGACGCTCTCAGGAAAAGTTTGGCGGTGTACGGCTATAATTCACCGGACTGTCCGGTGGTGCACTGGACTGTCCGGTGAGCCAACGGTCGCCAGCGCAACGGTCGGCCACGCAATCCGCGGGTGACGCATGGCCCGCACTAACGATCGGCAGGGGCACCAGACTGTCCGGTGTGCACCGGACAGTGTCTGGTGCGCCACTCGATAGAAGGCAAGGATGACCTTCCTTGTTGGCCTCCAACAGCTCCTAGCTGCCTTGGGGCTATAAAAGGATCCCCTAAGCACATGGAGGAGCTACCCAAGCTTACAAGAAACATTCTAAGACTCCAAGACTCCAACTTCACGCATTCGATTCTTTGAGATAGTGACTTGAGCTCCATTTGAGTTGTGAACTCCATGCGTTGTGTTTTGAGCTCAAGTTGTGACTTGTGTGCGTAGTTGTGCTGCAATTTTTGTCTTGTGTGTGTTGCTCATCCCAACCTTACTCCATGCTTTCATTGTGATCTTTGTTGTAAGGGCAAGAGACTCCAATCTTGTGGAGATTCCTCACAAACGGGAATAATCATCTAAAGGAAAAACCGTGGTATTCAAGTTGATCATCGGATCACTTGAAAGGGGCTGAGTGCAACCCTCGTCCATTGGGATGCCACAACATGGAAGTAGGCAAGTGCTACTTGGCTGAACCATGGGATAAAAATCACGTGCCTTGTGTTGATCTTTCTGTGATTGTCTTATCCACAAGAATTCTCTTCAACTACTTAGTCGCACTAACATTTATATAACCAAGTTTTGTGGCTATTTAGTGTTGAATTTTATAGGATCACCTATTCACCCCCCTCTAGGTGCTATCAATTGGTATCAAAGCCGTTCTCTTCACGTAAAGGACTAATCGCTCGAAGAGATGGATCCTAAGGGAAAGGGGATGGTGGTCAACGACAAGGAGAAGGAGTCCATCTTCAACGAGCCAAGAGATGACAAGCCCACTGACTTTGGTTCGAGTCACAAGAAGAAGGACGGGAAGAAGAAGAGGTGCATCAAGAAGATTATTTACTACGACAGCGACGCCTCCTCTTCTTCACCAAGAGATGACGACGACGATGACTCGTCTAAAAAGAAACCAGTTAATCAAAATTATTCATTTGATTATTCTCGTATTCCATTCAATTCTAATGCTCATTTGCTATCAATTCCACTTGGTAAACCTCCACACTTTGATGGAGAAGACTACTCTTTTTGGAGTCACAAAATGCGTAGTCACTTATTTTCTCTCCATCCTAGTATTTGGGAGATAGTTGAAAATGGAATGCATTTCGATAGTACGGATAACCCTGTGTTTATTAATGAGCAAATTCATAAGAATGCACAAGCTACCACTGTTTTGCTAGCATCTTTGTGCAGGGATGAATACAACAAGGTGAGCAGCTTGGACAATGCCAAGCAAATCTGGGACACCCTCAAGATATTTCATGAGGGAAACGACGCCACCATGATCACCAAAATGGAGTTGGTGGAAGGTGAGCTGGGGAGATTTGCGATGATCAGGGGAGAGGAGCCAATGCAAACCTACAACAGGCTCAAGACCCTGGTCAACAAAATACGAAGCTACAGAAGCACAAGATGGACGGATCATGATGTCGTCTGACTCATGCTAAGGTCATTTACTGTAATTGACCCCCATCTTGTCAACCTCATTCGTGAAAACCCCAGGTACACCAAGATGACGCCCGAGGAGATCCTCGGAAAATTCGTGAGCGGGCGCATGATGGTAAAGGAGGCACGATACATGGACGACGCCTTGAACGGTCCACTACCCATCTATGAGCCGCAACCCGTTGCTCTCAAAGCAACCAGTAGCAAGGAGGCGCTACCAAGCAAGGTAGCACAAGTTGAGGCTGCCGGGCTTAACGAAGATGAGATGGCCTTAATCATCAAGCGCTTCAAGACCGCACTGAAAGGACGCAAGGAGTACCCCAACAAGAATAAAACAAAGGGAAAGCGCTCCAGCTTCAAATGCGGTAAGACTGGTCACTTTATAGCAAATTGTCTTGATAATGATAGTGACCAGGGACAAGAAAAGAGCGGGAAGAAGGAGAAGAAAAAGAGCTACAGGAAGGCAAAGGGCGAGGCACACCTCGGAAAGGAATGGGACTCGGACTGCTCTTCTTCCGACTTCGAGGACGAAGGACTCGCTGCCTCGGCCTTCAACAAGTCTTCTCTCTTCCCAAACGAACGCCACACTTGCCTCATGGCCAAGGAGAAGAAGGTAAGTGTTCGAGATTCCCCTAAGTACACTACTTCTAGCGATGATGATTCTTCCGATGATAAAGTAGATTACTCTAGCTTATTCAAAGGTTTAGATAGAGCTAAGGTAGAAAAGATCAATGAATTAATTGATGCTCTAAATGAAAAGGATAGATTGTTAGAAAAACAAGAGGATATTTTATATGAGGAGCATGATAAATTTGTTAGTGTGCAAAAATCTCTTGCTTTAGAAATTAAAAGGAATGAAATGCTATCTTCTAAGTTATCTGCTTGCTATGAAACTGTATCTAGTTTAAAGAGTTTAAATGATGATTTAAATGCTAAGCTAGAGGAAGCTAATAAATCTAGTTCATGTGTAGAGCATGTTAGTATTTGCAATAGATGTAAGGACTTTGATGTTAATGCTTGTAATGAACATCTTATTGCTATTACAAAATTGAATGATGAAGTGGCAAGTCTTAATTCTCAACTTAAGACTTGCAAAAATGATTTTGATAAGTTAAAATTTGCTAGGGATGCCTACACAATTGGTAGACACCCCTCTATCAAGGATGGACTTGGTTTTCAAAAGAAAACCAAGAACTTAACAAGCCAAAAGGCTCCCATTCTCAACAAGGAGAAAGGGAAGGCTCCTATGGCTAGTAGTTCTCAAAAGTGTCATGCCTACATCTATGATAGAAAATATTCTAGGAATGCTCATAGGAGTTATGATCATAATGTTTTTGATTCACATGCTTTGTTTGCCTCTAGCTCTACTTTTGTGCATGGTAGAAGTAGGCCTAGGAGAAGTCATGTTGTGCATCATGTGCCTAGGAGAGTGTGTAATGAACCTTCCACTATTTACCATGCTTGTAATACTTCATTTGCGCTCTTATGTAAGAATGAAAAAGTAGTTGCTAGAAAGTTGGGATCCAAATGCAAGGGAGACAAGACTTGTATTTGGGTTCCAAAGGCTATTGTGACTAACCTTGTAGGACCCAACAAGAGTTGGGTACCTAAAACCCAAGTGTAAATTGCCTTGCAGGTTTATGCATCCGGGGGCTCAAGCTGGATTATCGACAGCGGATGCACAAACCACATGACGGGGTAGAAAAAGATGTTCACCTCCTACGTCAAGAACAAGGATTCCCAGGATACGATTATTTTTGGAGATGGGAACCAAGGCAAGGTCAAAGGTTTGGGAAAAATAGCCATCACAAGCGAGCACTCTATTTCAAATGTATTTTTAGTAGAGTCATTAGGATACAACCTCCTGTCTTTAAGTCAATTGTGGCACATGGGCTACAATTGTTTGTTTACAAATGTTGATGTTTCTGTCTTTAGAAGGAGTGATGGTTCATTAGCATTTAAGGGTGTATTAGACGGCAAACTCTATTTAGTTGATTTTTCGAAAGAGGAGGCCGATCTAGATGCATGCTTAATAGCTAAGACTAGTATGGGCTGGCTATGGCATCGCCGTCTAGCACATGTTGGGATGAAAAACCTTCATAAACTTCTAAAGGGAGAACATGTGTTAGGACTAACCAATGTATGTTTCGAAAAAGATAGACCTTATGCAGCATGTCAGGCAGGGAAACAGGTGGGAAGCACTCATCACAACAAGAATGTGATGACAACATCAAGACCACTGGAGCTTCTTCACATGGACCTCTTCGGACCCGTCGCCTACCTTAGCATCGGTGGAAGTAAGTATGGTCTAGTAATTATTGATGATTTCCCGCTTCACTTGGGTGTTCTTTTTGTAGGATAAAACAGAAACCCAAGGGACCCTAAAGTGCTTTCTAAGGAGGGCTCAAAATGAATTTGAGCTCAAGGTGAAAAAGATAAGAAGCGACAACGGGTCCGAGTTCAAGAATCTGCAAGTGGAGGAGTATCTTAAGGAGGAAGGCATCAAGCACGAGTTCTCCGCTCCCTACACACCATAGCAAAACGGTGTGGTAGAGAGGAAGAACAGGACGCTTATCGACATGGCGAGGACGATGCTTGGAGAGTTCAAGACACCCGAGCAGTTTTGGTCGGAAGCTGTGAACACAGCCTACCACACCATAAACCGGCTATATCTGCATTGCCTCCTCAAGAAGACCTCCTACGAACTTCTTACCGGTAACAAACCCAATGTCTCTTACTTTCGTGTATTTGGGAGCAAATGCTACATTTTGGTGAAGAAAGGTAGACATTCTAAATTTGCTCCCAAGGCAGTAGAAGGGTTTTTACTAGGGTATGACTCAAATACAAAGGCGTATAGAGTCTTCAACAAATCATCGGGTTTGGTTGAAGTCTCTAGCGACGTTGTATTTGATGAGACTAATGGCTCTCCAAGAGACCAAGTTGATCTTGATGACATAGATGAAGTTGATGTTCCAACGGTCGCAATGCGCACAATGGTGATTGGAGATGTGCAACCACGGGAACAACAGGAGCAAGATCAGCCTTCTTCCTCAACAATGGTGTATCCCCCAACTCAAGATGATGGACAAGTTCCTCAAGAAGAAGCGCGTGATCAAGGGGGAGCACAAGAAGAACAAGTTATGGAGGAAGAAGCACCACTGGCCCCTCCAACTCAAGTCCGAGCGACGATCCAAAGAAATCACCCCGTCGATCAGATTCTGGGTGACATAAGCAAGGGAGTAACAACTCTTTCACGTTTATCTAATTGTTGTGAGCATTACTCGTTTGTCTCTTCTATTGAGCCTTTAAGGGTAGAAGAGGCCTTGCAGGATCCGGACTGGGTGTTGGCCATGCAGGAAGAGCTCAACAACAAGAGGAATGAAGTTTAGAGCCTGGTGCCACGTCCCAAGCAAAATTTTGTGGGAACTAAGTGGGTGTTCCGCAACAAGCAAGACGAGCATGGAGTGGTGACAAGAAACATGGCTCGACTTGTGGCAAAAGGTTATGCTCAAGTTGCAGGTTTGGATTTCGAGGAGACTTTTGCTCCTATGGCTAGGCTAGAGTCTATTCGAATATTATTAGCCTATGCCGCTCACCACTCTTTCAGGTTGTTTCAAATGGATGTGAAGAGCGCTTTCCTCAACGGGCCAATCAAGGAGGAGGTATACGTAGAACAACCCCCTGGCTTTGAGGATGACAGGTACCTTGACCATGTGTTTAAGCTCTCTAAGGCACTCTATGGACTTAAGCAAGCCCCAAGAGCATGGTATGAATACCTTAGAGATTTCTTAATTGCTAATGCTTTCAAGGTTGGGAAAGCCGATCCCACTCTTTTCACTAAGACTTGTGATGGTGATCTTTTTGTGTGCCAAATTTATGTCGATGACATAATATTTGGTTCTACTAACCAAAAAACTTGTGAAGAGTTTAGCAGGGTGATGACTCAAAAGTTTGAGATGTCGATGATGGGCGAGTTGACCTACTTCCTTGGGTTCCAAGTGAAGCAGCTCAAGGATGGCACCTTCCTCTCCCAAACGAAGTACACTCAAGACCTTCTCAAGAGGTTTGGGATGAAGGACGCAAAGCCCGCGAAGACACCGATGGGAACTGACGGGCATGTCGACCTCAACAAAGGAGGTAAGTCCGTTGATCAAAAGGCATACCAGTCTATGATAGGTTCCTTGCTTTACTTATGTGCTAGTAGAACGGACATTATGCTTAGTATATGCATGTGTGCTAGATTTCAATCCGACCCCAAGGAATGTCACCTTGTGGCGGTTAAGCGAATTCTTAGGTATTTAGTGGCTACGCCTTGCTTCGGAATGTCTACCTTTGACTTGATTGGATATTCAGACTCTGATTATGCCGGGTGCAAGGTTGATAGGAAGAGCACATCGGGGACGTGCCAATTCCTAGGAAGGTCCCTAGGTCTTGGAGTTCAAAGAAACAAACATCCGTTGCCCTATCCATCGCTGAAGCCGAGTATGTTGCCACAGGACAGTGTTGCGTGCAACTACTTTGGATGAGGCAAACCCTCCGGGACTTTGGCTACAATCTGAGCAAAGTCCCACTCCTATGTGACAATGAGAGTGCAATCCGCATGGCGGATAATCCTGTTGAACATAGCCGCACTAAGCACATAGACATCCGGCATCACTTCCTGAGAGACCACCAGCAAAAGGGAGATATCAAGGTGTACCATATTAACACCGAGAACCAGCTAGCCGATATCTTTACCAAGCCTTTAGATGAGAAAAGGTTTTTCAGGTTGCGTAGTGAGCTAAATGTCTTAGATTCACGTAACTTGGATTGATCTATAGCATACATGTGTTCTATGCCTTTGATTATGCTACTTTATGCATGTCAATCCATTATTGTTTATTTATGGTACTCAAGTTGTACACATGATCCCCGGACCTCACAAGTCCATTTGCAAGTGATGCACTTATTTAGGGGGAGATATGCTACAACTTGACCATTTGAAACTAACCTTTGTGTTTGAGTAGTCTCAAAGGTGCATTGAAAGGGAAAATGGACTTGGACGTTGCAAAGACTTCCACTGCACTCCGGTATTGGTGTATTTACTTCCAAGTTCATACCTATGCTCTTATTGCCTTTTTGCTCTTAATTGACAATTTTAGTGAGGCAATGGGGTTAAAGGGCCAAGAATGATCCCGTTTTGGTGCTTAATGCCAAAGGGGGAGAAATTAAGGCCAAAGCAAATGGATCAGCTACCACTTGTGAATTTTGAAAACAATAGAGTTAGAACTTTTGATTTGTCCAAAATACTCTTATTGCAAAATTTAGTCTCTTGTGGGGAAGAATTTTTGATCATGGGAAAAGGGGGAGTTTTTGGCACTTGATCAATTTCACTCCTGGATTATCTCTCTTTGTGCCCAAACAAGTGAGTTTGACTTAGGGATAGGAAAATGAATTTGATTTGTAAAAATAAACCAAGTGGTGGCAAAGAATGACCCAAATATGTCAAAACTTGTGCAAAGACAATTTTGTTCTCAATTGCATTGATGTTGCACTTCTTTTGGTTGCTTTTGGATGTGTTGGCATAAATCACCAAAAAGGGGGAGATTGAAATGGAAATGTGCCCTTGGGCAATTTCTATTATGTTTTGGTGATTAAGTGCCCAACACATTTAATTAAGTTCTTATGTGCTAAATGAAGAGAAAAGTGCAAATCAAGACATGAGGTATGTTTCTAGACTTAGTACATTGTTTTGAGTACTAACATATTTTGTCTAAGTGCTAGAAACAGGAAAAGAAAGAATTGCAAAAGACTTGGCTGTGTGCAGCTAAAGTCCAGCTCGGCCTGGCACACCGGACTATCCGGTGGTGCACCGGACAGTGTCCAGTGCGCCAGGCTGGTTTCCGGTGAACAGGCCGCTCTCGCGAAAAGTTTGGCGGCGTACGACTATAATTCACCGGACTATCCGGTGGTGCACCGGACTGTCCGGTGAGCCAACGGCCACCAGTGTAACAGTCGGTCGCGCAATCCGCAGGCGACGCGTGGCCCACACCAACGGTCGGTAGGGGGCACCGGACTGTCCGTTGTGCACCGGACAGTGTCCGGTGCGCCAACTGGCCCAGAGCTGCAATGGTCATCTACGCCGGAAAAGGAAGGAGATCGGCACTAGACCGTCTACAGTGACTGTCTAATGGCGCACCGGACTGTCCAGTGCGCCACTCGACAGAAGGCAAGGATGGCCTTCCTTGTTGGCCTCCAACGGCTCCTAGCTGCCTTGGGGCTATAAAAGGGTCCCCTAGGCGCATGGAGGAGCTACCCAAGCTTACAAGAAACATTCTAAGACTCCAAGACTCCAACTTCACGCATTCAATTCTTTGAGATAGTGACTTGAGCTCCATTTGAGTTGTGAACCCCGTGTGTTGTGTTTTGAGCACAAGTTGTGACTTGTGTGCGTAGTTGTGCTATGATTTGTGTCTTGTGTGTGTTGCTCATCGCAACATTACTCTGTGCTTTCATTGTGATCTTTGTTGTAAGGGCGAGAGACTCCAATCTTGTGGAGATTCCTCACAAATGGGAATAATCATCTAAAGGAAAAACCGTGGTATTCAAGTTGATCATCGGATCATGTAACACCCTGAATTTGGGGGTAGAATTTTTTCTTCTTTTTTACTCACCAAATTCAGACGTTACTCTCTTTTCTCCTCCCGTTTTGCTCCTTCTTCCCAATTTCAAACCAGTATAGTGGCGGGTGTCCGTGTCATGTATAAACAAAACCTAAGTGTCATGGGTGTTGCATCATGCCGAAGCGCATTTCTTTGTCTGATGTCGCATGTTTGTCTCGTCCCGTTTCGGATTTCGGTTCGCGATTGGATTCCGTTTAGTGGTTGTGCGTGTTGTGGGTTTCGATCCGCGTTGTGGCCCAGCCCGACCCAGTCCGGCCCGCGCGCCCCTGGTGCCCCCTGCCCTCCCCATACGTGCGCCCCCTCCCTCCCCCTGATCCATTTGTCTCATTTGATTTCTCCCGCGCAGTAACCTGCCTCTCGCTCTTCCACCTCTCTCTCCCCGTGGTGCCCTAGGGTTTGGAGTCGAGATCGCCGGAGTTTGGATCCCAGAAGGTGAGTTTTCCTCTCCCCTTCCCTCTCCCTCTCTCTCTCTCTCTCTCTCTCTCTCTCTCTCTCCTCCCCCTCCCCTTCTTCTTCCCCGCGTGGCCTCCCTGCCCGCGCTCCGTGCCGCCCTCAACCCCGCGCCCGCGCCGCCCTCGGCCCCGCACTCGCGCCACCCTCGGCCGTGCCCCGCGTCGCCCCCTCGGCCTCCTCGCGCGCTCGCGCCCCGGCGTCCCCTCCCCGGCCGCGCGCCCGCCCTCGGCGAGCCCCTCCCCGGCCGCGCCCGCCCTCGGCGAGCCCCTCCCCGGCCGTGCCCGCCCCCGGCGAGCCCCTCCCCCGGTGGCTCCCCTTCCCGGCCACGCCCGCCCCCGGCGAGCCCCTCCTCGGCCGCGTCCCCTCCCTGGCCCCGCGCGCCGCGTCGCGCCCTGGCCGCGCGCTCCGCTCCGTGCCCTCGGCCGTGCCCTCGCGCTCCCCGCGCCGCGCCCTCGGCCGTGCGCCCTCGGCCGTGCCCCTGCCCTCGCCCGTGCCCCGGTGACTCGCGTCCTGCGTGCCTGCACGGCTTGCGTGCCCTCGGCACACACAGCATGCTCTCGCGCATGCGACCGTAGTCGCGCTGCGTTTAACTCTCGTTTTAATCCTTTTTAATTCTTGATCAGAGATTAGTGATACTTGATCAGAGATTGTTCGGATTACAGGTGGCAATGAGCGTGATGGTTTTGGTATTGACTATGGTAATGGTAAGTGGTATTCTTTCCATTTGGAAAGGGTACGTTTGGGTTAATAACGTGGGTTAATTCTAAAACTTGGCTTTCTCCACTAGTAATAATAATCTGACCAACTAAAAGCAACTGCTTGACTTACTCCCACATAAAGCTAGTCCACTACAGCCAAACATGACACTTGCTGAGTATGTTGATGTGTACTCACCCTTGCTCTACACACCAAACCCCCTAGGTTGTCCGCATTGCAACCACTGCTCAGGAGAAGATGAAGCCGTGGAAGGAGACTTCCAGGAATTCCAAGATTACAACGAGTTCTAGGCGTGGGTTAGCGGCAACCCCCAGTCGGCTACCTGTGAAAGCCGCGTGTATCTACGTTTCTTTTCCACACTTTGATTATTGTAAAGACTATGTGGATGTCTCAGACATATGATGAAATCGACTATTATTTCCCTTTTATGTTATTATTTGAGCACTGTGTGATGATGTCCAGTTATGTAACTGCTGTGTACGTGAATTGCTGATCCTGGCACGTACATGGTTCGCATTCGGTTTGCCTTCTAAAACCGGGTGTGACATAGGTGGTATCAAAGCCGTGCTGACTGTAGGACCGCTAACCTAGAGTAGAATGGTCATTCTAAGGATTATAGACCCCTATTCTTGCCTTGACTTTGATATCCCTTCAAAATTTGGTCATATCGACCAAACCTATGTTCTACTATATATTATACCTTGCTGAAAATTATGTTTTATTCTAATCCTTCATTTATTTATGGTTAATCACTTGCTGGTTGTTGGGGGCCTTCGGCTTCCGAAGGTCCTCAAAAACATGATTTAACAATGTTTTCCAAGTGGAATATGTGAATAGGTATCTTCGGAATCGGGTCATGAGTATACAAGAGTATGGTCAGTACGAAGCCTGAGCGAGACGGAAAGCGATTATGGCGAAGGATAAGATGATCACGAAGCTGTGCGCAGAAAAGCTTCGGCATGATAGCAGAAAAGGGGAACCGACTTAAAGATGAAAAGGCAAATTAGACCCCGAAGAATTACTATAGAGTTATTGATGAATGTAAAGGGCACAAATGTAATTCTACACGGGCTGCGTCCCTTGCCTATAAATAGATGAACAGTACTCCCGTACTGTTCGGGGGCTCACTCAGCGTTCACTTTTCGCATCACGCCTGTACTTTTACTTTCCGTCAATCTGAAGGTACATTTATAATTTGTTATTTTGAATATGATAATGCAAATAAATATAGGTTGATAATAATATCTAAATTATTCTTCGTATTTGATATATGAATTCTTCTTTATTGTCTATCGAGCTTACGAAGGGTTTTTCTTTCATAACCTTCGTCCGAAATTCATTATGTCCAAAGGGATATAATGTCTTGAAGGACGAAGGACTTTAATATTTAACACTTTTTATGTTGCCTTGTTCTTAACTCTTAGCATTTGAGAACAAGTCCCCAACATTGGCGCCCACCTCTGGTGAACTCACTTCCATTTTTTGAGTTTTGAACACCTTCGGCAAGCATCACCTTCGTCATGCCGCCAAAGAAAGCTTCAGCAACAGGGGCTGCCGCTCTGCAGCCGCTGGATCCCAATCAGGATGTCCTTTCTCTTAGGGAGGCCCGAAGCCAGAAGAGGAAGGCCACCAGTCCGACGCCTCCGGAGGACGACTTGGATCAAGAAATCCAAAACTTGGAGATGCTCCATCAACAGGTCCAACGGAAGAAGGAAAAGATGGCTCGTCTAGCTGACCTACAAAGGCAGATAGACGAAGCCTCTGAAGAAGTTTGTCATCTTGCTCAAGATGACCAGAACCGAAGGCCTCCGCGCAGAGAGCTTCATCAGGAGGGCTTCTACAATGAGGACGATTGGTATGAGGATTTCCATCATGAAAATTTTGCTTTTGATGATACTTCTCCTCTGTCAACAGAACTGCAGGCTACACCTTGGCCCCAGTCTTACAAGCCACCCCAACTCCCCATGTACGACGGTCATTCAGACCCGAAGCAATTCTTGATGAGTTATGAAGCAACCATATCTTCGTATGGTGGCAATACTGCAGTCATGGCAAAGTCTTTCGTCATGGCTGTCAAGAGTGTTGCACAAACCTGGTACTCCTCTCTCCGGCCAGGAACAATCACCTCATGGCAAAAGCTGAAGGACATGCTGATAACCAGCTTCCAAGGGTTTCAAACGAAGCCGGTCACTGCTCAAGCTTTATTCCAGTGCACCTAGGACCACGAAGAATACCTTCAGGTGTATGTCAGAAGGTTCCTGTGTCTGAGGGCACAAGCACCAACAGTGCCCAATGAAATTGTCATTGAGGCCATGATTAAGGGGCTTCGGCCAGGACCTTCAGCTCAATACTTTGCCAGGAAGCCTCCTCAAACTTTGGAGAAGCTGCTCCAGAAGATGGACGAGTATATTCGAGCTGACAATGACTTCCGCCAAAGAAGGGAGGAAGCATACAGGTTCTCCGAAATGACCAGGGGCTTCGGAGGAAGATTCCATCCGAGGCACGTCAGGTCAATTCACAACTCTGCTCAGAGTGATGATAGAGGGAGTCAACAACAAAGTCCACAGTACTCCTCGCAAGCTTCGGGGTAGCAGCAAAGCTCTTTCCAGCCACCAGCTCCAAGGGGCAGAGGCGCCAGGGGCTTCGGAGGAAGATTTGGGGATCAGCCAAGGAAAATTTATTGCCTATTCTGTGGTGAGGACAAGGGCCATACCACCAGGATGTGCCATGTTACCATCTAGAAGCAAAAGGAGATAGCAGAAGCTGCAGCGCAACAGAGTCAGCCGAAGCAAGTCATGCATACTGCTTCGTACCATTCACCTTATATTCCAGAATATGTAGGCAACCACCCTGCAGCTTCTGCTGCTTCGACAAGCCAACCCCAAGCATCTTGGCAACAGCTTCCACCTCCACCACCAACACAACGAGGTCAGCAGCCAGAAGGGAGTCAGCACACTCACCTTCAGCGGGACTTCAGAGAGGAGTCCGAAGCTCGCACAGTCAATAGCACTGTGCCAGAGTCGAAGCATATTTACTGACAAATATCCTACCCCAACAGCAGTTTTTCGCATTCAGTATTATTTTCTTTTTAATAAGGAACAATTATGGGAGGCTTAATGGCTTTTTGTCGTTTTTAATCTCTTGTAACAGTTTCGCTTTTTACCGTAATGAAAATATATCTTCTCCATAGGCTTAAGCTGTCGAAGCATAAGAATTTATGGTGGCAAGAAGGACCATTGAATTATCAAAAATTTTGTTCTAAGGAACGCAGCGTAATTTCTTCGAAACAGCAAAAGTCGTTCCTAAGGGAGCGCAGTGTAAGTTTTCTGCTCAAAAGTCGTTCCGAAGGGAATGCAGAGCTTACAGCGAAAAATAAATGCTGATTCCACTGAAAGTAAAAGGCGAAGAAGCTCCTAAGGGAGGTTTACAACGAAAAATAAACGCTGATTCCGCTGAAAGTAAAAGGCGAAGAAGCTCCTAAGGGAGGCTTACAGCGAAAAATAAACGCTGATTCCGCTGAAGTAAAAGGCGAAGAAGCTCCTAAGGGAGGCTTGCAGTGAAAAAACATCGACCTTCGGCAAATATCATTTTGCATAACATCACATCATTCCATCATTTGCATAGCATAACATCATACATCATGTTGCATCAACAACGCAAGAAGGGGATCTCAGTATTGGTATCCAAAAATTGTTTCGAAGAAATAGTGATAAGGCACAAAAAATAGCTATTGAGGAGTTACACCTTCGTCAAATTCTGAAATGGAAAGATCCATTGGTTATTGACTTTACGAGGATTGGTTACTGATCTTATGAGAGCACGGGTACTGTTTACGAAGCATGAAAAGAAGGGAAGGTGTTTTTTCGCCGAAGGCTCAAAAACGGTATGTATAAGAAATTTCATGCATCGTAAAGGATAGAACTATAAACAACTAATATATTACATTCAAAGTTTCAAAATATTACACATGTTTCTCAACAAACATTACATTCTAAATGTTTTTTGCAACAACATCTAATCTTCCCTTAGAACTACTTCTGCAGCTTCGTTTAGTAGCTGATCAACAACTTTATCCATGATGGCTTCGGCCATTTTCCTAATTTCGTCATCCCCCTTCGCGTGGGGGCCCGTATATGGCTCAGCAGGTTCTGAGGGAGGAGAAGATACAACTATATTACTATTACAAACCGTAAACAAGTTCGAAATCAAAAAATACAACAGAGCCAAAAGCCACTAGTTAGTACCTATTCGCCCTTCGAGCTCCGCACTTTTCTCAGCGGCCTCTGCTACTTTTCTAGCGTCATGGATGCCTTTTTTGCTTCTTTGTATAATTTCTTGGGCCATTTCCCGGCCACCATTGTCCCATATGTCGGTGAAAATTTTTCCACCAACCAGGCTTGCTTCGGCCGAGGGGTCTTTTATATCTTCGGAGGATAAGGCGGCTTCGGATTGTGCCAAAAATTTCACATGCTCACAGCCTTTCCTCTCCAAAATGGTAGCAATCTCCCTGGCACCCGAAAAGGCACATATGTCTCCGCGGCTATTCAAAATATCTTCAAAGGCCTCAGCTTCGTGACTGATCCATTCGATTGGGCCCTCGGGGTCACCCTTTATGATGTTCTCTTCACTTGAAAAAGCGCCAACGCTGGCGAAGCTGGTCTTTACTTTTTTAACACATTCTATAGATTTCTCATAGCATTTTTTCTTAGACGCACGAAGCTCTTCAACGCTTTTTTCCAAATGGTTTGCCCACTGTTCACTGAGTTCTCGTTTCGTTTCTTCAAGTGTGCGTTCCTCTTTAGCTCTGGCTAGTTGTTTTCGGAGATCTTCAATTTCACGCCTCTAAGCCTCAGCTTGAACTTTAAAAGTAGCTTCGTCTTCTTTTATTCTATCTATCAATGAATGCAATATTTTATCTTTTTTGAGACCTTCGTTCCTTAGTTCAATTACTTCGGAACGAAGGTTGCTCAGGGCCATAACACACCCTTCGTCTTCGGCATCTTTTTGGGCCCTGAGGGCATTGCTAAGTATAAGGCCCTGCAAAGAAAAATGTGTGCGCGTCAATAAATTTAAGCAAACGAAAAATTTTGATTTCAAGAAAAAACACGAAAACCTCATTCTTTGTACCTTTAAGCTATTATATGCCAGGCTATTGGCTAGCTCGTTTTTTTACAGCACCGAGAGCCCGTCTTCTAGTGTTGGGAATCCGAAGCTTTTGCTCATCTCCCGACAGACAGAAATCTCCTTGCTGTTAGGGAGACAATACAAAAAGTCTTCTTCTCCACTGCCGTTGAATATCAACGCCCCTTTGGATATTTCAATCTTTGGGCGTAAAACTGGGCCTCTTGCTGTTCTTTTTCAGTCAATTTTTTCCTCGTAGCATGACGTAGAATATAATCAAAGGCTTCGGAAGATGCTTTGGGGGCGGCAGTACCAGTTTCTTCAGCTGAAATGTGTTCTGCTGTTTCTGTTTCTTCGACTTCCAAGGATTTCACCTTGGTGGGCTCCGAAGGCCCAACTTCAGTCTCAAACTGATGTTTTGAAGTTTCGGCATCAAATGTTTCAATATGCACTTCGGAAGATTCAACAGTTTTCTTCGGACTTGTGCTTGAAGACTTAATTGTCTCCAAAACATCCAGCACATTAACCATCCTTTTTCTTTTGAGGGTCAATGCTGGACCCTTTTGGCTTTTTGCTGCCTCAATTCTTGCTGGAGGACTTAGAACTTCTGATGTCTTTGTTTCTTCAGCCCTCGGTTCTTCTATTTTTTCCGTCACCGGCACTTCGGCCAGCCCTTCAATATTTGGCAGGAGAGTTGGTTCTTTAGCTTTGGTGGCCGAAGAGGTCTCACCGGCAAACTCAGGCACTGTGGCCGGTTCAATATAACGTGGCCGGTGTGTGAGAACCTTTACCCTTTTCCTCTTCGGCACCAGCTCGCTAGGAGCGGCTGAAGCAGCTTCCTTCGCAGAAGATGTATTCTTTCTTTTTTGACCCCGCGTTGGATAACGGTAGTCGGGGTAGACAAACCCAATTGCATCAAATACTCGGTTGAGTCTCTTCTTCTTTCGGCCTCTGAAGGCCACTGATAGTGCAGTGTCTTCGGCCTTCGAGTATAATCCAAGCAATTCATCACTTATGGCCTCAATACTTTTTAACCATTCATCATCTGGCTCGACGAATTTATCTCCATATTGGAATGTGTATTTTAGCCTAACTAGCCCACCCTCGTCAGTTTCTCTAACGGTCTCCTTCAACATTTCCCACTTTTCTACAAGTGGCCATATTCTGAAGGCAATGTGTTCTTGGACCAAATCCCTTGTCCCAATAAAAGAACAAACCACGCCGAAGGCTCTCTGGCATTCTTCGGCTGCTTCATTCATTTCCACCTTCGGCATCCGAAGGCCGAAGCGTTGCCAGATAGGGCGCATAATGATATCTTTAATATCTTCCCGTGTTTTCAAGTCATTCTTCACATAAAACCATTCCGTCATCCAGTCGCCGGGCCACCTCTTTCGAAAGGTTGGCATGGGACAGCTTGACCCAGACCGGGCGCTGAAGCTGTAGCAGCCAAAATTGTTGTGATACTGCTCTTTACCCCAGGGTTTTGTCTCATACAATAGCTCGTGTATGTTGCAGAAACTTTTTGCATTTGGTTCTAAACCTTGGCTCCTCACGACCCAGACGAAGATGCCCATTCTTATGATTGCTTCGGGAGTAAGTTGATGAAGGTAGATTTCAAATATCTTCAGTACTTCTACGACAAAACTGCTCAAGGGAAATCGTAGTCCAGCCTTTAAGAAGCTTCGGAAGATTACGACTTCATTCTCTTCGGGAGTAGGCATAGTCTTCTCCCCGTCATCTGCCCTCACAATAGACATGTCTCGAAAGTATCTTCCCCTCATGTTATCAAGATAACTCTGTTTAATACTCGATTTTCCGAAGACTGTGTGACTTGGTCGCCACGGTCGATCTTCGGAGTCTTCACCCCCACTTTCTACATCATAGCTGTCACTGTCACCAGTGTCTTCAGATAAACCCTCCAAAATCTCCCTAGTGATCTTCTCTGTATTGGTCTTTGCTATTGATTGAAGAAACCCGAGATGCATCTCCTCAGAAAGGCTCAGCTTCGATTCAGCAACAGCTTTCTTATCTTCAGACATCTTCGTAAACGCTGAGAAAGTGCTCTGAAATCCGAAGCTTAAAAATTTAAAAAGCCAAGCAAGCGTTGTTGCGCACAGGCAAAAAGTCGAGTGAGCAAGAGCAGATGGCAAGAAAGCGTGCCAAATAAACTCGTGGTAAGCTCTTATTTATACACCTAGTGCGTTGAAAACTGGAGGGTCCTGCTTGTCAATGACTGTTGCTATTCTAGCAAAGGAAAGGTGTTTTTTCAAACCTTCGGCTTAAGGCCTTCGTCCATGTCACAATATGAATTTATCATTCTAGCAAATTAATATTGCGAGGGGCTACTGTTGGGGGCCTTCGGCTTCCGAAGGTCCTCAAAAACATGATTTAACAATGTTTTCCAAGTGGAATATGTGAACAGGTATCTTCGGAATCGGGTCATGAGTATACAAGAGTATGGTCAGTACGAAGCCTGAGCGAGACGGAAAGCGATTATGGCGAAGGATAAGATGATCACGAAGCTGTGCGCAGAAAAGCTTCGGCATGATAGCAGAAAAGAGGAACCGACTTAAAGATGAAAAGGCAAATTAGACCCCAAAGAATTACTATAGAGTTATTGATGAATGTAAAGGGCACAAATGTAATTCTACACGAGCTGCGTCCCTTGCCTATAAATAGAAGAACAGTACTCCCGTACTGTTCGGGGGCTGACTCAGCGTTCACTTTTCGCATCACGCCTGTACTTTTACTTTCCGTCAATCCGAAGGTACATTTATAATTTGTTATTTTGAATATGATAATGCAAATAAATATAAGTTGATAATAATATCTAAATTATTCTTCATATTTGATATATGAATTCTTCTTTATTGTCTATCGAGCTTACGAAGGGTTTTTCCTTCATAACCTTCGTCCGGAATTCATTATGTCCGAAGGGATATAATGTATTGAAGGACGAAGGACTTTAATATTTAACACTTTTTATGTTGCCTTGTTCTTAACTCTTAGCATTTGAGAACAAGTCCCCAACATTGGTCGTATTAGTTCTGTTCTCACTCTTATGCTTACGGTGTCTTTGTAGATGTCTCGTCTTAGACACACTGCACGGAAGTCCGTCATCCCCTTCTTACCCTCTCGTCTCGCTGAGCGTCCGCTTTGCCATCTAGTGACCGATCAGTCTAGCCATTTGGAGAGGCTACACCACCGCCTGCATGAGGAGCAGGAGCGTCGACGACAGGAGCAGGAGCAGCAGGGCTCTTCTTTCTCGCTCCAGCAGGAGATGGAGTCTGTGAGGAGCTGCTCCCCCGTGCTTCCGCTGGAGGCGCCCCCTGCACCACCACTGAGTGCCCTAGCCCCTGGAGTAGCTACTGGAGGAGACCTAGACGACGGAGGTGGCGATAGCAGCTCGAGCCACAACACCAACCTTTCCGCCGACCAGGAGTTGGAAGGATGGGTTGCTCGACCCATCACTCGCGATGCTGCTCGCGGGTGTCACTTCCACGATGCGCTCGACACCCTGCTACGTTGAGCACTCGACCGGCGTACTTGGTCTATCGAGTATCGCTGTGTGGTCTTCTAGCACCGTCGCGGGGTCCACCCGGACCGCTGGGAGGCGACTTGCTTGGTGCGCCGTCCGAAGAACAGTCTCCAGGGTGCTGAGATCTGCTCAGAGCACTATTCCATCTCTGAGCGGGACTTAGCTGAGGCGGCCATGCAAGATGTCGCACGGCGTGCGCTTTCGCACTACTGTTCAGTGCTCGGTGGGGTAGCTGATGGTCTCAACCTGAAGTATTACCCCCGCCGTCCATCTAGCAGCACAGGAGGCGTGATTGTCTCACCTGTTGGTGAGGACAATCCTAGGTTGAGCAGCACAGTCAACCTAGCTGCCGTGCTAAACACGGAGCTGGACCATGCATTAGATGAGCTGAGTAGGGCTCGTGCTAAGATCGCCTAGCTGCGGGCTGAGCGTGCGGAGCGTCGTCACCCGGATGATGGCTCCCCCGCTCCTGTCGGGACTCAGCACCCATACTGCTCACCTCGGCGTGGACACCATTCTTATGGCAACCCCGACTGCAAGACCAGGATAAATTTAGAACCATAGATCGTCAGCGTCGGATCTTGTAATTAATACGAATATATACATAGAAGCTATAGTCTTAGCGTTAGTCTTGCTTTTAGTTAGTCTTAGTTAGACAGGGTAGTTTGCTTATCCTGTGCATTTATGTTTGTCATGGTGAACTATGCTGGATTTGGATCTTTGTAATGACTGTCACCAGAGTGTGGGTATCCCCTGCATTTTGGTTTATCTGTTATATGTTAGTAAAGTTAGTTGTCTAGTTGGGAAGCCTTTTATTCCACTTTCCTCTTTATCTGAGAAGCTATGTTGGTCTATGTTGGAGATCAGTGAAGATGTTCATCTGTTCAGTGTTGTGGAGAATTCTATACCCTTTTCTTATGCTACAAGATTTGCCAGATCAGTTCTGATGTGTGGTTGCATTCTGCAGATGTCAGAAAACAGGCGTAGAGGAGGAAGGCGTGCTCAGCAGGAGCAGGCAGCTCAGCAGGATGAGGCACCCCAGCAACAACAGCTGCCACCCCCACCCCCGATGTCGATCGAGCAGATGTTCATGTTGCAGACTCAGGCAGTTCAAGCCATTGGTTAGACTTTGGCCGCCATTCAGCAGCAGCAGCAGCAGCCACCACCTCAGCCTCAAATGCCTCAGATGCCCAGGGACAAGCGTGCTGAATTCATGAGAGGTTATCCCCCGACGTTTTCTCATTCTTCTGACCCCATGGATGCTGAAGACTGGCTGCGCACTGTGGAGTGGGAGTTGCATACCGCTTAGTGTGATGACAGGGAGAAAGTTCTGTATGGTCCTCGTCTGTTGAGAGGAGCAGCTCAGTCCTAGTGGGAGTCTTATCTCGCCACCCATGCCAACCCCGACACCATCACCTGGGAAGAGTCCAGAGGTAGCTTTCATCAGTACCATGTTCCTGTAGGTCTGATGACAGTGAAAAAGGAGGGGTTCCTGGCCCTCTAGCAAGGGTCATTGTCTGTCAATGAGTACCGGGATAGGTTTCTGCAGTTGTCTCGCTATGCTCTTGAAGATGTCAACACCGACGCCAAGAGGCAGTATCGTTTTCTGAGAGGCTTGGTCGACCCTCTGCAGTATCAACTGATGAATCATACCTTCCCCACGTTTCAGCACCTGATTGACAGAGCAATCATGACAGAGAGGAAGTGCAAAGAGATGGAGGATCGCAAGCGCAAGATCAGTGGACCCCAGCCTGGAAGCAGCAATCGCCCTCGTTTCTCAGGCAATCCACCTCAGCAGTTCAGGCAGAACCAGCGTCCACCTCAGCAGCAGCAGTTTCAAAGGCAGTATCCTCAGCACCAGCATCAGAATCGCCAGAACAATCAGTCAGGAGGAGGTCAGTTCCAGAGGCAGAATCAGCAGGCACCTCGTCTTCCTGCCCCAGTGACCCAGCAGAACAGTCAAGCAGCACCAGCTCATGGTGGAAGCAGGGCACGTTTCCACTGTGGAGAGCAAGGCCATTGGGTGATGCAATGTCCGAAGAAGGCAACCCAGCAGCAGTCAGGCCCAAATGCCCCAGCAAAGCAGAATGTGCCTCAACCTGGAGCAAGCAACCGCTCTCAGCCACGCTATAACCATGGGAGACTGAACCACTTGGAGGCTGAAGCAGTTCAGGAGAACCCCGACATGATAGTAGGTATGTTTCCAGTCGACTCCCATATTGCAGAAGTGTTATTTGATACTGGAGCAACACATTCATTCATTACTGCATCATGGGTAGAAGCACATAATCTTCCAATTACTACCATGTCAACCCCCATTCAAATTGACTCAGCCGGTGGTAGAATTCGAGCCGATAGCATTTGCTTGAATGTAAGTGTGGAAATAAGGGGGATAGCGTTTCCCGCTAACCTCATAGTAATGGGTACTCAGGGAATAGATGTCATCCTAGGGATGAACTGGCTAGATAAGTATCAGGCAGTTATCAGTTGTGATAAGAGGACAATCAAGTTGGTGTCCCCACTAGGAGAGGAAGTGGTGACCAAGTTAGTCCCGCCTGAGCCAAAGAAAGAAAGTTGTTATCAGATGGTTGTTGATAGCAGTGAAGCAGATCCATTTGAGATTATCAAGGTTGTGTCCGAGTTCCCAGATGTGTTTCCAAAGGAATTACCAAGCATGCCACCAGAGCGGAAAGTTGAGTTTGCCATAGAGATTCTTCCTGGAACCGCCCCATCTTTAAGAGAGCTTACAGAGTATCTGGACCAGAGTTGGTTGAGCTTAAGAAGCAGATTGATGAGCTATTAGAGAAAGGTTACATCTGACCAAGCACCTCGCCTTGGGCCGCCCCTGTCCTATTCGTGGAGAAGAAAGATGGCACCAGAAGGATGTGTATCGATTATCGAGCTCTGAATGAGGTCACAATCAAGAACAAGTACCCCTTGCCCAGAATAGAAGACCTGTTCGACCAGTTGAGAGGAGCCATCGTGTTTTCAAAGATAGATCTAAGGTCAGGTTATCATCAGCTCAGGATTTGACCTTCAGACATTCCGAAGACGGCATTCATTACCAAGTATGGGTTGTATGAGTTCACTGTGATGTCTTTTGGCCTTACAAATGCACCAGCCTTCTTCATGAATCTGATGAATAGTGTATTCATGGATTATCTTGACAAGTTTGTGGTGGTATTTATTGATGATACTCTGGTATATTCTCAAAGCGAAGCAGAGCATGCAGATCATTTAAGGATGGTATTGCAGAGATTGCGAGAGCACCAGCTGTATGCAAAGTTGAGCAAGTGCGAGTTTTGGATTGATGAAGTCCTGTTCTTGGGTCACATAATCAACAAAGAAGGATTGGCTGTGGATCCAAAGAAAGTGGTAGACATTTTGAACTGGAAAGCGCCAACAGATGCCCGAGGAATCAAAAGCTTCATTGGAATGGCCGGATATTATCGGCAATTCATTGAAGGGTTCTCGAAGATTGCGAAACCAATGACAGCTTTGCTAGGCAATAAAGTTGAGTTCAAGTGGACCCAGAAATGCCAAGAAGCCTTTGAAGCGCTGAAAGAGAAGTTGACTATAGCACCTGTTTTAGTCTTGCCTGATGTGCACAAGCCTTTCTCAATGTATTGCGACGCTTGTTACACTAGTTTAGGATGTGTGTTTATGTAGGAGGGAAGAGTTGTGGCTTACTCGTCCCGACAGCTGAAGGTTCATGAGCAGAATTATCCAATCCATGACCTAGAGTTGGCAGTAGTGGTTTATGCACTGAAGACATGGAGGCACTATATGTATGGGCAGAAATGTGATGTTTACACAGACCACAAGAGTCTGAAGTACATATTCACTCAGTCAGAGTTGAATATGAGACAACAAAGATGGTTAGAGCTGATCAAAGACTATGAATTGGAGATTCATTACCATCCAGGCAAAGCGAACATAGTGGCAGATGCTTTGAGCAGGAAGAGTCGGGTCAATCTGATGGTCGCTCATTCGATGCCTTATGAGTTGGCCAAAGAGTTTGATAGGTTGAGCCTTGGATTTCTGAACAATATGCGAGGAGTAACAGTTGAGCTAGAACCCACCTTGGAGCGAGAAATCAAAGAAGCACAGAAGAATGATGAGAAGATCAGTGAGATCCGGCAACTGATTCTGGAAGGCAAAGGCAAAGATTTTCGGGAAGATGCAGAAGGTGTGATATGGTTCAAAGACCGCTTGTGTGTTCCCAACGTCCAGTCTATTCGGGAGTTGATCCTCAAGGAAGCTCATGAGACAGCCTATTTGATACACCCTGGAAGTGAGAAGATGTATCAGGATCTGAAGAAAAAATTCTGGTGGTACGGAATGAAGAGGGAAATCGCAGAGCATGTGGCTATGTGTGATAGTGGTCGAAGGATCAAGGTAGAGCATCAGAGGCCCGCTGGATTGTTGCAACCATTGCAAATTCCTTAGTGGAAATGGGATGAAATCGGTATGGATTTCATAGTCGGATTGCCTTGCACTCGAGCCGGCTACGATTCCATTTGGGTAGTGGTGCATCGCTTAACCAAGTCAGCCCACTTCATACCTATCAAGACCAACTATAGCAGTGCAGTATTGGCAGAGCTGTACATGTCTCGGATCGTTTGTCTTCATGGTGTGCCAAAGAAGATAGTGTCAGACAGAGGAACGCAGTTCGCCTCTCATTTCTGGCAGTAGTTGTATGAAGCCTTGGGTACACATCTGAATTTCAGTTTGGCCTATCATCCGCAGACAGACGATCAGACCGAAAGAACCAATCAAATCCTTGAAGACATATTGAGAGCCTGTGCGTTGCAAAATCAGTCCGGATGGGACAAGAGGTTGCCTTATGCAGAGTTCTCCTATAACAACAGTTACTAGGCCAGATTGAAGATGTCACCATTTCAGGCGCTTTATGGGAGGAGTTGTAGAACTCCCTTGCAATGGGATCAACCTAGAGAAAAGCAAGTGTTTGGGCCAGACGTTTTGCTTGAAGCTGAAGAAAACATCAAGTTGGTTCGGGAGAATTTGAAGATAGCGCAATCAAGGCAGCGAAGTTATGTAGACACAAGAAGAAGAGATCTGAGTTTCGAAGTTGGAGATTTTGTCTATCTGAAAGTGCCGCCGATCAAAGGAGTCAGAAGATTCGGAGTCAAAGGCAAGCTAGCGCCCCGCTATGTTGGTCCGTATCAGATTCTCGCAAGGCGTGCTGAAGTGGCCTATCAACTCAGTTTGCCAGAAGGCTTGTCCATAGTGCATGATGTCTTTCATGTGTCTCAGTTGAAGAAGTGTCTACGTGTGCCAGAAGAGCAGTTGCCAGTGGAAGGTCTGGAGGTCCAGGAGGACTTGACCTACATAGAGAAGCCAACGCAGATTCTTGAGACTGCAGACAGAGTCACCCGGAGGAAGACTATCAGAATGTGCAAAGTCAGATGGAGTCACCACTCTGAGGAAGAAGCAACCTGGGAGCGTGAAGATGATCTGATGGCTAAATACCCTGAGCTCTTTGCTAGCCAACCTTGAATCTCGAGGGCGAGATTCTTTTAAGGGGGATAGGTTTGTAACGCCCTGAATTTGGGGGTAGAATTTTTTCTTCTTTTTTACTCACCAAATTCAGGCGTTACTCTCTTTTCTCTTCCCGTTTCGCTCCTTCTTCCTAATTTCAAACCAGTATAGTGGCGGGTGTCCGTGTCATGTATAAACAAAACCTAAGTGTCATGG
The DNA here is from genome assembly GCA_029449295.1 of Zea luxurians. Lineage (NCBI taxonomy): Eukaryota > Viridiplantae > Streptophyta > Magnoliopsida > Poales > Poaceae > Zea > Zea luxurians. Next base: position 117,011 of record JAOPSE010001021.1, read on the forward strand.
GTGTTGCATCATGCCGAAGCGCATTTCTTTGTCAGATGTCGCGTGTTCGTCTCGTCCCGTTTCGGATTTTGGTTTGCGATTGGATTCCGTTTAGTGGTCGTGCGTGTCGTGGGTTTCGATCCGCGTTTTGGCCCAGCCCGGCCCGGTCTAGCCCGGTCCGGCCCGCGCGCCCCTGGCGCCCTCTGCCCTCCCCATGCGCGCGCCCCCTCCCTCCCCCTAATCCATTTGTCTCATTTGATTTCTCATGCGCACTAACCTCCCTCTCCCTCTTCCACCTCTCTCTCTCCCCGTGGTACACTAGGGTTTGGAGTCGAGATCGTCGGAGTTTGGATCCCCGAAGGTGAGTTTTCCTCTCCCCTTCCCTCTCCCTCTCTCTCTCCACCCCCTCCCCTTCTTCTTCCCCGCGCGGCCTCCCTGCCCGCGCTCCGCGCCGCCCTCGGCCCCACACCCACGCCGCCCCTCGGCCTCGCGCCCTCGCCGCCCTCGGCCCCGCGCCTTGCGCGCCGCCCTCGGCAGCGCCCCACATCACCCCCTCGGCCTCCCCGCGCGCTCGCGCCCCCAGTGAGCCCCTCCCCGCGCGCTCGCGCCCCGGCGTCCCCTCCCTAGCCGCGCGCCCGCCCTCGGCGAGCCCCTCCACAGCCGCGCCCGCCCTCGGTGAGCCCCTCCCCGGTCGCGCCCGCCCCCGGTGAGCCCCTGCCCGGCCGCGTGCCCGCCCCTAGCGAGCCCCTCCCCCAGTGGCTCCCCTCCCCGGGGCTCCCCTTCCCGGCCGCGCCTACCCCCAGCGAGCCCCTCCCCGGCCACGTCCCCTCCCCGGCCCCGCGCCCTGCGTCGCGCCCTGGCCGCACGCTCCATGCCGCGCCCTCACGCTCCCCGCGCCGCGCCCTCGGCGCGCCCGTGCCCCGGCGACTCGCGTCCCGCGCGCCTGCACGGCTCGCGTGCCCTCGGCACGCGCAGCATGCTCTCGCGCATGCGATCATAGTCACGCTGCGTTTAACCCTCGTTTTAATCCTTTTTAATTTTTGTTTAGTCGATGTGCTGCGTCGCGCGCTTCACCGCGCGATGGTTCGTTCTAATTTCATGTATTAATGTGTTGCGTCGTGCGCTTCGTCACACGACGATTCCTTAAATTTATATTTATTAATGTGTTGCGTCGCGCGCTCCATCGCGCAACGATTCTTTTAATCTATATTCATTACAGTGCTGCGTCGCGCGCTTCGTCGCGCGATGATTCGTTTTAAATGCAGTTCTGTTGACGTAAGCTATCGTGCATTTCGTCGCGCAACGCTTAACGTTTATCTATAATTAATGCAAGAATCTCGTTGCGCACTCTGTCGCGCGGCGAGTCATTTATTTCTTAATTCAATTTAAATGTTGTGTCGTACGTCTCACCGTGCGACCACTCCCTTTCATTCATCTTTATCTATTTATAATGATTAAACATGGAACATGACCTTACTTTATGCTAAACGCAGTGTCCAAATTGATACCCTTCTGTTTAAACGAGTGGTTTAATTTATATGTAACGTGATCGCTTCTCGACCATATACTCGACTGTCATTTCCTCTTTCTTGCTTAATCGTAATTGCGAGCCCCACGTTGAACGTTTGTTTGATTATTGTATTCCATTGTATGGTGTACTGTTCTTTTGTATTAAATGTGTGGAACGTATGTTTGAACTCGTATAGATAACGGTCAGTTGGTGGAGTCCGAAGGAGTTGCAGGTGAAGACCCTAAGCAGCAGTCGGTTGGTGAAGGCAAGTGTCCCTTGACCTATCTATGTCCTATACAATTCTATAATTCACTTCCCGCATTTACACAGTTATACCTAAGGATTGACTAGCTTTTGTTATCCATGTCCTTGTTTACCTATTTGGGTTGGATTATTATTGTTTAGCTTGTTGCTAGTGCTTAACACTAATCAATGAACATGATGAGATTTATCTATGATACGCTGTTTCCCTCTTATTTATGATGATATACTTGTGGCATTTAAGGGGGCTCGAGCGGTTTCTCGAGTGCCTCTCCGTAAGGACTTGTTTGTTGGATGACCACCCGGGAAAACAGTGCAACCATGAGGGTGGAGTGGGACGCCCTTAGCTGAGTAATTAGAGGAACCGGGGTGTAGTTCGCTTAGCCGTCGTGCCGTCAATGGGGCTCGGTGTATGCGGCTCGCTCTGCCAAGGTTGATTTGTCCCTTGGGGAGGAGTGCGGTACATTTAGGAAACCTAACGGGCGGCTACAGCTTCGGGGAATCTTTGTAAAGGCTACATAGTGATACCCTGCTGGGTCACCTTGGTAGTGATCAATGGAGAGTCATGATCTCCGGGCAGAAAGAGAAATCACGGCTTGTGGGTAAAGTGCGCAACCTCTGCAGAGTGTATGAAAACTGATATATCAGCCGTGCTCGCGGTTATGAGCGGCCAAGGGAGCTCCAGTGATTAGTGATACTTGATCAGAGATTGTTCGGATTACAGGTGGCAATGAGCGTGATGGTTTTGGTATTGACTATGGTAATGGTAAGTGGTATTCTTTCCGTTTGGAAAGGGTACGTTTGGGTTAATAACGTGGGTTAATTCTAAAACTTGCCTTTCTCCACTAGTAATAATAATCTGACCAACTAAAAGCAACTGCTTGACTTACCCCCACATAAAGCTAGTCCACTACAGCCAAACAGGACACTTGTTGAGTATGTTGATGTGTACTCACCCTTGCTCTACACACCAACCCCCCCAGGTTGTCCGCATTGCAACCACTGCTCAGGAGAAGATGAAGCCGTGGAAGGAGACTTCCAGGAATTCCAAGATTACGATGAGTTCTAGGCGTGGGTTAGCGGCAACCCCCAGTCTGTTGCCTGTGAAGGCCACATGTATCTACGTTTCTTTTCCGCACTTTGATTATTGTAAAGACTATGTGGATGTCTCAGACATATGATGTAATCGACTATTATTCCCCTTTTATGTTATTATTTGAGCACTGTGTGATGATGTCCAGTTATGTAACTGCTGTGTACGTGAATTGCTGATCCTGGCACGTACATGGTTCGCATTCGGTTTGCCTTCTAAAATCGGGTGTGACAGATGACTTGAAAGGGGTTGAGTGTAACCCTCGTCCATTAGGACGCCACAACGTGGAAGTAGGCAAGTGCTACTTGGCTGAACCACGGGATAAAAATCACGTGTCTTGTGTTGATCTTTCTATGATTGTCTTGTCCACAAGAATTCGCTTCTCAACTACTTAGTCGCACTAACATTTCTATAACCAAGTTTTGTGGCTATTTAGTGTTGAATTTTACAGGATCACCTATTCACCCCCCTCTAGGTGCTATCACAAACTCTTAGGGACTATGGCTACAAATTGAGCAAAGTCCCTCTCCTATGTGACAATGAGAGTGCAATCCGCATGGCGGACAATCCTATTGAACACAGCCGCACAAAGCACATAGACATCTGGTTCACTTCCTGAGAGATCATCAACAACGGGGAGATATCGCAATTGCTTATGTTAGCACCCACAACCAGTTGGCCGATATCTTCACCAAGCCTTTAGATGAAAAGACCTTTAGCAAGCTTAGAAATGAACTAAATGTCTTAGATTCTCGAAACTTTGATTGAAATCATGCACACATTGCTCATTTTATACCTTTGATCATGGTATGTCTCTTTCATTTGGTACAAATATATTTTTTATTTCTTCTTGTGCCAAAGCTAAGACTAATATGCTTTCAAGTGTATCTCTATACTTAGTCTTCGATTGAAAGGGAAATGGAGTTGTAGGCAAAGGCAAGGTGTAAAGCCCAAAATTTTTATAAGAGAAAAATAATAAAATAAATAAATATATTTATGTGTTGGTGTTTTGGGATTATGGAACCTTTAGAGATTAATTGGTTTCTTTTCTTTTCTTTTTGCATATTCAAATAATGGAATTAAATTACTCAAGAAACAAATAAACAAATACTGAAATATGCATTCCATGCTGAGGTTCTTAAATTTTTGCATTTGAGTTCAAGTTCATGAGAAAAATTTAAGTTTGAAAAATATAACTTGAAAATGGAAAGAGAAATAAGAAAAGAGAAAGAAAATAAGTAAAAATAATAATAATAAAGATGCTTACTCGGGATCCCTTTCTCATATCTCAGCCCACCGTGTGGCCCACCTACACACGACCCAACTAGCCTTGCACCTATGCGCTGGTGCCGCGATGCTTGGCACCGACAGCATGGGCCCGCAGACTAGCTACTCTGTGGTATCGCATCCACGCCATTGTAGGTAAGAAACTCTCCAGAACCATAGCTGATCACAACGTTGTGTATTGCCTAGCGTGGTACACTGACAACTTGGCTAGGGAGGCCGAAATTTCTCACCGGAAGGGAAACCTTCCGCTGCAGGGATGCTGCGCACCGTGGTCGGTAGGTCTGGATCGATCTGTGTGGTAGGAAGATGTAGGCATTGGTTTGTGTCACCCCTCATATCCTTTAGCACGAGTCGAATTCAGGGGGTGTGCTAGAACCTCGGGTTGCGTCCATCGGCCATGGTGCCGCCGTGTTGGGCAGGGCCGCCGTCGCTGCCAGCCATGGGAAGAGGAGGTTCCCTCCACCATTGATCCTATGACCAACGGTTGCGATCAGAAGAGGGGTTAATGCTTGAGCAGTCTTGTTGGATGGCGTTAGATCCGTAACCAACGCAACAGATTAAATTGTGATTACCTAAAACCTGAACCATAGATGTAGAATCCGACGGTTGTTGTGACATACCAGTTTGGCTAGGGGCCAATCTAATCGGGGTCACACGTCTTCAATCCAACGGCCAGAAACGAAGCATACCCCTTCGCGATGACCATTATGCTAAAGGACCCTCCTGATTTCAGGAAATAGACTGCCATCCTATATCAGTTAAAATAAATTACATTCGAGCCAAGAAAAATTGCGCCTTAGCCCCTGTACTACTGGAAAATCATAACCATAGTACAACAACCAGGTATAATTATGAATTTAATCTGAAAATAGATTAATGTATATGAAAATAAATCTAAAAACTTGTAAAATTCATATGTAACTCATTCTGGCTCCAAATTAATCCATTATAGATGCATTAATTTTGTATTAAGATTGTTTATCACCTGGTAACCTTGTATTATCGTAAAACCTAGGGTTAAAATCTTGTACCTCATTTGTTTTATAGTAGACACTTAAACCTTCAGAAAATCATAACTTTATAAGCGTGACTCCGAATTTAGTGGTTCTTGAACCTAGGATCTAGTAGCAGCGCATAGAATATTATTATGCAATATGTTCTCATGATTGGTGTGATGTTAATTTTGCCTATAACATGTTTGTTTGTATTGCTACGAGTAGCAGCGAGGTTACGAGTCACTTGAAGATCAAGTTGGTGAAGAACCTGGGAATCTCGAGTCTAAGGCAAGTTGCGCCCTTGATCACTTTTCTGGAAGGATTGATTGGGCCACTCCAATACCAACTAATGTCCCACACATTCCCATCCTTATAGAGACTGCTAGACAAGGCTATAGCTCTAGAACACAAGAGAGTTGAGCTTGGAGAAAAGAGAAGGGCTACTAACCAGGGACAGGCTGGAAGTAGTACTATCCCCGTTATATTGCACCTCAAGGCACACCAGCTTGTGGCAGTTCCAGGCAACAAACTCAATAGACCCAATTTGCTCCTCCTCAAGCAAACACCCCGACCGGACTTGTTGCTCCTAATACATCCACAAACATGTCATGCTTCAAATGTGGATAGGCCGGTCATTATGCCAACTACTGCCCCAACAGGGCTGCTTATACCACTCCAGCTCCAATGAAGCAAAGTTAGGCCTTATCCGTCAATCGGGGTCAGGTCAACCATGTGGAAGCAGAAGTTGAACCTGGCAAACCCGAAAACCTAGAAGAGGTGCCAGTTGAAGGTGAAAAAGCCAGTGAAGAAGGCAATGAGCAACAAGATTAGAGTATATATATGTATATTTTGTAGGAAATAGTATTTGTGAGACCTAAATAAAGCCTTAGGTAGTAGCTAGTTTTATTATTATTTTATGAATAGTAATAAAGTTTATTTGAACCAATGTTTTAATAACAAGTTATGCATCATGCTTTGATTCTTGATTGTGCATATGTGTTGAGACAAGATTGAGATACATCCCTTTTCCTACTAATATCGAGGTCGAGATTATTTTTAAGGGGGTAGGATTTGTAAAGCCCAAAATTTGTATAAGTGAAAAATAATAAAAAAAGTAAATAAATATATTTATGTGTTGGTGTTTTGGGATTATGGAACCTTTAGAGATTAATTGTTTTCTTTTCTTTTCTTTTTGCATATTCAAATAATGGAATTAAATTACTCAAGTAACAAATAAAATTAATACTGAAATATGCATTTCATGCTAAGGTTCTTAAATTTTTGCATTTGAGTTCAAGTTCATGAGACATGTTTAAGTTTGAAATATAGAACTTGAAAATGGAAAGAGAAATAAGAAAAGAGAAAGAAAATAAATAATAATAATAATAATAATAATAATAATAATAATAATAATAATAATAATAATAATAATAATAATAATAAAGAGGCTTACTCGGGCTCCCTTCCTCATATCTCGGCCCACTGTGCGGCCCACCTACACATGGCTCAACTAGCCTTGCACCTGTGCGCTGGTGCCGCGGTGCTCGGTGCCGACAGCATGGGCCCGCGGACCGGCTACTCTCTGGCATCACGTCCGCGCCGTGTTACACTAACGGCTGGGGCCCACCAGCTCATCTGCTTCGCTGACCGCTTCTCTGGCGCGTGGGCTCGGGCTGGCAGAGCTCTCCTCTCCCTGGAATCAGCACCCGAACGCAACTAATCCCGCGGACTTTGGGCGCCTTTGCAGACCGTCTGCACCTAGGGGGGCTATAAGTCGGACGTCATGCACTTCTCCTACTATCCCACCTCTCTAGATCTCTAGTTGCCGTGCGAGAAGATTCACGGGATTTGGAGCTCGGCGGCCGCCACCATCGCCCGTCCATCGGTGCCATTCGAAGCCGGCATGCAGTTGGGAGGGCATGATGTGGGATGACTTCCTCACAACGCTATTGTGGGTAAGAAACTCCCTAGAACCATCGCTGATCACCCTGTTGTGTATCCCCTAGCGCGGTACGATGATAACTTGTCTAGGGAGGCTGAAATTTCTCACCACAGGCCTTGTTTGGATAAGGAGGAATTGAATTGGATTGAAGTGTATTTCACGGATTGAAAGGAAAACTAATTCATATTACACTTCAATACACCTTATACCACCTCATTCCACTCCAATCCAAGATTACCCAAACAAGCCCACAGGGATGCTGCGCGCCGTGGTCGATAGGTCCGGATCGATCTTTGTGGTGGGAAGTTATAGGCATTGGTTTGTGTCACCCCCGTATCCTTTAGCATGAGTTGAATTCAGGAGGGTGCGCTGGAACCTCGGGTTGCGTCCACCGGCCATGACGCCACCGTGTTGGGCAGGGCCGCCGCCGCTGCTAGCCGTGGGGAAGAGGAGGTTCCCTCCACCATTGATCCAATGACCAACAGTTGCGATCAGAAGAAGGGTTAACGCTTGGGCAGTCTTGTTGGATGGCGTTAGATCTGTAACCAACGCACCAGATTAAATCGTGATTACGTAAAACCTGAACCGTAAATGTAGAATCCGACGGCTGTTGTGACGTACCGGTTTGGCTAGGGGCCAATCCAATCGGAGTCACACGTCTTCAATCCAACGGCCAGAAACGAAGCATACCCCTTCGCGGTGACCATTATGCTAAAGAACCCTCCTGATTTCAGGAAATAGACCGCCGTCCTATATCAGTTAAAATAAATTACATTTGAGCCCAGAAAAATTGCGCCTTAGTCCCTATACTACTGGAAAATCATAACCACAGTCCAACAACCGGGTATAATTATGAATTTAATCCAAAAATAGATTAATGTATATGAAAATAAATCTAAAAACTTGTAAAATTCATATTTAACTCATTCTGGCTCCAAATTAAACCATCCCAGTTACATTAATTTCATATTAACATTGTTTATCACCTGGTAACCTTGTATTACCATAAAACCTAGGGTTAAAATCTTGTACCTCATTTGTTTTATAGTAGACACTTAGGGTGTGTTTGGTTTGGCTTTTGGCTTTAGCTTTTACCCCCTAAAAGCCAAAAGCCAAACCAAAGGGCTGGATCTAGGAAGCAGCTTTTTTCTAAAAGCCGACTTTCTTGCAGTGCAAAACTGAAAGCACCTCTGGACCTGCTTTTAGCGGCTTTTGGATGGAACTGTGAAAATATATATGGAAAAACTTTTAGCGACAGTGGTTTCCACCAAACACTTTTTAGCTTTTTAACAGCTCACAGCCCACAGCAGCTTTTCTCACAGTTCACAGCCCACAACAGCTTTTTTTCATAGCCACAGCCCAACCAAACAGACCCTTAAAGCTTCGGAAATTCATAACTTTATAACCGTGACTCCAAATTTAGTGGTTCTCGAACCTAGGATCTCGTAGCAGCACGTAGAATATTCTTTTGCAATATGTTCTCATGATTGGTGTGATGTTAATTTTGCCTATACCATGTTTGTTTGTATTGCTACGAGTAGCAGCGAGGTTACGAGTCACTTGAAGACCAAGTTGGTGAAGAACCTGGGAATCTCGAGTCTAAGGCAAGTTGCGCCCTTGATCACTTTTCTTTCTACCTAATAATGTTCATGTAAATCACTATGACATGCTCATGTTAATTTGAGGGGACCTTGTAGGTTTCCCTAGATTTGTTTACCCCACCCCCTTGCAGACAAATGAATTATTGGGTAGATTTGGTATTGCTCTACCTGGTTTTGAGAAATTAATGTTATATTATGATCATGTTCCAATTATGTTGTTGTTTTAATTATTGTTCAAGACAACATCATTGTGTTAATTAGAACATGGATCTTAACTTGAGATAACAGTGCTACCACAAGGGTGGAATGGGACGCCCTTGGCCAAGTAATTAGGAAATCTAGGGAGAGATTACCTTACCCGAAAGAGGCAAGCTGGGAGGCGTCGCTGCAGAGTATAGGGAGGTTCTTGGGTCGAACTGCTGTGATTGCAGTTCAGACGAGGGATTCCTATGCTTCCTTCTTCCTGAAACTGTAGTGGGTATTCTCGAACTAGTGGAACTTTGAAAAGGCCTCGTAGTGCTACCCTACCTCGCTTAGTCGGTAGAGGTGTATGGTGTCTGTACAACCCCGTGGCAAATGGGTAACACGACTTATGGGTAAAGATGCAACCTCTACAGAGTGTAAAACTGGTATATCATCCGTGCTCACGATCAAGAGCGACTCAGGACTCTCGCATGATTAATTTATGGAACTAAACTTAATCTGTCATATGCATTGCATTGCAGGTTTTATTATCAATTGTGATCTCTTATTTAATTGGGTTGGTATCTACTTATACTTAGTAACTATTAATAAAATTTTGACCAACTCTAAATGCAATTATTAGCTTTAACCATGTTTTTTTGGTAAGCCTTACACTTCACATGAGCTCCCACCTTTGGTGAGTTCATGCACATTATTCCCCACAACTTGTTGAGGATGAACATATGTGAGCTCACCCTTGCTGTACTCACTACCCCCTAGGTAAAGAATAGGTACCACATGATGAGGCGCATGAAGGATGCTGTGATGAGTTCATGAGAGGTCTAGGCTGTCATCTCCCTATCAACTATGGTTGCTGGAACATTGTCTTTGTATGATGTAATTATTTAACTATTTTGTACAGAACTCCATTATATATATTAATGATATGACATTCGATTCTGTACCATGAGTCATCATATGTGTGAGCCTTGATCCTAGCACACATGTGAGTCGTGCCCGGGTTTGGACCCCTAAATCCGAGTGTGACACAAGGCTTCCACTACACCCTCGTTAGTATTGTATACCCCTTTGCCCTAATCATGCATTTACATTCATATCTTTCATGTTAAATAGGCCTCTAGATTTCTTTGTTTTTGGCACTTAATGCCAAAGGGGATAAATTAATAGGCCAAAGCAAAAGGACTGCACCACCACCCTATTTTCTGAAAACTTTTTTTCCTTCCAAATTGGAACTATTGTTTTTGCGAAAACCCTCTTGACAACTAAGGGGAGAAATTTTTTACGGGAAGCTTTTATTTAGTCAAAGGAAAAGCATTTGAAAAAGGGGAGAATCTTTCAAAACTTAAAAATGCCTTTGGAAACTATATTCTTATACTATGGCTAATTGCAAAAGATTTTGAAAAGACTTTTCCAAAAGATTTACAAAACAAGCTAAGTGGTGCAAATGTGGTCCAAAATTTTAACTATGTCAAAACATTCACATATACTTAGAATTGCTTTCATTTTAAAGTAACTTATGCACATCTATTAAAATGCAAACTAGCTACATTTCTCTACTTTATATTTGCTTTGATTTGTGTTGGCATCAATCACCAAAAAGGGGGAGATTGAAAGGGAAATGGCCATAACCATTTTCTATAATCGATTTTGGTGCTTGACGACCATCACAAATCTTATGGACTAACTACTTTTCCTAGTTGATCATTTCTTAGGTGCATAAGTTCATCTACATCAACTCTAAGTCAACTGTCCGGAATTCTGGACAGGAGAAGCTTTTTGGAAATTCACCTATGCGCGGACTGTCCGGGCCCTTCCGGCGGACCGTCCACGACACCAGGGTGAGCCTCGAACAGGAACTATGCAAATCACGCGTTAACACTGCGGACCATTTGAAGGAGAAGGGAGCATCATTCGGGACCAAGCTCGGACTGTCCGGCCTCAGGCGCAGATTGTTCGGTCGTTGAAAACCTAGAAAAACCCAAAGGTGATGGGTTCGATAAAATGCATTTTTAGCGTCCTCGCGGACCGTCCGGGGTGCACGGTCGGACCATCCGCAACTGCTATGTCTAACATTTGATGACACATTTAATACACTTATAGCCGTTGATATAGCCGCTACTGCTGATCGTTGTGATTTCAGCCGTTGATGTGCAGGGGCGGACTGTCCGGACTAGGGGCGCAGACCGTCCGCGATTGGCAGAAAAGGGGCAACAACTAGAAAGTGGTTGGTGGCTATAAATACAACCCCAACCATCTCCATTCAATACACCCAATCATTCCATTCACTCACATTCAATACAAGAGCAAAGACTCCATCTCAAGACACATTCAAAGTTTCCAAACATCTCCAAGTCCCCCAATTGTGACAAGTGATCATTAGTGTTTAGTGACTTGAGAGAGTGTGATCCGTGTTTCATTTGTTGCTCTTGTTGCTTGGTTTTCTTAATTGTGCTTTCTTCATCTCCTTATAAACTCTCTAGTGACTTGTAAAGCTAGCAAGAGACACCTAAGTGTGTGGTGGTCCTTGTGGGGTCTTAGTGATCCTTGAGATTAGGAAGAAGCACTCAAACAGTCTAAGTGATCGATTGAGAGATGGAAAGGGTTGAAAAGACCCGACTTTCGTGGCCTCCTCAACGGGGAGTAGGTTCATTGGAATCGAACCTCGGGAAACAAATTGTTGTGTTCATTTGTGTTGATCATTATCTTACAATTTGATTCTTCCTCTCCCCTCTCTCTAAAGTTCTCTTGCTCACAATCTTTTGAGTTAGCTCCTAAAGTTATCTGCATTGATTGAGCAACTCATAGCAATAAGAACTCTCTTCCGCACTTCGGATTCATTATTATTTGTTTCTAATCCTAAGCCCAAGTAAAGTTCGTGTTCGAAGTTTATAATTTACAGGTTTCACCTATTCACCCTCTAGGCGACTTTCACCCACCCCTTTGGAACCTAAAAACATGCGAGGGAGCACGAAGCATGCCTAACCCAAGGAGCGGCAGGAAGGTATGGAAGGGGCTGAACGGTGACCATCAGTACAACTGGCATTGTGGGGGTCAATTAGACCCCAACGAGGATTGAAGCCCAAGCCTCCAACCGCGGGGGCCACGGGCTTTCGGTAGCCATATTCTATGGGCGCCCATACCGCTACACTACAGGCCCCCACCATCACGAAGTATACTGGGGAATCGAACCCCAGTCTCTAGCTAGAGGACTACTGGCTTGCGTGTCATGTGAGGGACCAGATTGTGACGATTTCATAATCTAGAACCTCCCTTGTATTTAGAAGGTTTAACATGGACTTGACTCGATAACCTTGGTCCTAGGCGCATCCAGTGCTAGGCGGACCTAGAAGAGATTTTGTTGGAAATTTCTAGGGCATGTACGTACGCCTAGAAAACCTGTGGGACCGTAACGATTGTCGGGAGAAGTCGGATGAGGCCTTGAGGCACTATATCCGGCCCTTTTCATGACAATGCAATCGATTGACCAACCTCATGGATGCCAACGTTATCGGCACCTTCACCTAGGGAACCACCGACAAAACCCTGATGCATAAGCTGGGACAGAAGACCCCGCGAATGATAAAGGAGCTTTTTGACATTGCGACCAGCTACACATTCAGAGAGGATGTAGTGAGGGCCACCAGCGGTCATAGCAAATGTAGGACTGGGCTTGACAAGGAGTCGCATGAAGACGTCGACGACCACCACGACGTGAAAATGAGAAGAGACCGACGACAATGAGCCAATGTCTCAGCGGTTACGGTAGGCCGAACAAGAGAAGGCCTCCAGCTGAGGAAACCCTCGATCACTTCAAAAAACTCCTTGAAACCCCATCTACAAACCGTCGGCGTTCAGTTCGACATGCCTATAAGGATAGTGAGCTACGCAGAGAATTCTTATGCAAAACGACGCTGTTCAGAAGGGACCCGAACCCTAGGAAGACGAAAGGCCACAGGAAGTAGGACCAGTTGCCTCACCGAGACCAGCTACTCGCCGCCCCTCGGGAAGCATGGCTAGTCTCCGCTTATCATCGGCCCTATCCACGATTGTGAATCATCTAGGCCCCTTAGCGATGTTTTGGTAATTAATTACAACCATTTATAGACTAACAATTCTTGGATTAATAAGAATGCAGGTTGGACCACAGAATAAAGTATGTCTTGGAGATTTAAAACATTGGTTGTGGATCAAGTGAAGGCAAAGGTATAATATATGTTTTGCTTTTGTCAGTCACCAGGTGTTTTAGAGAAGAAATTGACTGGATTGATAGGCTAGCTAGCCATTCTATAAAGAGGGGTCAATGTCTTTGGTCTATGTAAAACTTAGTGCCTTATAGAGCATATGGTAGTTGCATTTGCATGAGGACTAACAACGCTTCAAATTTAGAGAGTTAAAATCTTTTCAAAAGTGTGTTTGGAAAGTTGCTATTTTTTGTGGGTCGGCGGACCATCCGGACCTGGAGGCCGGATCGTCCATGTCTCACTCAGAGAGGTCCGAAGAATGCTCTTAACATAGGGGTCCAGAGTATTTGTTCTGAGGACCGTCCATAGGTGTCAAAACAGAATTGAGCATGGACTTTGTTTTTGATAGAATGTACTACAGACTGTCTAGTGTTTGAGCCCGGTCAGTACTGACTCCCTAGTGTGGACCGTTCGACCTTGGAGGCGGACAGTTTGCCTGTGTAAATCATTATAGTCAGTGCTCGAGCGCTTTAAGTTGCCAGATCTCTGACCATCCGGCTAGAGTTGGCAGACCGTCCGAACCTGTGTTTTTTGACAGTTCTGACACGTTTTCAAATGGTGAAAATAGTCATTACTGGTACGATAGACCATCTGGCTGTAGGGCGTGTACCGTCCGCGTGTACGCAGAAAGTGTGCTGCTTGCGCATAACGACTAGAAAAGAGTGGAGGGCTATAAATAGAAGTGGAGCTAGTGTGTGAGGACCTTCTCAGCCATTTCCAACACACATTGAACTCATTTGTAATCCTCTAACTCACTCTCTCACACTCTTTTCTTGGGATTGCATTCCAGTGAGACATTGAGAGCTCCTAGTGCATTTGCATCCATTGGTGATTTTTGAGGCACTAGGTGGTACACCGAGCAGGAGTCATTGGCTTGTTACTCTTGGATGTTGTCGCCTCCTAGATGGATCGGGTGTTGTCTCCGTGAGCTCTCCGTGAAGATTGTGGAGGAGTTACGGTGTTGATTGTGAGGGGTTCGCGTGTACCTCACCGAAGCGGCAAAGCCGACGCTAGTGGAATCGAGCTATTGAGTGATCTATTATCCACTTGGCTCAAAGATTAAGTCGTGTCTTGATAGAGGAGCAAGTGGGAGCTTGAAGTCGACCTCAACTGGATTATGGGCGATCGGCAAATCACTGATACCACGTGCTAAAACTCGGTGTCATTCTCTTCACTCTTTACTTATTACTTTGCAAGTAGTTAGTATTTTGTGTATTGTCTCTCATTTCTAGCATTGCCATAATTGTTCCTCGTAGATAGTTTACTTGTCATAGCTAGAGAATTTATATCTCTTATCGTATTGATTAAATTTCACTAGTGTCTTTGATTTTAGTTAAAATCGTCTATTCACCCCTTTTAACCGGTTTCCTAGATCCTATAAGTGGTATCAGAGCCAAGGACTCCATTGTTTGTCGATCTAACCATCCCGGAGTTGGACAAAATGGCTAGTAACAACAATATGCACATTGGGAAGCCACCACATATTGATGTAGCAATTATGACTATTGGAAAATAAGAATATCAATGCATCTTAGAGCAATGGTAAGAGCACCTAGAGGGGGGGGGGGGTGAATAGGTGATCTTGTAAAAAACAACACTAAATATCCCAAACTTGGTTATGAAATGTTAGCAAGATTAAAACCAAGTTGCTATAGCGAGAACTCTTCACTTGATTGTTCCTTTAGAATGAGTATTGAACTTTGGAACAATAGTACAAGTGATTGAGCGAGAACTTTAGAGAAGAAACCAATCACAATGAAAACAGACACAAGAGACACGGTGATTTTATCCCATGGTTTGGCCAAGTATAACACTTGCCTACTTCCATGTTGTGGCGTCCCAATGGACGAGGGTTGCACTCAACCCCTTTCAAGTGATCCAATGATCCACTTGAATACCACGATTTTCTTCCTTATAGTTGTTTCCTGTTTGTGAGGAATCTCCACAAGTTGGAGCCTCTCACCCTTACAATGTTGATCACAACAAAAGCACAAGAGTAAGGGAGAGAAATAAACACACGCAAGAGCTAGAGTCACAACAATCCTACGCACACAAGTCAAGAAGAGAGCACACAAAAAAGCGCAACAAGTCTACAGCTCACAAAGTGCTCAAATCTCAATCGCGATGATCTAGATGCGTGTTTCCAGAGTCTAGGCATCTTAGGATGTTCAATGGAGGCTTGGTGTGCTGCTCCATATGCCTAGGGGTCCCTTTTATAGCCCCAATGCAGCTAGGAGCCATTGGAACTCCATTTGGTAGGCAATTCTTGCCTTCTGTCGGTTGGCGCACCGGACAGTCCGGTGCACCACCGGACATGATCAGTGCCCGATCTCATTCATTTTCTGGCGAAGCCGACCGTTGAGCCCTCGGTCCACTTGGCACACCGGACAGTCCGGTGCGACCAAGTGACCGTTGACCCTGGCAAGTGTCATCCGCTGATCGCGCTGCCGACTGTTGGCGTGGGCGCTGTTGGCTCACCGAACAGTCCGGTGCACACCGGACAGTCCGGCGAATTTTAGCCGCAGCGCCCTCAGCTTTTCCCGAGAGCGACGAGTTTGTCGTCGGGCCAGCCTAGGCACCAGACACTGTCCGATGCACACCGGACAGTCCGGTGTACCGCAGGCTGGTGCATCCTGGCTGGTTTTGGCCAACCATCTTCAATCCAATCTCAGTTCATTTATCAAGGTTCCTAGCACTTAGAGGAATATATTAGTATTAAAAACAATTCACTAAGGCTAGAGTCATACCTTGTTTCTTGATTTGCATCTCCCTTAGTACTTAGCACATATGAACCAAAATAATATGTGTTAGGCATCTAATCACCAAAACATTTATAGAAATGGCCCAAGGGCACATTTCCCTTTCAAATGGGTGGAAGCCAATTGCCAGAGATGGATTTGTTATATTGAAGCAAGATGAATAATCACCTAGTGACAATGAAAATGTCCTAACAAATGATCAAGCCATGAATATGTTCTATGATGCTCTAGACATCATTGAGTTCAATAGAATCAAGAATCTCATAACCGCTCATGAGATTTGGATCAAGCTAATGGAAGGAGAAGATGAAGGCAACACGAAGGACTTTCAAGAGTTTTAGGACTTTGAGGAGTTCTAGACTAAATTAGTGGCAAACCTCCAGTCAACTGCCTATGAAGGCCTTATCTTTACTATGTTTCACTTTAGCACTTTGATTACTCTTTAAGTTGATGACTATGTGAATGCCTCTGACATCATGATGTAATAAGTTAATACCTCTTTATGTTATCATTCGAGCACTGTGCAATGATATCGCTTTGTAATCGCTGTGTACGTGAATTTTTTATCCTAGCACGTACATGGTTTACAATTGGTTTTCCTTCAGAAATTGAGTGTGACACTTTTGACCTTGAACCTTTTCACACCCCTAATTGGTGACACTTTTAGGTACACGTGACCCCCTTCCTCAAACTCTAACTTCCTTTGGCGGGTGTCAACATAACTCTTTTGTCTAGGCTATGTGGTTCCTAGATTCTCCCTAATTATCTGAACATATCTTTTGGCTTCTTGAATAATTTCTGGTACAAAGAACTGTCTTTCCCCGTCTGGTTCTGTAACACCCTGAATTTGGGGGTATAAAATTTTTCTCTAATATCCATCAAATTCAGGTGTTACCTTTATCCTCCTCTTCCTTTTTGCTCTTTTCATTTTGTTTCAATGTAGTAGGAGTTATTTGGATGTCGTGTATAAATAAAACCCTAAGGGAATAATGATTGATGCATCATGCGGAAATATATTTGTTTTTGTGTGATGTTTTGCTTTGGTGTGTATCCAATCAGTATGTAGCTCATTTATTGTAAAAAAGTAGAAAAGAGATGAAATAGAAAATGAAGAAAAACAAAAGGAAAAAGGCCTCCCGCAGCCGCGCGGCCCACAAACCCTCCCCCTCCCTGCGGCCTGCTCGGCCCAGTCCCCTCTCCGTGGCTCAGCGCCTCACCCCCTGTCCCCGGCCCATTTCGCGCGGCCCAGCGAGCCCACCAGGCGCGACGCCCCCCGTTCTCCCCCAACCCTAGCGTGCGCCACCACACCCAGCGCCGTTGCTTGCGCGTGTGCTCGCCCAACGCGTCGTGGCCTTCGTGCCTCGGCCCACCTCGTCCTCGCGCAGCTGCCTGTCCCAGGCGCGCTCACCCACGCAGCCGCCTGTCCTAGGCGCGCTCGCCCAGCTGGCCCACCCCGCCGTGGCCCACGCGCGCAGCCGCGCGCTCGCCTAAGCCTCGGCGTTGCACTTCGCCTAGCCACGTCGAGCGCCCAGCGCCGCCACCCACCCACCATCTCTCTCTTCCCCAACTTCCCTCCCTACTCCCCCACGATGCACGCGCCTCACCCCCATTTTCTCGGCTTCGCGCAAAACTGTCTGCGCACAGCAACCCCACACTCACCCTCTCCCTCGCCAGGCGTGGTGCGCCCGCGGCAGTGCGGTAGCCTGCGTGGCGGCCTACGGCTCGCCGGCGTGGCCAGCCAGCGTGGCTTGGCAGGAGCAGCCAGGTCGACCTGCGTGAGCGCACGCTCAGGCGTGTCCCCGCTTCCCCGTGCAGCCACGCCCGCTATGACCTCGCCACTGCACCATTCGCCGTGCACTGATCCGACCACGCAGATAGGCGCTCCTCCACATGGCAGTTCTCTCCATGTATAATTCCATGCCATCGTCGAAGCTCCACGTGCGCAGGTGAAAAGTTCGTCTTCTTCTTCCTCTCTCTCAGCACTCTCCGCTCCTCCCAGCATGGCGGCCAGCGTGGCTCGCCTACGTGGCCCCGACCCGGCCTCTGCTTGGCCTTGGCGCAACAGCAGTCTCGTCGCGAACTCGTTTGGCCATCCGTCGTCGTTGCGTCGTGTCTCTGCATGCACGCCCTTGACCCAGTCCCTGTGCGCGTCATTCATCGTCGAGCCATACCCGTACCCTCGCTCGTCGAGTTGGGCAGCACGCGTCTACCCCTACTCACGGCCCCCGCATGGCGCGATTCGCTGAACCGCACACGCTGCAGCCCCAAACACATCCTCGCAGCTAGCGCGCACTCGCTTTCGCTTATGCGTGGCACGTCGTCGGGACTCTGACGACATCCGTCTACCCCCCGGCTACCTCGTCTACCCCCTGCTGTACGTGCACGCGTTCGCGCCGTTTGCGCGTGTCGTTGTTGCCATTCGCGTGTGCGGTCTGTGTGCGCCGTCACCGTTCATTCACGCTATATCGCGCACGCGATCCGCACACAGAAGTTAATCATTTCGCTATAATCATTCATACTTAGTAATTAGT
The DNA here is from genome assembly GCA_029449295.1 of Zea luxurians. NCBI lineage: Eukaryota > Viridiplantae > Streptophyta > Magnoliopsida > Poales > Poaceae > Zea > Zea luxurians. The sequence goes on from JAOPSE010001021.1 coordinate 135,414, forward strand.
TCTTGTAATCGTCAACTAATTGATAATTCAATTTATCTAAAAGGTTTTACGCAAATAATTTATATTAACTAAAATCAACTTAGAAATATAGATTTGCGCTTGTAGTTATAATCTGGTGATATTCGTACGTCACGTTGTGTTTAGCCGCAGATTATTAATTATTTAATACGTTATGCGTCGCTTAAATATTATTCAATATACATCACGTTATAAAGTTGTTCCTGTTGTGTTAGACTTCGTTCCTGTTGCGTTAGCTCCGTAACAACGTCATGTACGTATTAAACATATTATTTCGTCTTGACACATATTTTAATTAAGTAATTAATAATTATTTGTTTATCTCACGGATATTAAATTAGCAATATGATTAAAACTAATTTATAGTTTTAATTCACTTTTTTACAAATACATGTTAATGAGATTGTATCTACTCAAACATTTTAATTAATATTTGTTTAGTATAAGCACGACATAACTTAATAATTCTCTTATGTTGTGTCGTTCGCTGTCAAGTCGCCACGCGTCGTTCGTGCATCGTTTCGCGCATATCGTGTGCGTAGTCGCGCTGACTCGCGCGCTGTCGTGCGCGTTGTTTCGCGTGCCATCCGCACACTGTTTTATACAGTATCGCGTGTCGTCACACGTCATGTGCGTGCATCGCGTGTGCCATTCACACGTTGTCACGCGCCTTGCCGCGCGTTGCTCGTGCATGTCTCGCGTGTCGATCACGTGGGTCGCACGGCGTCTGCTCGTGATGATAAATTGCTTCCGCTTATAATCACTTAGGTTAAATAACGTTAATTCGTTAGGTCATATATTTTAAATAATTTATTTAATGTTGCTCGACTAATGTTTATTAGATTAATATTCCAATTAGATTAAAGGTGTAGTGTTTATCTCGCGCTTTAATAATAAACATTAACCTGGGTAATATTAGCTTAACTTGTTTCTTATTTATTTAATAGGTGCTTAGTATAAATGTGTCACCTATCTAAGTTTCTCGTGCTGTTTTCTCATGGTGGTTCGCGCTGGTCGCGCACACTATTTTCGTGCGTCGTCAGCATGCTATGTCGCGCGTATCCGCGCATCGTTTGCACGTTGTCGTGTTGGATTCGCTGTTGTCACGTTGTCTGCGCATGCCGCGCGTGGTGTGCGCGCTTGGTCGCCTGCGGTCATGCTGTTTAATGCGTTACGTGTTTTGTCCCGCTCCGCTAATTCGTCCCGCTTAGAGTCGGTGATGGTATCTAAATTACTTATTTAACTAAGAATTGTTAGTATGGTCAGCTAATTTAAATTGTACGATAGCTCTAGTGTCATTTTAAATAAATATCGATTAATATGATCAGGTCAAACTAAATGTTATAGTTAATACTGGTTCAGCATAAACACGCTAACTTCTAGACCGTAGCTCCGCCTGTCGCGTTTCTTCGCGTAACCGTAGAAGCGCTCTCTATTTTATATTGCTTGTTATTATGATATTTTACCTTGTATGGTGTAATGTTCTTATACAAGTATATATATTTGTTTGTTTGTTCCTGTTGGTATTCGTTGTGCGTCGCGAATAGTCTACGATCCATTTCCGAGCTTCGAGGAATCGACGATCAAGCTTCGATAATCGTGGGATCAAGTTCTTCGAGTTCTACAAAGTTAAAAACCCTGAGCATTTGTTTGGTGAAGGCAAGTGTCCTCTGACCCATTATATCCCATTTACTTTATAATTCACCATCCCGCATACTATGAACAACATAAGGATTGACTAGCTTTCTATTTATCTTGTCCTTGATTACCTTTTGGGTTACTATGGTTAGTTTCATGCTATTGCTTTACTTTAATCAATGAACATGATGAGATACAATGATGATACTATGATTTTATTCTGGATATGATGATATACTTGTGCATTTTAGGGGACTTGAGCGATTTCTCGAGTGCCTCTCCATAAGGGCTGGTTCATTGGATGACTGCCCGGGAAAACAGTGCAACCATGAGGGTGGTATCGGACGCCCTTAGCTGAATAATTAGAGAAACTGGGGTGTAGTTCGCTTCGTCGTCGTGCTGTCAATGGGGCTCGATGTATGTGGCTCGCTCTGCTGAGGGTGGATTGCCCCTTGGGGAGGAGTGCGGTACATTTAGGAAACCTAATGGGCGGCTACAGCCTTAGGGAATCTTTGTAAAGGCTTCGTAGTGAATCCCTAGCCATTCACCTCGGGATTGAATAAGGGTCTTGCAAGCCTGAGCTAGAGAGGGAATCACGGCTTGTGGGTAAAGTGCGCAACCTCTGTAGAGTGTTATGAAACTGATATATCAGCCGTGCTCGCGGTTATGAGCGGCCAAGGGAGCTCCATTGATTAGAGACACATTGATCAGAGATACTTTTTTTACAGATGATGATGAGGATAATGCCGGTTTCTATTATGATTATGATTATGATTATGATTATGGTTTTTCTGGTATTCTTTCCGTTTGGAAAGGTTACTTTTGGGTTAACAACTTGGGTTAATGTTAAAACCTGGCTCTCAACTAGTAATAATTACCTGATCAACTAAAAGCAACTGCTTGACCCTAACCCCACATAAAGCTAGTCCACTTCAGCCAAGCGAGACATTTGCTGAGTACGTTGATGTGTACTCACCCTTGCTTTCACAAAACACCAGGTTGCCTTGGGTGCAATCTATGCTCAGGTAAAGAAGACGGTGTTGAGGCAGATCTCCAGGAGTTCCAGGACTTCGATGAGTTCAAGGATTAGGCTAGCGACCTCCCCCAGTTAGCTGCCTGTGGTGGGTTGTTTACGTTGGCTACGTTTCGATTCTGTGTACTTTGATTTATATTATGTAACTAGCTCTAGTCTGTAATATTATTACTTACTCTTTATTGTTATTCGAAGCATTATGCTATGATGAGTCATTTATGTAATCGCTGTGTATGTGAATTTCTGATCCTAGCACGTACATGGTTCACATTCGGTTTACCTTCTAAACCGGGTGTGACATAAGTGGTATCAAAGCCCTTGCTGACTTTTGGACCGCTATCCTAGAGTAGTACTAGCCGTTTTAAGGACTAACTGATTTTTACTTCACCTCATCCTTGATGTTGTTTCAAAATATTAGTCACCTCGACTAATTCTATGTTGTGCTTCTATATCCCCCTTGCCAAAAATATTTTATTCTATTATGGTCTAACCTTTCTCAATCTACTAGATCTGATCTTACTCTTGTGCTTGCGACATCTTTGTAGATGCCCCCTGACCATAACCTTCTTATCTTTTTGGGGTTCTCTCCTCTTTCGTCATTAAGTTGCTACCGTCTGGCAACCTTTATTCCCTTGGTATTGACATTCTGCATCTTTTGGATTCTTCCATACCCTTACCCCTTAATTCAAACACTTAACCCTAAAAACTCGGTTGCCTATTTTTACATTTCAGTCTATGTTTTCATGACCTTCCTGTCTTTTGAGATCCTTTCCTATTTCGTTGTTAAGTCATTACCTTTCAACAATTTCTATTCCCTTAGTCTTAGTATGCTCATGTCTTTGGAGTCTTGCATACTCTCATATTTTTATGTATGCTTATCTTTCATACCCTAATGTCTGTTTAAGACATTTCAGTTAACATATCTGTTGGCCCTTTGTTCTCAAATGCTATGAATTAAGAACAAGGCAACACAGAAAAAGGTTAATGGTTAATGCCCTTTGTCCTTTGAACCATTATTTCCCCTAGGATATAATGATCTTCAGACGAAGGTCATGAAGGACATACCTTCATTACCACAACATGAATATTAATGAAAGGAGAAACATATAAAACATAACAGATAACATAAATGATCGCATATCATTGTTCATATTCTTTCATCATAAATGAATATGAATAACATAGAATTACATTTATACCTTCGGCTTGACAGAAAGCAAAAATCCAAGCGTGACACAACAGCGAGTATATGTCAACGTGAACAGTACGGGAGTACTGTTCACCTATTTATAGGCACGGGACGCAGCTCATGAGAAATTACAATTATGCCCTTTACATTTACTATTGGCTTATAGAAAAATCTATGAGGATTGAATAGCCTTTTCCCCTTTAAGTCGGTTCCCTTTTCTGCGATTTAGCCGAAGCTCCCTTCCGCACAGCTTCGGAGCGACGGCAACCTTCGTCACGATCAAGCTCCTCATCGTGTATGCTTTTATCATAAATCCGAAGATACCTGTCCATAAACCATACTTGGAAGACATTGTTAAATTATGTTTTTGAGGACCTTCGGAGGACGAAGGCCCCCAACAGTAGCCCCTCGCAGTATTAATTTGTTTAAGATAACGAATTCAGACCGTGACATGGACAAAGGCTTTAAGCCGAAGGTCCGAAAAAACACCTTCCCTTTGCTAGAATAGCAACAGTCAATGACAAGCGGGACCCTCCAGTTTGGTGCGCGTCGACCGTATAAATAAGAATCCACCCTGACCACATTTGGTACGCTATTTGTTGCTTGCTTTGCTTGCTCAACTTTTTAGCTCTTGCTTACCAACACTTGCTTAGTTTCTTAGATTTCCTAAGCTTCGGTTTTAAGGATGCATTTTCACCATTCCCAAAGAAAAGATGTCTTAGGACAAAAAAGTTGCAGCTGAGACGAAGCCGACCGAGGAGGAGAAGCTCCTTGAGGATAAGACTGCTGGATTTGTTGAGTCAATAGCAAAGACAAATACAGAGAAGATTACTAAAGAGGTCCTAGAAGGCTTGTCTGAAGATACCGATGATAGCGACAGCTATGATATGGAGAGTGGAGGCGAAGACTCTGAAGATCGGCCCTGGCGACCAAGTCATACAGTGTTCGAGATATCAACTATCAAACAGAGTCATCTTGATAATATGAGAGGATGGTATTTTCGAGATATGTCTATTGTGAGGGTCGACGCAGACAGAGCCGTTCCTACTCTCGAAGAAAACGAAGTTGTAATCTTCCGGAGCTTCTTCAAAGCTGGACTTCGGTTCCCATTGAGCAGGTTTGTAGTCGAAGTATTGAAAATTTATCAGATTTACCTTCATCAGATAACCCCTGAAGCTGTTATTAGTATGGGGATTTTTGTTTGGGCGGTGAGAAGCCAGGGACTGGAGCCCAGCGCAAAATTCTTTTGCAGTATGCATGAACTTTCATATGAGACGAAGCCCTGGGGCAAAGAACAATATCATAACAATTTCAGTTGCTATAGCTTCGTTGCTCACTCTGGCGCAAGCTACCCAGTGCCAGCGTTTCGAAAAAGATGGCCCGGGGCCTGGATGGAAGAGTGGTTCTATGTGAAAAATGATTTAAAGGCGAGAGAAGACATTAAAGAGATCATTATGCGCCCCATCTGGTCCCGCTTCGGCCTCCGAAAGACGAAGGTAGAAGTTGATGAGGCAGCTGAAGCATGTCGAAGGGCGTTTAGCATAGTTTGTTCTTTTATTGGGACAAGAGATTTACTTCAAGAACATATAGCCTATAGGATATGGCCACTAATAGATAGCTAGGAAATGCCGAAAGAAAACATCACTAACCCCAGCGAAGGCGGCCTGGTTCGATTGAAATACACCTTCAGGTTTGGGGACCAGTTTATTGAACCAGATGATGACTGGCTGAAGTGTGTTGAAAATACCAGCGATGAGTTACTTGGAACATATTCCAAGTCCGAAGATAATGCGCTGTCTACGGTCTATAGGGTTTTTGATGCTATTGGATTTGTTTACCCTGATTATCGCTACCCGCCACGGGAGCATAAAAGAAAGGGTGCAGCCTCTGGAAAGGTTGTTACTTCGGCTGCTCCGAGCGAGCCTGCGCCGAAGAGTAAAAAGTTGAAAGTCCTCACCCACCGACCCCGTTATATTGAGCCGGCCGTGGTGCCCGAGTTTGGTGGGAAGACCTCTTGAGCTGTTGATCTTAAAGAGTTAATTGCTCCTACGTAACAGGCTGAAGAACCGGCTACGATGCCGAAGGCACCCTCAGCCGAGCAAGCTAAGGCAAAGTCTGGTAAAGATAAGGCCGAAAAACCAGAGACTAAAGGAATAAAAATGTTAGAAGTTCTCAGCCCTTCGGCAAAAGTATCAACGTCGAAGACACAAAAAGGCCTTGCGGCCACTCCCAAAAGAAGAAGGATGGCAAGTGTACTAGACGTGTTAGAAATGGTAAAGGCTTTAAGCTCTACTCCAAGGAAAATTGCCAAGGCTACGGAAATGCAAAGCGAAGTTAAAACAAAACTATCCGAAACTGAAGCTGCACTGAGCCAGGTTAGTGCCGAAGCCGGGCCTTCAGAGCCTGCTAAGAAAAGATCTTCTGATGTTGAAGAGAAGGCCACAGAGGAAGAGGTTATAGAACAGACTTTGCCTGAAAAATCTGCCGCTCCTGTTCCCGAAATATCTTCCGGAGATCTTGATTATGTTATTCGACATGCTTCGGGAAAAAGATTAACTGAAGAAGAAATTTTTGAAGCTAAACACTATGCCCGAGAACTAAAGTACCTGAAGGGGGCCTTAGTGTTTAATGGTACACGTGAAGACTATTTTTTGTATTGCCTCCCAGACAACAAAGAATTATCTGTCTGCCGGGAGATGGCTAGAAGTATGGGTTTTTCCAAAGCTCGAAGCTGGCCTTTGTGCCATGACGAAGAAAGATCTTGCGGATAGCCTTGCATACAACATTCTGAAGGTACAAAAGTTGTGAATTTTGAAGCTTATGGATTCTGTAATGGTCTTTTACTTCGTATATTAATTCATTCATTCTTTCTTGTAGGGCTTAATACTTAGCAACGCCTTAAGGGCGCAAAAGAATGCTGAAGATGAGAGCTGCACTATTGCTCTCAATAACCTTCGAATAGAGGTTATCAAGCTGAGAAATGAAGCCACGGAAAAAGACAAAATTCTACTTACATTGGTGGACAAAGTAAAGGAGGATGAAGCTAACTTCAAGACTCAATCTGAAATTCAAAAGAATGAGATTGAAAACCTTTGAAAAGAACTGGCTGAGGCCAAATTAAAATGCGCTATTGCCGAAGCTGACCGAGATGCCAGTGGGTACTGGAAAAATTATTTTGAAAAAACAGTTGCAGAGCTTCACGCATCAAAAGAAAGATGTTTTGAAAAATCTATGGAATGTGTAAAAAAGATAGAGACTAGTTTTGCCAACGTGGGCGCGTATTCAAGCGAAAACAACTTCATACGAGGCGACCCTGAGGGTGTCATCGAGTGGATTAGTAATGAAGCCGAAGCTTTTGAGGAGATTTTGAGTGACCGTGGGGATGTCTGTGCATTTTCTGGTGCGAGGGGGATTGCAGCCATTTTGGAGAAGGCAGGTTGTGAACATGTTAAAACCTTGGCCCAGACTGAAGCCACCTTCTCCGTCGACGATACGAAGGACCCTTCGGCTGAAGCGAGTTTAATAGGTGGAAAATTTTTCACTAATATCCGGGAAAACGGCGGCCAAGGAATGGCTCATGAAATAATGAAGAAGAGCGAAAAGGATATTCATGACACTCGAGAAGCAGCAAAAGAAGCTAAAAGAGCAGCGGAACTCGAAAGACGAATAGGTATTACTTAATGGCTTTTAGCTTTGTCATTTTTGACTTCGAGCTAACTGATGTTTTCTACCGCAGCTGAACTTCCTCCTCCACCAGAGCCATTCGACCCACTGGCCGACCCAGAATCGAAGAAGGCAATATAAATCATTAATGTGGCCGAAGCTATTGTAGATGAAGTTGTTACCAAACTGCTAACCGAAGCTGCAGAAAAAGTTCTGAAGGAAGAAGATTAGCTATTGTAAAAACATTTTCTAGAATGTTAATGTAACATTTGCTGAACTATGTTTGTAATATTTGGTGCTTACAATATTTGAATGTAATATATGATTTGCTTGTAATTCAGTTCTTTGCGATGCATGAAACTTTACATACATACCGTTTTTGAGCCCTCGGCGAAAAAACACCTTCCCTTCTTTTCATGCTTCATAAAGAAGAATTTTATACCTCGTAAGAATCATCCACCCTTTGTAAAAATCATCAAATGCTTCGTAAAGAAGAATTTTATGCCTCGTAAGAATCATCCACCCTTTGTAAAATCATCAATGCTTCGTAAAGAATAGATGCCTCCTTCCACATCAGAACTGACGAAGCTGTAACTCTCAGCTTACTTTGTACCTTGGCATTTTTTCATTTTTTTATAAAGCATTCTCCGAAGATCGGCCTCGCTTCCAATTGATGTAGTATGATGTATGATGTGATGCTATGCGATATGGTGCGATGATATGATGCAAAGAATGATGTTAATGCCGAAGACACGTACCCACACCGAAACACAACATCTGCGTTCCCCTAGGAACCATCAAAAATCTTTCTGCCGTTTATTTTTCGGCTTCACTGCTTATTTTTCGGTGTAAGTTCTGCATCCCCTTAGGAACGTCTTTTGAACTTCTTCACCTTCTATTTCGGCGGTATTCGCGTTGACTTTTCGTGCTTTGCCTTATATTTTGGCGATATTCGCGTTGACTTTTCGCGCTTCGCCTTATATTTCGGCGGTATTTGGCTCTGCATTCTCTTTGGAACGACTTTTGAGCAGAAAACTTACACTGCGCTCCCTTGGGAACGACTTTTTATAGCTTCGGCGAACTTACGCCGTGTTCCCTAGGAATGACTTTTTGTAGCTTCGGTAAGACTTGCAATGTAATTTTTAGGTCTGTATTCCCTTAAGGACTTTTTAGCTTCGGAAGTTTCTGAGCTTAGTAAGTCTATAAGAAAGATGTATTTCATTATGACAAGGACGAAGCTATTACAAGAAATTAAAAGTGACAAGAAAACTAGATTTGAACCAATTGTTCCTTATTATAAAGAAAATGACAAAAATGTAAAATGCTTCAGAGGTGGGATATCTCTCAATAGATGTGTTTTGACTCTGGCACAGTACTGTTGACCATACGAGCTTCGGATTCCTCCCTGAGCTCTCGCTGCTGATGAGTTTGGTGGCTCCCTTCTGGCTGCTGACCTCGTAATTAGGCAGGTTGTAATGGTGGCAGAGGTGGGAGCTGCGGCCAAGAAGCCTGTGACTGACTGGCCGAAGCAACAGAGGCTGTAGGATGATTACCCACATACTCTGGTATGTAGGGTGAGTGACACGAAGCAGTATGTAGGACCTGCTTCGGTTGATTTTGCCGGGCTTCGGCTTCTGCGATCTCCTTCTGCTTTTGGATGGTGATTTGGCACATTCTTGTGGTATGGCCCTTGTCTTCACCACAAAATAGACATTAAATCTTCCTGGGTTGGTCCCCATATCTTCCTCCGAAGCCCCTGGCGCCTCTGCCTCTTGGAGCTGGCGACCGGAAAGAACTTTGTTGCTGCCCCGAAGATTGTGAAGAACACTGGGGCCTCTGCAGCTGACTCCCTCTATCATCATTCTGAGTGTTGTGAATTGACTTGACATGCCTCGAGTGTATTCTTCCTCTGAAGCCCCTGGTCATCTCGGAGAACCTGTAAGCTTCCTCCCTTCTTTGGCGGAAGTCATTGTCAGCCCTGATATATTCATCCATCTTTTGAAGCAACTTCTCCAGTGTCTGTTGAGGTTTTCTAGCTAAGTACTGGGCAGTAGGTCCTGGACGAAGCCCCTTGATCATGGCCTCAATGACAATCTCATTGGGCAATGTAGGCGCCTGTGCTTTGAGACGCAAGAACCTTCGGACGTATGCTTGAAGATACTCCTCATGGTCTTGTGTACATTGAAACAAAGCCTGAGCTGTGACCAGCTTCGTCTGAAAGCCTTGAAAGCTTGTCAGTAGCATATCCTTGAGCTTCTGCCATGAAGTAATAGTCCCTGGCCGAAGAGAGGAATACCATGTTTGGGCCACATTCCGAACTGCCATGACGAAGGATTTGGCCATGACAGCTGCATTGCCTCCATATGAAGATATGGTTGCCTCATAACTCATCAAAAACTGCTTCGGATCCGAGTGCCATCATACATAGGGAGCTGAGGTGGCTTGTATGATGGAGGCCATGGGATAGCTTGCAGTTCTAGTGCCAAGGGAGAAGCAGCATCAAAGGTATAGGTATCATGATTAAAATCATCATACCATCCATCCTCGTTGAATAAACCTTCTTGATGAAGCTCCTTGTGTTGGGGCCTTTGATTTTGTTCGTCTTGAACAAGATGGCATACTTCTTCAGTGGCTTCGTCAATCTGCCTTTGAAGATCAGCCAGTCAGGCCATCTTCTCCTTCTTCCTTTGTACTTGCTGATGAATTATCTCCATACTTCTGATTTCTTGATCCAACTCTTCTTCTTGGAGTGTTGGACTAGTGGCCTTCCTCTTCTGGCTTCGGGCCTCTCGGAGAGAAAGGTTCTCCTAATTTGGGTCTAGCGGCTGTAGTGCAGCAGCCCCTGTCGCTGAAACTTTCTTCGGCGGCATGACGAGGGTCAGTGCTTGCCGAAGGTGGTCAAAAGAGGGTTCACCAGAGGTGGGCGCCAATGTTGGCCCTTTGTTCTCAAATGCTATGAATTAAGAACAAGGCAGCACAGAAAAGGTTAATGGTTAATGCCCTTCGTCCTTCGAACCATTATTTCCCTTAGGATATAATGATCTTCAGACGAAGGTCATGAAGGACATACCTTCATTACCACAGCATGAATATTAATGAAAGGAGAAACATATAAAACATAAGAGATAACATAAATGATCACATATCATTGTTCATATTCTTTCATTATAAATGAATATGAATAACATAGAATTACATTTATACCTCTGGATTGACAGAAAGCGAAAATCCAAGCGTGACACAACAGCGAGTATATGTCAACGTGAACAGTACAGGAGTACTGTTCACCTATTTGTAGGCACGGGACGCTGCCCATGAGAAATTACAATTATGCCCTTTACATTTACTATTGGCTTATAGAAAAATCTATGAGGACTGAATAGCCTTTTCCCCTTTAAGTCGGTTCCCTTTTCTGCGATTTAGCCGAAGCTCCCTTCCGCACAGCTTCGGAGCGACGGCAACCTTCGTCACGATCAAGCTCCTCATCGTGTATGCTTTTATCATAAATCCAAAGATACCTGTCCATAAACCATACTTGGAAGGCATTGTTAAATTATGTTTCTGAGGACCTTCGGATGACGAAGGCCCCCAACAATATCCTTGACCACCCTTGTTTCCTAATAATCCATGAGCGGTCATTTTATTTTGCACATCCATGGTAATCTTGTTGCTTCCTTATAACTTCCCTCGGTAATGAATTCTTACTTCAACCTTTCTATTGAAACATCACTTATCTTACCTTGATTATTTTCTCCACTTCGCCATTTCGCGAGTCTTACCTTAACTCTATCCTTTGTTATGCCTTTCGTTATTATCACCTTTGCCTTTGACACCTCTATATCTTACCTTGATGCCTGTATTATACCTGCGCTCCAAAACCTTCTCTCTTTCGTCTCAATTTTAAAAGTTGAAGGTTACCTATTTTCCCTTAGTTGTATCCTATTCCTTGCCGCTTGCGAATTTTTAACTCCACCCTTTGTTGTCTGTTACTACCTTTACCTTCACCATCTCTCCATCTTACCTTGATGACTATCTTATGTCTGTTATTCAAAATTCCCTCTCCCATCTCAATTCGAGGGAAGTGTTTTACTTATCCCGCCCTTGGTCGAAACCTCGTCCTTGCTAGGTGTGAGTCTTATCTTAACTCCATTCCTTGTTGTGCTCACACCACTGGCTCTTCTATGCCTTCATCTTTTCTCTTATACCCTTGTCCGTTATCACCTTTGACCCTTGCGATATTTATGTCTTCTACCTAAATGCTTACCTCGAGCTTATCCTTTAAAAGCCTCCCCTTTCCTTCAACCCAGTTTGAGGCTGTGAGTTACATACCTCTCCCTTGATTTCTTTTCACTTCTTGTCGCTTTACAAGTTTTGTGTTAATTCCATCCCTTGCTGTATTTTTATTTGCTATCACCCTCACCTTGTTGTCCATCGATCTTGCCTTGATACTCATCTTTATTCCTACTCAAAAAAATCTCCTCTCTCCCACCTCAATTTGAGAGCGGCAATTTACCTATCTGGCCCTTGGACATACCCTCTCCTTTTCCATTTGCAGGTCTTGTCTTAACTCCATCCTTTGTGGTATTTATATTCTTGGTTCTTATGCACATTTACCTCCTCTCCTACATCCTTGTCCGTTATCACCTTAAAACCCTCGTGATACCTATGCCCTTGCTGTCGGTGTTTTGGGTCCGACCACGCACCTGGGGTTGCCCCTCGAGGTACTTTTTGGAGTAGGACGGTGTTACCGACTGTAGCTCGATGGTTCGTGCTAGACGCACGAGAGACAGTGGACAATTTCATACAGGTTCGGGCCGCTTAGAGAGGCGTAATACCCTACTTCCTAGTGTGGATCTTTTATGTGGTGGGTTACAGGGTGGTTCTCTAGTATGAGGGATGCTAGAGAGCTGAGTAGACGGCTAATGAGTGAGTTGTTGTTTGATGGGGTGCCCCCTAGGCCTTATATACTCGACTGTGGGGCGTTACATGCGGATATGATAACAATGTGCACTTAAGTAATAGTGAACTGACTGAGCTTATCTTCCTATAATCCTGCCAACTTACCATCATTCAGTTCCGTCGTCTGAGGGCGCTGTGCGGGAGAATCGGATCACTGCTGTGGATAACGTTTGAATTCAGTGAGCCGCACGGGCTCGAGTCGATCTGATTCTATGTCGATCCATTCTGCCAGACATTCTTCCCCTGGCCCACGAAGGAATGGCCTTGTGAAATAATTGGCCCAAGGCCTTTCGCTAGGCCTTCTTGCCTTCTAGTGGACCTGGGGGATATCTGTCCCCCACAAGCCCCCAATCTTTGAGTTGATTTTTGAAATAATCAGCCCAAAGATTCTAGGTCTAGCTTGCGGTTTTTGATTTTGGTTAGGGATGCTTTGAAAATATGCTTATCGAGTTGTTGCTTCTAAACTCTGAGTAACTTGGTAAAGACGATCTTCTGTTATCCTCTCCTGTCATTATTCATCGGTCTTCGCTTTATTCTTCAGAAATTAGTGCTCTGTCTCTGGCTTATGCTTTGGGGATCAACATTCTACTCTTCTAGGGTTCTGGATTCATTGGGTGCACTGGAGGTGCACCCAATGGGTGTAGCCCCCCGAGCTTTGAGTGGATTATTGAAAATAATCCACTCAAAGGTCTTCATCTCATGCTTTAGAAATCAGCATTTTACCGTCAGTTCATGCTTTAGAGGTCAGCATTCCGTCTTCTAGGGTTAGTGACTCATTGGGTGCACCGGAGGTGCACCTAATGGGTGTAGCCCCTGAGCTTTGAGTGGATTATTGAAAATAATCCACTCAAAGGTCTTCATCTCATGCTTTAGAAATCAACATTTTACCGTTAGTTCATGCTTTAGAGATCAACATTTGGTTTTGCCTTTGAGATCAGCAACGCGGTCCGCCCATGCCTGGCTGGGTTTGAAATTTATTTGATCGGCGACAGATTGGACGTCCAGTAGATGGCTCTTGGCTGGTCTTCATTTCGCTTGGTGCTTCAATGCTTTTGTCGATTAGACTTGTACTTTGGCAGCTATTTTTGGCTTTCCTCCGATCTCTATCAATATCTTCCTTCTATCTTAATCATTGCGTATACTGTATGGATGTGACTGCTTGGGAAAATCTATTGAAAATTCCTGGACGTCCCCCCAATGGGTGTAGCCAAGGGACGGCTTGGTGCGCTGAGCGTTTAGTGAACTCCCCTTGAGTAGTAACTTGACGTGATCATGGGGTGTAATCATATCGTCCAAGCAGTTGACTTCAGTCCCAATGGGTGTCGTGTTGCATGAAACGACGTCTGCTGCCTGACTTGTTTCCAGACGATTTGAATGGCTTATTGAATATTTGCGACTGTTCAGTGACCGTGGTAGGAGATGAGCGGTTGCCTACTGCCTCTATAAATAGCCTGTTTGCTTCACTGGTGTCTTCACACATCTTCCGACCATTTGTTGCTTATTCTCCTCTTTTCTCTTCTCTTCTACTCAACCATGGGCAAGAGCAAGAAGAGCGAGAGTTCATCGCACCACTCTGGTGACAAGAGGAAGCGCGAGCCGAGTCCCCCCTCAGAGGACTTTGGCGGCTCCGAGTACTCGGAGGAAGAGTTCTCCTCCGAGTTCGAGGGGTCGCCAGTCTATGCCTCTCCCCCAGTGTCGTCTGATGACTCGTACGATTCCTAGGGGATCGCTGCCGAGGTGTGGATGTACATCCAGGCCGTCAAGCGCTCTGGGCTCGAGGGCTCGGATGAGTCGGAGATCTCCTCGGACGAGGAGGACTCCTCCAACTCGCCCGGGGAGGGGAGCGGCGGTGACAGCGACGACGAGGGCGACAACAGCGATGGATGCAACGACGACAGCGGCAAGGGCGGCAGCGACAGGGCTAGTGGCAAAGCGCCTGTTGGGGGTCTGCTTCGTCGCTGAAGGTCCTATGAGAAGAAGCACCTTCGGAAGGCCAGAACAGGAACAATGCCAAAGCTACCAGTCAGGGAGCTTTGTAGTGTATTTCAAAATGCACCGACTTAAAGATGAAATGACCAATCGGCCCATGATAACCTGTGTAATGATTGTAATCATTTGTAGAGGACATGAATGTAAATTCACACAGGCTGCGCCCTGTGCCTATAAATAGGTGAACAGTACCCCCGTACTGTTCACGCTTTCGCATCTCACTTTTACCTTTGCCCTCTGTCAAGCTCAAGGTACAAACGTAATTTGATATCGTTTTCATGTACTCATGATTATCTAATAGTAAATGTTTATATTTTGATATTATATAATTGTTTATGTTGTTTTCCTATGTTTCATAAGATTCATCCTTTGTATATACATGTCATATTTATGAAGGTATGCCCTTCAAAACCTTCATCTGAAGATCATTATATCCTAAGGGAAATAATGCTTCGAAGGACGAAGGATGTTAACATTTAACATTTTGTGTTGCATTGTTCTTAATTCATAGCATTTGAGAACAAGTTCCCAACATTGGCGCCCACCTCCGGTGAACTCACTTCCACTATTGAGCTGATGGCTTCGTTCAACAATCAAGCTGAAGTTGCTTCAGCTATGAAGCTGGTGTTCCCGATCACAGGCGGTTCATGCTCAGAACCGGCCAACAAGAAGCAGAAGAAGGAGGCTCAGAGAAGGGTACAACATGTTGGGGTGCAGGGGCCCTTCATCAAATCAAAATGGTCTCACATCCCAATCACCTTCTCTCAGGAGGATCTTCAGCTCAAAGATTATCCTCACAATGATGCTATGGTCATATCTTGTGTCATCAAGGGATTTCTGGTTCATAATGTTCTGGTTGATACAGGCAGTGCATCGGATATCATATTTGCTAAGGCCTTTAGACAGATGCAAGAGCCAGAAGACAAGATTCACGATGCTACACATCCTCTATGTGGCCTCGGAGGAAGACAGATTGTAGCACTTGGCAAAATCACAATGCCAGTTACTTTTGGCTTTGTTCACAATACAAGGACTAAACAAGTTGTGTTTGACATTGTTGACATGGAGTACCCCTACAATGCAATCATTGGTCGTGGGACACTTAATGCTTTCGAAGCAATACTCCATCCAGCATATCTATGCATGAAGATACCTTCGGAACAAGGGCCCATTGCTATTCATGGCAGTCAAGAAGCTGCCAGAAAGGCCGAAGGAAACTGGACAGATTCAAAAGCAATTCACAATATAGATGAAGCCGAAGCTTGTGAACAGTACAAGTACAGAAGAGAGAAGGCTGCTTCAGCTGATCAACCGAAGCCCATGCTTCTATGTGAAGACATAGCAGAGCAGAAGGTACTGCTTGGGTCTCAACTATCTGAAGAATAGGAGAAAACTTTGATAAGGTTTTTATTCAACAACAAAGATGTTTTTGCTTGGTCGGCCAATGATCTCTGTGGTGTCAAAAGAGACATCATTGAACATTCACTTAATGTCGACCCATCTTTCAGGCCAAGAAAGCAAAGGCTTCGGAAAATGTCTGATGATAAAGCCGAAGGTGCTCATAATGAAGTAAAAAGGCTTCTCAATGCTGGTGTCATCAGGGAAGTAAAATATCCAGAGTGGCTAGCCAATACTGTTATGGTGAAGAAGGCCAACAGCAAATGGAGAATGTGTATTGACTTCACAGATCTTAACAAGGCTTGTCCAAAAGACGAATTTCCATTACCAAGAATAGACTCTCTTGTAGATGCAGCAGCTTCTTCAGAGCTTATGAGTCTGCTGGATTGCTACTCAGGATATCATCAAATATGGATGAAGAAGGAGGATGAGCCGAAGACTAGCTTCATAACTCCCAGTGGCACCTATTGCTATCTTTGGATGCCTGAGGGGCTCAAGAATGCTGGAGGAA
Source organism: Zea luxurians (assembly GCA_029449295.1). Lineage (NCBI taxonomy): Eukaryota > Viridiplantae > Streptophyta > Magnoliopsida > Poales > Poaceae > Zea > Zea luxurians. The sequence continues at coordinate 151,812 of JAOPSE010001021.1, forward strand.
GCTTCAGCAGAATGACAGCCAAGGTCCTTCATTCCCAGATAGGCAGAAATGTGCTGACATACGTTGATGACATCATAGTAAAAAGCACAAAGCAAGAAAATCACATTACTGATCTGCAAGAAACATTTGCTAATTTCAGACAAGCTGGCCTGAAATTAAATCCAGAAAAATGTGTCTTTGGAGTGAAGAAGGGTAAGTTCCTTGGCTATATAGTTTCAACGAAGGGGATTGAAGCTAACCCAAACAAGATCGAAGCTATCCTTCGGATGGAGCTGCCAAGCACAAAGAAGGGGGCCCAACGGCTGACAGGAAGACTGGCACCATTGAATAGATTCATATCTAGATCAACAGAAAGAAACTTCCATTCTTTGAAATACTAAAGTCAGCCGAAGTTTTTCAATGGGACCCAACTCAACAGAAAGCCTTCGAAGAGCTGAAGCAATATTTGATTGATCTAACAACATTAACTCCACCTGCGCTAGGGGCTCCATTACTATTGTATGTGGCAGCTTTGCACTCTGCAGTGAGTGCGTCGCTTGTACAGGAGAAGCTTGAAGGACAAATTAAAAAGCAAGCCCCAGTATACTTTGTTTCCGAAGTTCTAAGTTTATCAAAGAAAAACTATACAGAATTGGAGAAGGTGTTGTATGCTGTGTTAATGGCCTCCAGGAAGCTTCGACATTATTTTCAAGCATACCACATAATTGTTCCCTCATCACAGCCTCTGAAGGATATTATGAGGAACAGAGAAGCTACTGGAAGGATTGGAAAGTGGGCTGCAGAGCTTAATGAATTTAGTATTGACTATGTGCATAGATCCTCAATTGAGTCTCAGGCGTTAGCAGACTTCATTACTGATTGGACGCCAGGGGCTCAGGAAGAAGAAGCAAATAAAGATACCGAAGCTTGGACAGTGTTCTGCGATGGTTCCTAGGGAACCTTTAGTGCAGGTGCGGTTGCTGTCCTAGTTGCACCTTCCAAAGTCAGAACATGCTATGCAGTAAGGCTTGACTTTAGCTGTAGAAATAATGTTGCTGAATACGAAGCTTTACTTTTGGGACTTCAAAAGTTAAAGGTAATGGGAATAAGAAGGGCAGTCCTTAAAACAGACTCTCAAGTTATTTTTGGTCATGTCGACAAGAGTTGCAAGGCAAGAGATCCAAAGCTTGAGAAATATCTGGACACAGTTCGAAGGCTTGAAGCTTCTTTCGAATGATTTTCTATTAAGAATTATCCAAGAGGGGAAAATGAGCATGCTGATCTGCTAGCCAAGTCAGCGGCACAGGGGCTTCCTCTACCTTTGGAAGTATTCTTTGAGACAATAAGAGCACCTTCAGTTGAACTCCTTGAAAGAGCAGTGCTCACAATATCCCCTGTCCATAGTGAAGATTGGAGGACTGAGATTATATCTTTCCTCTAGGGTAACTGTCTCTCGGATGATGAGGTTTATAACAAAAGAATGGAGGCAAGAACAAGACCATATGTCATAATAGAAGGGGAATTATATAAACATGGAGTTTGTTCTCCACTTCTCAAATGCTTATCCAAAACCGAAGGTATAGAACTGATGAAAGAGATACATGTAGGATTGTGTGGATCTCACATTAGGTCTAGACCTCTTCTGGGAAGGATTTTCGACAAGGATTCTATTGGCCAAAGGCAGCTTCAGATGCAGCAGATTTGGTTCAAAAGTGCGAAAATTGCCAAAAATGTGCAAGAGATCAGAAGCAACCCTCATCATTGACTCAGCTAATACAACCAACCTGGCTGTTGCAAAGATGGGGCCTAGATTTGCTAGGTCCACTTCCACTAGCGTAGGGCAACTTGAGATATGTCGTGGTGGCGGTAGAATATTTTTCTAAGTGGATCGAAGCGAAGCCTTTGACTACAATAACTTCGGCTACAGTCCAAAAATTCTTCTGGCAGAATATAGTTTGTCGCTTCAGTGTGCCGAAGGCTATAACTATGGACAATGGAACACTGTTTGATGCTGAAACTTTCAAAGATTTTTGCGATCAGATTGGCACGAAAATTCATTTTGCATCAGTCAGGCATCTGGAATCAAACGGGCTAGTTGAAAGGGCAAATGATATTATAATGACGGGAATTATGAAGTTAATCTTCAATTAGCCTAGAGGAAAGTGGCCAATGAGTTGGTTAAAGTGGTGTGGAGCCACAATACAACTATATCAAGGCCAACAGGTTTCACACCATTAAAGTTATTGTTTGGTGACGAAGCCATAACCCTCGAAGAGGCTAAAGCGGGGTCAATAAGAACAGTAGCTTCGACAGAAGACGAAGCTAATTATTCTGTTGCAAAAGATACTATAGAAGGGACCAGACTTCAGGCTATGGAAAATATCAACAAATACCAAGCCGAAACAATAAAATGGCGTGATAGAAAAGTTCGGTTGAAAAACATTAAGCCAGGACATCTGGTGCTTCGGAGAGTAGCCAACTCTGACACAGTAGGCAAGCTTCAGCTGAAGTGGGAAGGACCTTTTCTGGTAGTATCTTCATCAAGACCCGATTCTTACAGGTTAAAGGATATGGACGGCAACGACATTCCTAGATCTTGGAATGCGAATGAGCTTCGACGATACTATGTGTAACTTGATGTAAACTTTTTAAATTTTTCCTATGGCACCCTTTTCCTTTCTAAAGGGGGAGAAAGGTTTTTAATGGGGCCATAGCATGTAATTTTCCTTTTCTTATTCAGCTCTATGAGAGCAAAATCCCCCAAAAATATGTAAAATGTAAAATTTGAGCATGCACCATCGAGTGCACAGAGAAAAAAAAAGGAGGAGGAGGGAGAAGCTCGAAAGTCGTCCCTAAGGGGATGCAGAGCACGATGAAGCTACAAAAAGCCGCTCCTAAGAGAGCGCAACGTAAGTTTTCTGCTCAAAAGTCGTTCCTAAGGGAATGCAGAGCTAAATACCGCCGAAATATGAGGCGAAGCGCGAAAAGTCAACGCGAAAATACTGCCGAAATATAAGGCGAAGCGCGAAAAGTCAACGCGAAAAATACCGCTGAAATAGAAGGCGAAGAAGTTCAAGAGATGTTCCTAAGGGGATGCAGAACTTACACTGAAAAATAAGCGGTGAAGCCGATAAATAAGCGGCAAAGAGACTTCAGTCATTCCTAAAGGAATGAAGGTTATGGATGTGGCTTCGAATGTGTGTGTTTGGGCATTCATTTGCATAATACATTACATCATACATTGCATACATATACATTCATTTCGACATCTGTAGGATCATAATCATCATATCATAGAGTACAAATAATTGCTTTAGCTCCAATAACAAAGCTTCGACAAATATGGAAAAAACATATTTATGCTTCGTTGTGTATGAAAAGAAGGGAAGGTGTTTTTCGCCTTCGGCTCAAAAGGGACAAGTTTCGTCCACATCAAAGCAGTTCATTCAGGGATGGAAAGGTAAAATATATTACAAGGTATTGACAAATTTACAGAGCATTGTTTGATTCTTAAATTACAATATTCTTTACAAGGTTAATACAAGAGTTTTTCTAGAGATTTTTTACAGCATGGTTTTCGGCTTCATCATCATTCACTAAGCTTCGGATCATCTGCCAAGCTTCGACTCAATGCTCTTCGGCTTTGTCATCCTATACATATCAAAGCGGTATAAGAAAAGCACTATTTTCAAGGAGAAGGTACAACAGAAGGCACAAGTTTATTACCGGTTTGAGGTGGCTTCGAGCTTCATCACCAGCCCAGTTTCGCCCGCCCTTTGCCCAGATTTGAGTGATGAATCTATTTCCGATGCTTCGGGCCAAGCCGAGGATGTCATCCAAGTCTGCTGGTGACAGGCTGAAGTTCGGTCTGTTTACAATGTTTCTATGTGTATAGCCAGCCTTCATGAAAGCAACAGCTGTTCCTCGAGAAGCTAGCAAAGCACAAAAGTCACCATGACCAGCTATAACTTCGTCGAGAGCATCAACTTCACCTTCAATATGATCAAATGTGCCCGGCAGGTCTTCAATCGAAGGATTAAACTTTTTGGAACTGGCTCCAACTGAGTTGAAGACCTGCTTCAGCCGTTGAATGCATCGGGTGCCGAAGCCTAAACATCTTTCTTGAAGATCTTTGAGTGATTTCTGCAGATTTGAACTTTTTTCAATTTCAGCTTTGAGTTTTATTTCGAAATTTTTCTTCTCTTGCTCAAAGCTTTTGGACTTCATGGAAAGTTCATTGTTCAATCTGGCAATCTTGGCTTGAGCTTCTGCCAGCGAACCCTCCATTGTTTGAATCACGAAATCCTTCTTCTATAAAGCAGTTTCGTGCTCTTTAATCTTGCCCTCTAAGCCCTCAAATATAATTTCGTTTTTTCTTGTCCTCGAGGTCTTGCTGCATCCTCAAGGTTTTGCTTAGCAATAGACTCTGAGAAAATAACCTTCGTCAGGAGTAACCTTCATCTCAAAAATAATAATAAAGCTTAGGTAAGAATTTCACCTTGAAATTAGAATAAAACAAACTGCCGGCGATATGTTGCTACCGGTATCTGCTGAGTTCAGCCTCAAGCTTCGGAAAGCCAACACTCTTTGATAGAGTGCTGACAACCTTCGCCCCAACCCAGTCCCGGAGGCATCCTAAACTCTCTTCGGCAACACCACCGGAGAGCAGCGCCCCTGGCTGGTACCCACAAGATATAGCATAGTCCCTCAGCTCTTCTTTTTCAGCCTTAGACAGCTCTTGCCCAATTATGTTTTGAAAGTTGAAATTTCTTTCTTCCGAAGCATCTTCGGCAAGCTCCTTCTCTTTTTCAGGCACTGCAGCCGGGGTTTCCTCAGTAGCTGCAGCAGTTTCTTCCTCAGCCAAATTCAAAATCATTTCATCAATATCAGTAAGTGTGTTTGCCAAATCTGTGGCTTCGGCTGCTGTAGCTTCGGAAGTAGAAGCTTCGGCAGGAGCAGCTTCGGTTGCTGCTATTTTCGGCGCTGAGGCCGACGGTGGTGTTTCTTCAATAGCCTCAATGACAGTAATAATCCTTCGCCTTTTTTCAGTAGGCTCCTTGATTGCCGCAGGCTCCACCTTCTTCTGTAAAAGCTTCATCAGTTGTGGCCCTAGTGGACTTAGCTTGAGAGGTAAAGATTCGGTCATTACCTTTAAAATTTCCTCCACGTCAGCAGCAGGAGGCGTTGAAGGAACTTCTTCCTCTGCATCAATTGTTCTTGGCTTCGCAGCCGCAACTTGTCTTTTCTTTGGAACAGCCACCTTTGGCTCAGGGCTGGATTTTTTCTTCTTTAAAGCTTTCTCTTCTTCTTCTATCATTCTAGCAGCTTGTCTCTTCATAACGCAAACAACTCTTTTTTGCTTCGGCCCTTCGGCACCCTTGCTTAATCGTTCATAGTCATTGTATTCAAATTTCAGAGCGTCCATTACTCAATTCAGCCTCCGTTTCGGTCGGGTGCCGAAGGCTGCTGTCATCAATTGATCTTCTTTTTTCATATAATTGCCCAAGATTTCATTGCACATAACCTCAATCGTATCCAACCATTCTTGGCAGGGTTCTTTGAAGTGTTTCTTGAACTTAAAATGATAGGGCAGTCGAACAAGTTCATTCTTTTTCTTCTCTCCTTTAAGCTTCGGCATACCCCATTCCCTCAACGTCGGAAATACTCTATTGGCTAAGTATTCCTGAACCAAATCCCTAGTACCAATATGCTCAGAGACAACTCTAAATTCGCCAACAGCATTTGGGCATGATGACCCCGGCGTTATGCAGCACTGGGGCCTAGTTAACCCGAAGGTTAGCTCCAGTGGGCTCTGAACTAGCTTCTCCTTTTTCTCATCAACCTTAACATAAAATCATTCAGTTTTCCAGCCGGTTGTCCATTTGGTGCGGTAGCTAACCACTGGTGTCTTCATGTCTTTGCGATAGGCAAAATTATAGCAGCCGAAATTCTCGTGCAGTCCATCTTCTCTAGCCTTCGTCTAATAGTGAAGTTCGTGCACCCGGCAGAAGGCTTCGACAAGCGGCTCCACGTCTTGGCTTCGAAGAGCCTAGATAAAGACGCTGAGCCTAACAATAGCGTTAGGAGTCAGCTGATGAAGATAAATTTCGAAATTTTCCAAAACATCCGCAATCAATCCATGCAGAGGAAACCTCAGTCCTGCTTTAAAGAAACTTCTGAAAACTACCACCTCATCATTTTCTGGCTTCGGAGTAATTTCTTCTCCGCCAAAACGAATCAGCTTCTTCTCGGCTTCCCCGAAGTAGCCTAGCTTTGTCATCATGGGCATATTGGCCTTGGAGACTGTAGACTTTCCAAATTCCAGGTTGCTAGGTTTAGATGGCATGGCGGAATAATCTATCTCTTCCTCATCAGCCTCACCTTCAATATTAGCCTGCTCGATTTCGGCAGCAGGTGCACCTTCGTCATAAATACCCTCTGACACAACTAGGCCTGATTGTCTCATTATTTCGGAGATTGGGGCAGTCTCGGCAGCTTCGGCCTCCTCCTCATCGCGTGTGACTCTGGCAGTTTAACGCACCCTGGCCATTTTCCTTGCGATTTTGATGAAGTTGATCACTTTTTGATTTTGCCGAAGCTCCTTCTTATGACAAAGCTAAAAAACAAGATGATGCTCTAATTGAGAATACGAAGAATATGCTTCAGCTATGGTCAAAATTTTCAGCAGCACAATAGTACGATAGTAATGAATGCTGCGGTAACTTCACACCTACCCGTCTATTTATATAGTGCTGCAGGTGGGAAGGTGAATCGTCAAGCCACCTGCACCCGCTGAACAGTCGCTCGCATTCACTGAACGGTGGACCGCAGGGCACGAGGAGAATCACCAGATCCTGTGTACCCGTCCTATGGTGGGACCACCTCGCACTCGAAATATTTAAATCGTTTCTCAACAACGAGCTCAGGGAAGGTGTTTTTCGGACCTTCGGCATTCCGAAGCCTAAAAGAATTTTTCACGGGTCGAGCTCGTTACGAAAAATGATCTGGCACCGTGAAGGGGCTACTGTTGGGGGTCTGCTTCGTTGCCAATGGTCCTATGAGAAGAAGCACCTTCGGAAGGCCAGAACAGGAACAATGCCAAAGCTACCAGTCAGGGAGCTTCGTAGTGTATTTCAAAATGCACCGACTTAAAGATGATGACCAATCGGCCCATGATAACCTGTGTAATGGTTGTAATAATTTGTAGAGGACATGAATGTAAATTCACACAGGTTTCGCCCTGTGCATATAAATAGGTGAACAGTACCCCCATACTGTTCACGCTTTCGCATCTCACTTTTACCTTTGCCCTCTGTCAAGCTCAAGGTACAAACGTAATTTGATATTGTTTTCATGTACTCATGATTATCTAATAGTAAATGTTTATATTTTGATATTATATAATTGTTTATGTTGTTTTCCTATGTTTCATAAGCTTCATCCTTTGTATATACATGTCATATTTATGAAGGTATGCCCTTCAAAACCTTCGTCTAAAGATCATTAAATCCTAAGGGAAATAATGCTTCGAAGGACGAAGGACATTAACATTTAACATTTTGTGTTGCCTTGTTCTTAATTCATAGCATTTGAGAACAAGTTCCCAACAGCGCCACTGGCTTAAATATTAGTATAGATAAGTAGTAGTAGAAATAGTATTAGTAGTAGTGAAATAATGTAGTAGTAGTTAGTAGTATAGTGTAGTGTAAGTAGTGTAGTGATGTAGTAATGTAATGTAGCGAAAAAGGGGAAGAAGGCTGGCTCATAATGAGTTGGTCTTTGAGTTTGTGGAAGGACTTCCCTTTTATATAATGAAGAAAATTTCAGCTTGTTCTGTGCATATCTTTCACTTTCCCATCGTTCCTTTATAGTCAATCGATAGCTTGTATTCATGCCCAGCGTTACTGTTGTTTTTAGAGATAACACCCGAGTAACGACTGGTAATTGCTGAGTCATATTTTATTCTGCCTGCATTTACGTAGAGAAAACGGCTGAGTTACTGCTAGTGTCTTTAGAGGTAACAGCCGAGTCATGCTGGATCACGTCGGCGTTTTAGAAGTAACAGCCGAGTGGTATTTGGTGACGTCAGCGTTTTAGAGGTAACAGCCAAGTGGTATTTGGTGACGTCAGCGTTTTAGAGGTAACAGCTAAGCCACATTGGCGCTTTAGAGGTAGCCGCTGAGTTATACTGAGCCATGTCGGCGCTTTAGAAGTAGCTGCAGGACGCCTTGCTTTTTTCGAGTGATGACTTAACGCTTTTTAGAAACAGTGCCTGACCCAGGAAAACCCCATTTATATCACGTCGTTGCACGCCTCTGTGTTTCAAGCCCTAACTTCACCTTTCCGCTTTCGAACAATACTCTGCTTCCCTATGATTTCACTTTATTTCAATCCGTCGACGAGATAGCGATGGCGCCCAAGCGGAAGAACCAAAATTCTGCCACGGTGGTCATTCCTCGCATCGACCCCAACAGCCAGTTGCCTTTCGCAGGTAACCATATATCTATTGTTTCGGAGTCGGATCTCCTCCACCTTGTTGGTGTTGGAATTCTTCCTCCGAAGGAGCTTTGTTCTTGGCGGATTTGCCGTGGGGTTACTATTCGAACAGAGGATACCCACGAGTCCGTTGTTTATGTTCCTTTTCTTATCTGCGGCCTTGCTCTATCCATTTCTCCCTTCTTCCGTGGTCTCCTTGACTTTTATAATCTGAACCTGACTCATCTGAATCCCAATTCCATTTTGCAAATTTCTATCTTTGTTCATCTGTGTGAGGCCTACCTCGGAATTCTTCCCCACTTTAGTTTATGGAAGTATCTGTATCACTGTCGACCTGGGATGGCTGGGGTCAGCACCAACTCGTGGGTGGTCCGAGTCTGGAGATGGGCTGCGGGAGGAAAACAGAATATCTTAACATCCCGCTTAAGGACAGTATTAAAGGATGGCGCCTGGAGTGGTTTATTGTGGAAAACCACGGCTAGTCCCTCCCCTCTCGGTCGGGGAGACAGCCGGATGTGCACACTCCAAGTTGGATTGAGTCTCCTACTGCCTTGGAAGTAACATAAGCCAAGGTTCTGCTTGCTGAAATCTGTATTCTGAAGGAGAGAGGTCTGACCACCGAGTCTGTGGTTGCTGACTTTGTTTTTAAGAATATTCAGCCCTTGAAGGACAGAGCATACCCAGTTTTTTTTGTATAGCGGTGTCACCGACCCAACCCGAGTTACCAATAGAAGAATTCCTGCTGAGGATCTGGTGAGCCAACTAGACATGATCTTGAGAGGCAAAGTGTCAAATGTTGGTGCTCCTGTTGCCTACTCTGCTTGGAATTTGCCACCTCCTAAGTCCTTTTAAAGTTTCGTGTCCAATCCTCCTGCTGGTGATAGTGGCCTAGGTCTTAGAGTGCGACCCTCTCCCGAAGATATTGAGGTCTTGGTTGCTTCTCTTTGTGATCTTCCCAATGATGAGAGGCAAGTTCATTTTGAGATGCCAGTGAGTCCAGATGATGCAGAAATGAATGTTGTGCTTGACATGTTGGCTGGAGATTCTTCAGACTCGACCACTGCTGAAACAATGACTGTTGCTGTTATACCAGAGATTGACAGAACAGTGGACATCCGAAAGCCTGAGGGTACTCGTCCAAAGCATCTTCGCTAGGTCAGTCGTCCAGCTACGCCTGCTGAAGAAAAGAAGAAGAAAAAGTGATGGCTCTGACGATTGTCGTGCTTGGACCAAGATGCTGGCCCTTCTGCTCCTGTTGCTGAAAAAGTACCGGCAGAGGTCTTTACTGGAGTTGATCCCACTGGTGATGTACCTGCTGAAGTTGACCCCAATGCAGCTAACCCCAATGGGTGTGATCCTGTTGAAGCTGACCCCAATGGGTGTGACCCTGTCGAAGCTGACCCTAATGGGTGTGATCCTGTCGAAGCTGACCCCAATGGGTGTGATCCTGCACCATCTTTTGTCCGCATTTTTGATGAGGACAAAGAAGAAGAAGAGGAAGAAATTCCACTAGTTTGCAAGAATAGTCGGCGTTACAAAGGTAGTGGAGAGGACAGTGATATTCCTTGTCCAGCTCTGTCTGCTCTCGTCAACCTTCAAGAATTGTCTATAATAGATTTTGATCGGGCTCTTGGGGATGTTATCCCCGAAGATATGCTGTCGGAGCCGACTGATGGTGGTATGATGGATGTTTGCTCTGAAATTCCAGACACGGGATTAGAGGTCTCCCGAGCAGCATCTCGCGCATCATCGACTTTGGAGGGTAGTCTTCAATGTCAAGAAGTTGGTCACGATTGCCCGACTCTCATGGAGGTGGCTGAGGGTCCTTCAGCCACAGAGGTGGCTGTTGCAGGAAACCCATCCCCCGAGGGTGGTGCCGGCGATTACCTAGCCCCCGAGGGTGTTGTCGGTAATGATCCGGCTCAAGTGGGTAGCGCGAGCTGTAACCCAGCCCCCGAGGGTGTCTGAGTGAGCTCCCCTTCCCATACCTCCATGGATGTCCACGTCGGGTCGTCTCCACCATGTTCTAACACGGTGATAGCTATGCATGCTTCCTTAGCTTCAACTGAGGGGGTCGCCTTAAAGGTCGGCGCACTAGATGCCAGAATTCTGATATCTACTAGTGGAGCTGAATCAACCCCCAATGATGCTCTTCAGATTGTTCCAGTTGACCTTCCTTCGTCAAGTTATAACGCAACTTCTCATGACTTGGGGTTGCCTTCATTCTTTTCTAATCTTCAGGTAACTTTAGTTCTTCTCGCTCTGTCATTTCTCCTGGTGAATCACTTTCTCTGTACTCATTTGTTTTTAATAATAGGCTTTGGTTGATGGGATGTCTGCTCAATTGAAATCACATGGTGCCTCTATCCCAGAAGGAGCTTATCTCTAATGCAGTGGAATCCATTGCTTCTTCAGAAACAAATAGCTGACTTGAAAGTATCAAATGCTGGTTGGTATCTTCGTTTCTCCCTTGGCTGATTGATTAATTTGTTTTTAACCGCGTATCCTTCTTCGACTGCTTTTTGTTAGATATGGCTCGACGGTATTCTGATCTTGAGGGGAAACATCTTTAGTACCAAACCAACTCAACCCGGCGGTACTCTGAGATTGAGGGGAAGTATTCCCAAGGTCAGATCGACCTGGCCCAGGTTTCTGCTTTTTTAGACGATGCAAATTCCTTGAATTCCTCTCTTAGTGCTCAGCTTGACTCCGAAAGGGCGGCTAACGAGGTAAGCTTACTTGATTGGACTTGCTATGACTTTACTGCTTACTGGATACTTGAGAGCTGATTCTTGTCTGTAGGAGGAGAAACGGGCACTTGCGGCCTCTCGCGATAATCTTGATAGGTTGTATCGTGACGCCAGCAATTCTCTGACCATCTTGGAGAGGAGCCACCACTTTACCATGGGAAATCTGGATCATCATCGTCACGAGCTACAAGTTTCCCAGGATGAGATCCTGCGTCTTAGGAAATTGGTGTCGAGCAAGGACTCCATCATCAAGGATCTGCGCGCCTCCAAGAGGTCAGTCGCCTAGGAGCTAGAGGCCGCTCGACTGGCTACCAAAGTTGCAGAAGACAATTCCACCATTCTGAAGGCTCAATGCGACAAGGCTATGGACAAAGCCATTCGCGCAGGGTGAATCCTGATGAGAAGGCCGGTTGTAGTTGTTCCTGATGATATAGTGGCCGATGTCAAGGCTGCTCCTAACTCCTCGAGTCGCCCTTCTTCCTCAGTTGCTCCTGAGAAAGACATTACCAGGTAGGGATACTGAATACATTTGTGAACTATATGTGTGTGTGGCCAATGTGCTCGAATATTTGGTTAGAACGTGTTCTTGACGCTGCTGTTAAAATTCAATAGTTTTTATGGATCACTGCAGAAGTAAATGCAGCGTGCTGGTTTTGAAATTTTTTCCTATTTTATGCTAATTGCTTAGCTGATGAGGCATAGAGATCACCCTAAGATGAGTGATCATGAGCATGTTACACTAAGTCAAGCAAGCGTGAGCATATTGCATCATCTTAAGTCATTGCCAACTTAAGCCGATTGCTCCGTTGATAGGGTATAATGGTCACCCTAAGTTGAGTAAGAGTGAGCATGTTGCACCGTCTTAAGTCACTATCGACTTAAGCCGATTGCTCCATTAGTAGGGTATAGTAGTCACCCTAAGTCGAGTAACATTAGCATGTTGCACCGTCTTAAGTCACTGCCGACTTAAGCTGATTGCTCCGTTAGTAGGGTATAGTGGTCACCCTAGTTGAGTAAGCGTGAGCATGTTGCACCGTCTTAAGTCACTGTCGACTTAAGCCGATTGCTCCGTTAGTAGGGTATAGTGGTCACCCTATGTCGAGTAAGCGTGAGCATGTTGCACCGTCTTAAGTCACTGCCGACTTAAGCCGATTGCTCCGTTAGTAGGGTATAGTGGTCACCCTAAGTTGAGTAAGCGTGAGCATGTTGCACCATTTTAAGTCACTGCCGACTTAAGCCGATTGCTCCGTTGGTAGGGTATAGTGGTCACCCTAAGTCGAGTAAGCGTGCTGATTGATAATAAACAGTTCGTGTGCCCTTGAGAATGAAATCTTTTTATTGATGATGTATTTTCCAATTACAGAGTACAATGCTGCCAGATAGCTTTTGAAATCTTGCTAAGGGTAAAACTTCCTGAGATGCTCTATATTCCATGAATTCCCTACTTCCGTGCCATCCATCTGAGTAAGCCGATATGATCCTGGCCGAGTGACTTCTGCTACCACAAATGGCCCTTCCCATAGTGGTGACAATTTGTGCCGTCCTTCCCCCATTAGAATTTGGCGAAGGACCAAGTCTCCCACTGTGAAGGATCGATGTCGTACAGCCTTATCATGATAGCGCCTCAGGGTTTGCTGGTATCTAGCTGATTGAATTACTGTATTCAATCGCTCTTCTTCTAATACGTCAATATCCTCTAGTCTGGTAGCTTCTGCCTCAGCTATGCTTTTGAAGACCAGCCTTGGTGCCCCAAACCTGAGGTCGGTAGGTAGCACTGCCTCTGAACTGTAGACCATGAAGAAGGGGGTCTTTCCATGCAGAGCTCGACTAGGTTGAGTTCTTAGGCTCCAAACCACATACGACAACTCTCTGATCCACTTTCCCGCGAACTTTTCATTCTTGTCTAAGACTTTCTTCCTGAGTGCTTCCAGTATCATTCCATTAGCCCTTTCTACCTGACCGTTAGCTCTTGGATGTGCTACTGACGCATATTTGATCTGGATGCTCCGTTGTTCGCAGAAATCGAAGAATTCAGAGCTAGTGAAATTGGATCCCAGGTTGGTTATGATGCTATTCGGTATCCCAAACCTGAATATTATATCTTGTATGAATTCCACTGCCTTGGCTGAAGTTAGAGAAGCAATGGGTTTGTATTCTATCCATTTAGTGAATTTGTCAATGGCAACCAGCACGTGAGTGTATCCTCCCTGAGCTTTCTTGGAGGGTCCAATCATGTCCACTCCCCAGCACGCAAATAGCCATGTTAGGGGTATGGTTTGCAGTTGTTGTGCTAGTAAATGTTGCTGCTTTGATAAGAATTGGCAAGCTTCGCACCTCTGGACTAACTCGGCTGCATCATTTTTTTGCTGTCGGCCAGTAGAAACCAGACCTGAAGACCTTCCCCACTAGAGTTCTGGATGCTGCGTGTATCCCGCACTGTCCAGCATGGACCTCATCTAACAGTTGCTTCCCAGTAACCGAAGGAATGCATTTCATGAGGACTCCTACTGCGCCTGTTCTATACAGTGCGTCCGCGATGAGGGTGTAGTGGGCTGACTGCCTTGCGATGCGTTCTGCTGCGGCTTTATCGCCCGGTTCCTCTTCGTTCTTTATATACTTGATGATAGGGTCCCTCCAGCCATTAGAGTCTGATTCTGGTTGGCTCAAAGCATTACACTCTTCTGCTTGATCTGAGGAAATGCTCGGGCGTGGCACCTCTTGGACGAAAACTCCAGGCGGGACCTGAGTCCAACTGGATCCTAGTTTCGACAATGCGTTTGCTACAGCATTGCGATTTCTTTCCACGTGATGAAATTCCAGCCCTTCAAATTTGTCTTCCAGTTTTTGGACGGCTGCGCAGTATTTGCCCATAGAATCATTCGAGCAATCCCACTCTTTATTTATCTGACTTATGACCACCAGTGAATCTCTGTATACCATTAATCTCTTAATGCCTAGTGATATGGCGATGTTTAGTCCGTGGATTAGAGCTTCATATTCTACTGCATTGTTGGATGCTAAAAATGATAACTAAAGAGCATATTTGAGTTATTCACCCCCAGGGGCAATGAAGAGGATCCCTGTGCCTGCTCCCTGTAGTTTCAGTGAGCCATCAAAGTACATCCGCCACACTTACGCAATCTCAAGGTTATCTGGTACTTGTTGCTCGGTCCACTCTGATATGAAGTCGACTAGCGCTTGGGTCTTTATTGCAGTGCGAGGCCAAAACTCAATGTCATGAGCTCCCAGCTCGTAGGCCCACTTGGCTATTCTTCCAATGGCTTCTTTGTTGTGGAGAATATCCCCTATTGGAAACCTGGTGACTAGTATGACTTTGTGGTCGTCAAAGTAGTGACAGAGCTTGTGTGCAGTTAGAAGTACTGCATACAATAGTTTTTGAACTTGAGGATACTTTTTTTTAGAGGGTCCTAGAACTTCACTGATGAAATAGACATGGTGTTGTACTGGATATGCATGTCCTTCCTCTGCTCGCTCGACTACCAACACGGTGCTCACCACGTGAGTCGTGCAAGAGATGTACAACAGCAGGTCTTCAGCCGGCTAATTTGGCGTGGCTCGGTGTGGCGGCTTTAACACTGGCGGTGTGGTCAAGAACTTCTTCAGTGCGTCAAGGGCTTCCTGAGCTTCTGAGGTCCACTGGAACTTGTCCACCTTCTTGAGCAATTTGTAGAATGGTAGGCCTTTTTCTCCTAACCTTGATATGAATCTGCTTAAAGCTGCCATGCATCCAGTAAGCCTTTGTACTTTCTTCTGTGATCGTGGTGCTTCCATCCTCATGATAGCCTCGATCTTTTCCGGGTTAGCTTCAATTCCTCGGTGGCTGACAATGAATCCGAGCAACTTCCATGCTGGCACTCCAAAGACACATTTTTCTGGATTGAGCTTCCACCGATACCGCCTCAGACTGTTGAAGACCAGCTGTAAATCCTCAATGAAATTTTCTGAGTTTTCTGTTTTGATTACCACATCGTCAACATAAGCTTTTACACGCTTGCCCTAGTGATCGGCTAAGCACGTTTGAATGGCTCTCTGGTAAGTTGCTCCAGTGTTTTTGAGGCCGAACGACATGGAGGTATAACAGAAAGCTCCAAACAGGGTAATGAATGCTATTTTTTCCTCGTCTTCCTTTGCCAAGCTGATTTGATGGTATCCTGAGTAGCAATCCAAGAATGACAGCATAGAGCATCCGGCGGTTGAATCTACCACCTGATCTATTCTGGGAAGTCCGAAGGGATCCTTCGGACAGTGTTTGTTGAGATCTGTATAGTCGACGCACATGCGCCAATCCACTTTATTCTTTTTGAGTACAAGAATAGGATTTGCTAACCACTCAGGATGTAGTACTTCTCTAATGAACCCTGCCGTGACTAAGCGAGCTAGCTCGGCACGGATAGCTTCTCTCTTGTCGGGCGTGAAACAATGCAACTTTTGTCGGATCGGCCTCGCCTGGGGATAGACCTTCAGTTTGTGCTCGACCAGCTCTCTCGGGACTCCCGACATATCCGCAGGTTGCCATGCGAATACGTCTCGGTTATCTTACAGAAACTGGATGAGCGCACCGTCCTATTTGTCATCCAGGTTGGAGTTGATGATGGCGGTCTTGCGTTCATTAGCGAACCCGAGGTTGATTCTCTTTGTCTCCTCAGTTGGCCGCATAGAGGTCACGACTTGAGCTTCATTTGTGGGTATCGCGAGGTCTTCCTCAGGCTTTGAGTTCGCCTGCGTGGAGGAAGTCGTTGGTGGTTTGGTGGTGAGAGCTGCCTGAATGGCCACTCGAAGCATTCTGCGGTGCCTTGGAAGTCAGCACGCATGGCGATGATTCCTTGTGGTCTCAGTATCTTCAATATCATGTATGAATAGTGCGGAATGGCCATGAATTTTGCCAATCCTAGCCTGCCAATGATGGCGTTGTATCCGTAGTTGAAGCTTGCTACCTCGAACCTCAGGAACTCGGTTCTATAGTTTTCCGGAGTTCTGAAGGTAACTGGCATGTAGATATGTCCGAGTGGATATTCTCCTTCAGTCGGCACAATGCTGAAGAAAGGAGTGTCTGACTCATGGAGCTCTTTGAGTGCAACTCCCAAGCCTAGGAGTGTCCGGAGGAAGGTGACGTTGATGCTGCTTCCCCCGTCCACCAACACCTTCTTCACCCTTTTCTCTCGGATCACCGGATCGACGAGGAGCGGGTATTTGCCCGGATGATCGAAGTTGAGCCACTGATCTGCCCGAGTGAAGGTGATCGAGTGTTCGGACCATCAATACGGGGCGGGAGGATTGGTGGCCGCCACTAGTATCTGACAGTCGTTTAGCTTTTGCTGCCTCCTGCTCTCTTGCGACCTGTGTCCGCCGAATATGACGTTGACTTCTCCGTCGACGCGTGGGAATGCTCCGCCTCCTCCCCCTTCCTGCTGCTGGGGCTGTCGAGGTTCTCCGGGTCCTCCTCGTGGTGGGGGAGGTGGTAGAGGTTGGAAGGGTCGGCCATTCCCGATGAAGTGCTTGAAGTCTCTGCAGTTCCGGAGGGTGTGGAGCATGTACTTGTGGTATGGACATTGGGTGTCGAGGATGTCATCCAATGTTCGTTCGCCTCCACGGGGTGCTCCTCTAGCACGAGAGACAGGTGGTTCGGCGGCGTGGACTTCTTCGCGAGGCCTCTTCTCCCAACGCTTGTCGGGTGGTTGGTTCGCGTCGCGTCGTGGTGCCGGCGGTGTAGGCTTCGTTCCTCCAATGAGGTCCTGAGCCTGTTCGTCGGTGGTGATGTAGAGGTCCACTTCCCTGAATAGTTGCTCGGAGGTAGTCGACGCCTTTTGTAGTATGGCTCGGACGAAGGCCAAGTCATTAGATCCTCGGTAGAAGTCCTCGATCACTACTGCTTCCGCAACCTCGAGGATACGATTTATCATGGTCTAAAACCTTTTAAGGTACGACCGGAGAGTCTCATCCCCTCGGCGCCTGATGGATTTGAGGTCCCATGGATGTGTTGGCTTGTCGGAGAGAGATTGGAAGTTGGCAATGAAGCATCGACTGAAGTCGCTCCAGTCGTCGATGCAGTGTCGGGGTAGGTGTCGTAGCCATTGCAACGCATCTTGCCCGAGGATGATGGGCAAGTACGCAGTCATCACATCTTCAGTTGCCCCAGCGGCCCGGGCAGCGGTGGTATAAATGGCCAACCAGCCTCCCGGGTCCTGCTTAGGCTCGTACTTGTCGACGTTGGAGACTTTGAAGTTAGGGGGCCACTGAATGGCCTTGAGTCGTGGAGTGAGCGCCGATACTCCACACGTGTCCTCCTGTTGACGATGCTGGTGTTGGTCCAGGGGAGGGGAGTTGTCGATGTGCTGCTTCGACCGTCCCCAGGTCGTGCTGCAAGTTGAAGCTGTTGCCGACTCAACCCTGGTGGCCTGACTTCATGCAGGGACGCCGTGATCCTGATCATACTCTTCTCGGTGCTGAATCTCGTTCTCATGTCGTCGTTCGCGCGAAGCATTGATGGAGCTCCGTGCGTCCCGTCGACTATTGATGGCGTGTTGTAGATCGCTCGGAGGATGAGCGAGAGGCAGAAGATGATTAGCTGCCTGAGTGAGCAGCCGCCGATAGCCCTAGGCTTCTAGAGTCCAGGGGAGGCCATCGGCTATCCAAGCCAGCACTCCACTGACCTTGCTTGGTGTGTTCATGGCTCGGGCGAAGTCGGGGTTCAAGTTTCATCCAAAGAGAGGGTTCTCTCGAGGTTGTCTCGCCTCCTGCACGGCCTGTTCTTGAGCTTGCCGACGATCTCGTAGGCGAGAGTTCCTCCTTTCCCTAAAGACTCATTCATCTGGAGTTTCTCCCACCTCCGAGGTCTCATCACGTGACATAGGTTGCGCTGGGTCTCGTTCTCCGGCTTCATGATGTCGTCGGGCGTTATAGTGCCGGTTCCTTCGTCGACGAGCTTCCCGCTGAGGTGGTTCTTCCCTGGGCACAGTTGGTTCATCGTCAGAGATAGGGGACGACTCCACTCTTCCTTCGATGAAGAGGATGTTGGGGTAAAATGGAGTGGTCATGACGACAAGCTTCTTTCTGTTCTCCTTTGAGGGTGGAGGTACCAGAAGGGCAACTTGGCGGGTCTTTGTTTCTTTTTTCCTTGTGATCTGTGTCCATCCTTCTGTGGATGAGGTGGTTAACAGGGTTCTCTGGGTGAATGAACTCTCTGCTCCTGGCTTGCAGGAGGTAGTTTTCATCCAGAGCGCTGGAGGTTGCGCTATCTCCTGCTTCGTTCTGGCTTTCTCGGAGATTTTCAAGGAAATCTTTTTCTCCAGCGGATCCGCTAGACGATGTAGAGTCCCTTCTTCGTCTGTCATGAACGAGATGGTTTCGAAGCAGAACATGGATCCAGGGCAGAGAGCAATCTTGTGCTGAAGAGTGATGGCCATTGAGCTAACTTGGATCGGTGACACACCCCCTACCCGGTGCGCCAGCTGTCGGTGTTTTGGGTCCAACCGTGCACCTGGGGTTGCCCCTCGAGGTGCTTTTTGGAGTAGGACGGTGTTACCGACTATAGCTCGATGGTTCGTGCTAGACGCACGAGAGACAGTGGACAATTTTATATAGGTTCGGGCCGCTTAGAGAGGCGTAATGCCCTACTTCCTGGTGTGGATATTTTATGTGGTGGGTTACAGGGTAGTTCTCTAGTATGAGGGATGCTAGAGAGCTGAGTAGACGGCTAATGAGTGAGTTGTTGTTTGATGGGGTGCCCCCTAGGCCTTATATACTCGACTGCGGGGCGTTACATGCGGATATGATAACAACGTGCACCTAAATAATAGTGAACTGACTGAGCTTATCTTCCTATAATCCTGCCGACTTATCATCATTCAGTTCTGTCATCTGAGGGTGCTGCGCAGGAGAATCGGATCACTGCTGTGGATAATGTTTGAATTCAGTGAGCCGCACGGGCTCGAGTCGATCTGATTCTGTGTCGATCCATTCTGCCAGACATTCTTCCCCTGGCCCACGAAGGAATGGCCTTGTGAAATAATGGGCCCAAGGCCTTTCGCGAGGCCTTCTTGCCTTCTAGTGGACCTGGGGGATATCTGTCCCCCACACTTGCCCACATGCTTACTTTGAACCTACCCTTTAAAGCCCCCTCTTTTCCATCCCTGTTCGGGATAATGCCTCACCCACTTCACCATTGGTTGCTTCCTCTTCTTTGATGCCTTGCAAGTTTTGTCTAAAATACATCCTTTGTTATGTGTTGGTCCGTTATCACCTTAACCCTTGTCATCCCTTGATCTTTACCTTGATGCTTATCCTGTACTTGCATTTTAAAAGCCTCCTCTCCTGTCTTAGTTGAATAGTGTTGTCTTACCCATCCGCTCTTGGTCGTTCCCTTTTCCTCTACCGCATTGCAGGACTTAGCTCTTAATTGATATCACCCTTACCTTTGTAATCACTAGATCTTGCCTTGATGCTTATCTTAGGTCTGCTTTTTGGAATCTCCCCTTTTCCATCTCAACTCGAGAGTGGTGTTCTACCCATTATGCCCTTGGTTGTATCCTTCTCCTGATCGTTTGTATTCCTTGCTTTAACTCCATCCCTTATGGTGTTCATGCCCCCATCCCACATGTCTTATTATTTCCCTTGCCTTTCGATAGTCTTAGAGTAGCTTCCCCTTTGTAAGGAAAGATCACCATCTAGTTAACATTAACGTGTAGCAACGAGATGCATGTTGCTGTGTGCTTGTGTTGTTTGTCTTTGTGTGATGATTGATTTGCTTCTTTGTGATGAGCGTTGATGTGTTGTGGCCTTTGGTCTGCAATGACATCAGTTCACTAGCTGAGTGCCATAGAGTTAGGTAGCTGGGTGGTCTCCCTTTTCTCTCTTTAATCTATCTATGCTTACCTTTTCTATCTATACACTTCCCTCTTGCACCTGTCTAGTTGGCATTCTCCAACTTCTCTTAATCAATCAAGATCAGAGTCAACAGCATCTTCACCAAGTGGGTACCAACGCTCCAGTTAAGGGGGTTAGCCGCTAACCCCAATGAAGACAATACGATCAACATCAACCAACAAGATCAGAGTGGCACAGTGGAAGTGTGTGTGGGTCCTAACCCACAGGTCCAAGAGATCCTTAAGAATTGCATCGATCGGTCTTAAGCATCTGAAGGTCAAAGCAACTACTCCACAAGTTAAGCTTGTAGAGTCAAAGTCAACTCAAGAAAGTCGTGGATAACCTATGAACCAACCTTGTCGTTCTTGCTAGCTTCTTCTTGAATCTCGAGGACGAGATTTTGTTAAGGGGGTTAGATTTGTAACACCCTGAATTTGGGGGTATAAAATTTTTCTCTAATATCCGTCAAATTCAGGTGTTACCTTTATCCTCCTCTTCCTTTTTGCTCTTTTCTTTTTGTTTCAATGTAGCAGGAGTTATTTGGATGTCGTGTATAAATAAAACCCTAAGGGAATAATGATTGATGCATCATGCGGAAATATATTTCTTTTTGTGTGATGTTTTGCTTTGGTGTGTATCCAATCAGTATGTAGCTCATTTATTGTAAAAAAATCGAAAAGAGAAGAAATAGAAAATGAAGAAAAACAAAAGGAAAAAGGCCTCCCGCAGCCGCGCGACCCACAAACCCTCCCCCTCCCTGTGGCCTGCTCGGCCCAGCCCCCTCTCCGTGGCTCAGCGCCTCGCCCCCCATCCTCGGCCCATTTCGCGCGGCCTAGCGAGCCCACCAAGCGTGGTGTGCCCCGTTCTCCCCCAACCCTAGCACGCGCTGCCACACCCAGCGCCACTGCTTGCGCGCGCTCGCCCGGCGCGCCATGGCCTTCGCGCCTTGGCCCCCCTCATCCCAACGCAGCCGCCTGTCCCAGGCGCGCTCGCCCGCGCCGCGCCCAGGCGTGCTCGCCTAGCTGGCCCACCCCACTGTGGCCCACGCGCGCAGCCATGCGCTCGCCCAAGCCTCGCCGCTGCGCTTCGCCCAGCCGTGTCGAGCGCCCAGCGCCACCACCCACCTGCCATCTCTCTCTTCCCCAACTTCCCTCCCTGCTCCCCCACGATGCACGCGCCTCACCCCCATTTTCTCGGCTTCGCGGAAAACCGTATGCGCACAACAACCCCACACTCACCCTCTCCCTCGCCAGGCGTGGCGCGCCCGTGACAATGCGGCAGCGTGGCCAGCCTGCGCGGCTTGCCGGCAGCAGCCAGGTCGGCCTACGCGAGCGTGCCCTCAGGCATGTCCCCGCTTCCCCGTGTAGCCGCGCCCGCTATGCCCTCGCCATTGTGCCATTCGCCGTGCACTGATCCGACCACGCAGAAAGGCGCTCCTCCACATGGCGGTTCTCTCCATGTACAATTCCGCGCCATCGTCGAAGCTCCACGTGCGCAGGTGAAAAGTCCGTCTTCTTCTTCCTCTCTCTTAGCACTCTTCGCTCCTCCCAGTGTGGCGGCCGGCGTGGCTCGCCTGTGTGGCCCCGGCTCGGCCTCTGCATGGCCTTAGCGCAGCAGCAGTCTCGTCGCGAACTAGTTTGGCCATCCGTCATCATTGTGTCGTGTCTCTGCTTGCGCGCCCTCGACCCAGTACCTGTGCGCGTCATTCATCGTCGAGCCATATCCGTACCCTCGCTCGTCGAGTTGGGCAGCACACGTCTACCACTACGCATGGCACCCGCATGGCGCGATGAGCCGAACCGCATGCGCTGCAGCCCCAAACACATCCTCGCAGCTAGCACGCACTCGCTTTCGCATATGCGTGGCACGTCATCGGGACTCTGACGACATCTGTCTACCCCCCCGGCTACCTCGTCTACCCCCTTGCTGCATGTGCATGCGTTCGCGTCGTTCACGCATGCGTTGTTGCCGTTCGCGTGCGCGGTCTCTATGCGCCATCACCGTCCATTCGTGCTATATCGCGCACGCGATCCACACACAAAAGTTAATCATTTCGCTATAATCGTTCATACTTAGTAATTAGTTCTTGTAATCGTCGACTAATTGATAATTCAATTTATCTAAAAGGTTTTACGCAAATAATTTATATTAACTAAAATCAACTTAGAAATATAGTTTTGCGCATGTAGTTATAATCTGGTGATATTCGTACATCACGTCGTGTTTAGCCGTGGATTATTAATTATTTAATACGTTATGCGTTGCTTAAATATTATTCAATATACGTCACGTTATAAAGTTGTTCCTGTTGCGTTAGACTTCGTTCCTGTTGTGTTAGCTCCGTAACAACGTCATGTACGTATTAAACATATTATTTTGTCTTGACACATATTTTAATTAAGTAATTAATAATTATTTGTTTATCTCACGAATATTAAAATAGTAATTCGATTAAAACTAATTTATAGTTTTAATTCACTTTTTTACAAATACATGTTAATGAGATTGTATCTACTCAAACATTTTAATTAATATTTGTTTAGTATAAGCACGACGTAACTTAATAATTCTCTTATGTTGTGTCGTTCGGTGTCAAGTCGCCGCGCGTCGTCGCGCTGACTCGCGCACTGTCGTGCGCGTTGTTTCGCGTGCCGTCCGCACACTGTTTCGTACAGTATCGCGTGTCGTCACACGTCATGTGTGTGCATCGCGTGTGCCATTCACGCGGTGTCACGCGCCTTTCACGTGTGTCGCACGCTTTGTCGCGCGTTGCTCGCGTATGTCTCGCGTGTCGATCACGTGGGTCGCACGGCGTCTGCTCGTGATGATAAATTACTTCCGCTTATAATCACTTAGGTTAAATAATGTTAACTCGTCAGGTCATATATATTAAATAATTTATTTAATGTTGCTCGACTAATGTTTATTAGATTAATATTCCAATTAGATTAAAGGTGTAGCGTTTATCTCGCTCTTTTATAATAAACATTAACCTGGGTAATATTAGCTTAACTTTTTTTCTTATTTATTTTATAGGTGCTTAGTATAAATGTGTCACCTATCCAAGTTTCTCGTGCTAGTTCGCACTGGTCGCACACACTGTTTTCGTGTGTTGTCAGCATGCTATGTCGCGCGTATCCGTACATCGTTTGCACGCTGTCGTGTTGGATTCGCTGTCGTCACTTTGTTTGCGCATGCCGCGCGTGGTGTGCTCGCTAGGTCGCGTGCGGTCGTGCTGTTTAATGTGTTACGTGTTTCGTCCCGCTCCGCTAATTCGTCCCGCTTAGAGTTGCTGATGGTATTTAAATTACTTATTTAACTAAGAATTGTTAGTATGGCCAGCTAATTTAAATTGTGCGATAGCTCTAGTGTCATTTTAAATAAATATCGATTAATATGATCAGGTCAAACTAAATGTTATAGTTAATACTGGTTCAGCGTAAACACGCTAACTTCTAGATCGTAGCTCCGCCTGTCGCGTTTCTTCGCGTAACCGTAGAAACACTCTCTATTTTATATTGCTTGTTATTATGATATTTTACCTTGTATGGTGTAATGTTCTTATGCAAGTATATATGTTTGTTTGTTTGTTCCTGTTGGTATTCTTTGTGCGTCGTGAATAGTCTACGATCCATTTCCGAGCTTCGAGGAATCGACGGTCAAGCTTCGACGATCGTGGGATCAAGTTCTTCGAGTTCTACAAAGTTGAAGACCCTGAGCATTTGTTTGGTGAAGGCAAGTGTCCTCTGACCCATTATGTCATATTTACTTTATAATTCACTATCCCGCATACTATGAACAACCTAAGGATTGACTAGCTTTCTATTTATCTTGTCCTTGATTACCTTTTGGGTTACTATGGTTAGCTTCATGCTATTGCTTTACTTTAATCAATGAACATGATGAGATACAATGATGATACTATGATTTTATTTTGGATATGATGATATACTTGTGCATTTTAGGGGACTCGAGCGGTTTCTCGAGTGCCTCTCCGTAAGGACTGGTTCGTTGGATGACCGCCTGGGAAAACAGTGCAACCATGAGGGTGGTATGAGACGCCCTTAGCGGAATAATTAGAGGAACTGGGGTGTAGTTCGCTTCGCCATCGTGCCATCAATGGGGCTCGGTGTATGCGGCTCACTCTGCCGAGGGTGGATTGCCCCTTGGGGAGGAGTGCGGTACATTTAGAAAACCTAACAGGCGGCTACAGCCTCAGGGAATCTTTGTAAAGGCTTCGTAGTGAATCCCTGGCCATTCACCTCGAGAGTGAATAAGGGTCTTGCAAGCCCGGGCTAGAGAGGGAATCATGGCTTGTGGGTAAAGTGCGCAACCTTCGCAGAGTGTTATGAAACTGATATATCAGCCGTGCTCACGGTTATGAGCGGCCAAGGGAGCTCCATTGATTAGAGACACATTGATCAGAGATACTTTGTTTACAGATGATGATGAGGATAATGCCGGTTTCTATTGTGATTATGATTACGATGATGGTTTTCTGGTATTCTTTCTGTTTGGAAAGGGTAATTTTGGGTTAACAACTTGGGTTAATGTTAAAACCTGGCTCTCTACTAGTAATAATTACCTGATCAACTAAAAGCAACTACTTGACCCTAACCCCACATAAAGCTAGTCCACTTCAGCTAAGCGGGACATTTGCTGAGTACGTTGATGTGTACTCACCCTTGCTTTCACAAAACACCATGTTGTCTTGGGTGCAATCTATGCTCAGGTAAAGAAGAAGGTGTCGAGGTGGATCTCCAGGAGTTCCAGGACTTCGACGAGTTTGAGGATTAGGCTAGCGACCTCCCCCAGTCAGCTGCATGTGGTGGGTTGTTTACGTTGGCTACGTTTCGATTCTATGTACTTTGGTTTATATTATGTAAATGGCTCTAGTCTATAATATTATTACTTACTCTTTATTGTTATTCGAAGCATTGTGCTATGATGAGTCATTTATGTAATCATTGTGTACGTGAATTTCTGATCCTGGCACGTACATGGTTCGCATTCGGTTTACCTTCTAAACCGGGTGTGACAGGTTCCAATATAATGGGGTTCTACACTTTCTCCCATATAGTGCCTCAAATGGGGTCATCTTCAAACTTGCCTGGTAGTTGTTGTTATAAGAAAGCTCAGCATAAGGCAAACTCTTGTCCCAACTGCCACCGTGTTTAAGAGCACAGGCTCTCAACATGTCCTCCAAGACCTGATTAGTCCTTTTGGTTTGGCCATCTGTTTATGGATGGTAAGCTAAGCTAAAGTTCAACTTTGTGTCCATACAATTGTGCAACTACTGCCAGAGCCGAGAGGTGAACTTTGACCCTCTGTCTGAGACAATCTTATTAGGTACATCGTGCAAACACACAATTCGTGACATATACAATTCTGTCAATCGAGCTCCTGAATAGGTGGTATTTACCGAAATAAAATGGGCTACCTTAGTCAGTCGGTCCACAATTACCCAAATAGAATCATACTCGGTAGGGGTGTGGAGTAAGCTAACAATGAAATCCATGTTCATCTCTTCCCACTTCCATTCTGGGATGAAGTAGTCTGGCTCGTCTCTAGTGTTCGGCTTTTACCCGCTGGCAAACGTCGCATATTGCTACATGCGAGGCTACATCTCTCTTCTTGACATACCACCAATACTATTGTTTCAGGTCCTTGTACATCTTGGTACTACTGGGTGGGTAGAATAAGTTGAGTAATGGGCATCCTTTAAGATAGTTTCTTGGAGACTATCTATTTCAGGAACACATATTCTATTTTTTGAACCAAATTGTGCCCTGATCATCCTTTGTGAATTATGCACATGTTCCCTCTGCCATTAAGTCCCGAATTTCATGGATTTGGGCATCGCCAATCTAGCCCTTCCGGATATCTTGCTCTAGGGTGGGTTCCACTTCTATGGTCACTCCTGCTTTATGAGCAACTATCTCAAGTTGAGCTTACCAAACTCCTCTACCAACTCATTAGGCATCTAGGTGGCTAGAATCGTATGAGCCTAGCACTTCTGACTCAAGGCACCTACAACCAGATTCGCCTCGCTAGGATGATAATGAATGTCCAAGTCATAATCCTTAATAAGTTCTAACCAATGGCGCTGCCTAAGGTTTAGGTCCTTTTGGGTAAAGATATATTTCAGGCTTTTGTGGTCTGTGTAAATCTGGCATTTGGTCCCCATTACATAGTGTCTCTAGATCTTAAGTGCATGCACAACAGTGTCAAGTTCTAAGTCATGAGTGGGGTAGTTCAACTCATGCTTCTTCAACTAACGAGATGTGTAGGCGATGCCATGTCCCTCCTACATAAGGACACATCACAATCCTTGACGAGATGCATCACAATATACATCAAAACCATTCTACATATCTGGTAGGACTAGCATTGGGGTGACATCAACCTCAACTTTAGCTGATTAAAACCATCTTGGCATGCCTAAGTGCTGAGTCCACTTAAATTCTTTTCCCTTTTCTAATAGCGAGGTCATAGGCTTCACTATTTTGGAAAACCCCTTGATAAAGCGTCGATAATATATGGTGAGTCCTAGAAAACTCTGAATTGCTACAACGGTCTAACGTATCTTTGAATCCACTATTTCTTTTACTTTGGTTAGATCTACAACAATGCCTCCATTAGTGATAATGTGCCCAAGAAAAGGTATTTTATCCCACCAGAACTCGCACTTGTTGAATTTGGAGTAGAGCTGGTTTTCCCTCAGTTTCTGCAATACTAGTCTTAGATGCTCCTCATGTTCGCCATCATCCTTGGAATAAATTAGAATGTCATCGGTAAATACCACGACGAACTTGTCAAGATATTCCATGAACACCTTATTCATAAGACTCATGAAGTAGGCTGACACATTAGTTAAGCTAAACGACATGACTGTGAACTCATAGAGTCCATATTGGGTAGAGAAAGCTATCTTGGGAATATCAGAAGGCCTAGTCCTCATATGATGATAACCAGACCTCAAGTTATCTTGGAAAATTCTCTACCACCTCTCATCTGGTTGAACAGATCCTCAATTCAAGGTAAG
Organism: Zea luxurians; assembly: GCA_029449295.1. Classification (NCBI taxonomy): domain Eukaryota; kingdom Viridiplantae; phylum Streptophyta; class Magnoliopsida; order Poales; family Poaceae; genus Zea; species Zea luxurians. The sequence goes on from JAOPSE010001021.1 coordinate 178,965, forward strand.
GGGTATTTATTCTTGATGGTCGCATCATTGAGAGACCGATAATCTATACACATTCTCTAGGAACTGTAACACCCCTGATGTTACTGTCACTAAAACATGAGCATGACATCATGAGCATCAGCATATCATGCGTTTGTCACACTTAGAATGCATTCACTAGGCAAAAATTTCAAATAAGTTCTATTGATGTCACATGTCATGAGTGAAATCCTAGGGTACAGTACTTAACCCTAACTAGGCTTAAAAGAGAGAACAAAGTCTAAATAAGAAAAAAACTTCAAAATTTATTAGTAATGATCATAAAATGTCACCATTAATGGACTTAAGTGGTATCCAAACCCTAGAGGTACCAAAAACCCTAAATAGACCCCTAGAAAACCCTAGACTGAAACCCTAGGGGGTTATCTGTAAAAATATGCACACTTTTGGACCTAAGTGCAAAAATCATGACATTAGGGTACCTCAAGTCATATGGTTCACATATTTGGAGATTTGCAAAAGAACCCATGAGATTTGGGCCTAAATGCAAAAAGGCCACTTTTATGATCTTATAGCTAAGTCTGAAAATCAGTGCATTTGGACCAACTTTAGAACCTTGTATCTTCCGAAGTATGAGGAATTTGCCTAGGGTCAACACATCAAGTTTGTAGAGCTACTATAGGAGAACAACTTTGCTATAGGGATTATGCCTTGGTGCCATGAGGAATTTTGAGAAAATTTGATCCAAAGTCGGGCTATCACGTCACCATAAGTCTGAACTTTTAGTGTTAGTGAGATTGGATGAACTTAGAGCTCGATTTTGAGTAAGAACCTGTGACTTTTTGTGGGTGCACACTGTAACAAAGTTAAAGCTGGTCTATTAGGCTACAACTTTGCTGCAGAGCATTGATCTAGTCACCATACAAAATCGGGAGGAAATTTGCCCCAAACATGGTCTGTCAGACTGACTGAAGAAGCTCTTGATGGTACAGTGCACACAAATATCAGTGGTTCAGAGTATCTCGCCGCCGGTGACCGTTTGCCGTGATTGGTGCTGCCCGCCATGATTCGTGCTTTAGGTCTGTGGATTGAGCTCGCCGGTGAAAAGATCACGCCGCGGATAGGTCTGGGACACTGTGGTCGTGCTGTCCCTCGGTCATTTGCGCCGGCAACGTGGCCTTATGGCCACCATCGGAGTATGCGTCATTCACCGCGACTACGCCATGCCTTAGGACCTTAACCACGTCGCATTAGCTCAGGTCCTCTATATCCGGTGATCACCGGAGAGCCACCACGGTAGATGCCACCAAGCTCTCACGATAGTGCTCTTCTTACTCTCCGGTCGCCACCACGCCAAACCAAATTCACCAGTCACCGCTTAGCGCCCCTATAAATTGATGGCATGGTCTGCTGCGCTAAGTTATCACCAAGCCATAGCACCCGCTCCTGCCTCCGATTAGCCACCACAACTCTCCAATTTCTCTTTCTCCCCAAATCTGTTTTCCGCCACCGTGAAAGAGACCTCGATGTGGCTAGCTCGTCCCAGGTCCGATCATGCCCTCTATTCACTTGTTTTAGTGCTCTGATGTGCTTCTGGTACTCTCTAACCCGGCTTATTAGACTAGGACCCATAGGATCACCGAGAACGCATTGAATTTCCCGTTGATCGCACGGTCACCGTGGACAGAGCGATTTAGGGTTAGAACTCTGAAATTGATGGAGGGGAAATGGTTAGGAGGGGTCCAATTTGGCGTCCGCCGCACGGGAGCACCGGTAGTTGAGTGACCCAGCCGGTGGAGGCTCGCCAGAGCTCGGGTCTCCGCCATCCACGGTTGTGGACTTTCTCTTGTGAAGACTTAGAACATTGGGGGTCTCTATGTAAATGTCAGTGACCCGTGTTAATAGTACACGAGACTTTTAATCAGTTCTTCAAATAACCGAGGACCTCTGCGCAAACTGAACACTACAACGTGCGCGGGCGCGCGTTCTCCTCGCTTCTGGGCCGACTTAGGCCAGATTGGGCCCAGTACTGTTTATAATTTCTCTTTTTCTTTTTCTTTTTCTTCTGGACTTAGAAAATCCATAGAAAATCCCAGGAAAATGCTAAAAATACCAGATCAATTTTGCTAGGCTCCTGATTTTCCATAGTATTTAATAAAAATAGTTTCATGATTTTTAATCCAAATAGGAAATTATAGAGTATTTAAAATAGCCAAAGCTTGTGCTTCTGGAATTTTAGAAATTACTTAATAAACCCAAAAATCACCAAACTTTTTTTAGGTAAGCTTTAAATATTATTTAGAAGCCTTGGGTAAAATTTGGCATGATTTGGACCATGTTTGGTACCTAGAACCCACAACCCTAACCCCCTGCCCTATGAACTTCACTATAAACTCCAAAAACCCTAGTTTCCTGGAGATCCATGAAGGAAAGTTATATTCAAGACCTAAGATAATATACTTTTAATATCTTTGCATTTTCATGAGTATTACATGAGCATTCATGATTATATATGGCTATGTATAGAAAATGAATAAGAGATAGAAGTTGAAGAAGCCAGGACTACACCACCACCACCACCTCAAGAACCTCAAGTAGGAAACTGCTTTTATTTTGACATCTGTGGAGCAGAGCCTGACTCACCTATCACACAAGGCAAGCCCCGATGCATATGCCACCTCCTTGCTATTTTGAAATCTTTCTCACTTACTTGATGCATTAGGTAATAGGAGTTGTGTGCTAAACCAGTTGCTACATTTCCTTCCTTGGATTTGATTACTTTTCCTTAATTCCCTGTTTTACAAAAAGGTTTTTCTTGTGCTTAGCGTTGCTCTGGAAAACAAAATGTTTTGTTTTGACAAAACATGATGCTTCAAGTGGGTGGGGTTTTTTCAAAAAGAAAAACTCGATGGTGGATCCATCATGGCCATGATGGGTTCAACATCGGAAAATATGTACCACTGCCAGGTACCAAACTTTGGGTTTGAAATAATTAAGCTGAGACCAGGCGGGTGACTTGCACGAGAAGAGAGTCTCGGTGTAGTGTCTCCGTCTGAGTCGAGTAAGGATCTTCTCAATGTAGGCCTGCTAACCGAGGACCCTTTAACTGGTCACTTGCCTCATCATGGGTAAGCTTTGCCTCGGGCAGACTAATACCTGAATAAGATAACACGCAATGGGAGTGGAGAGATGGTGAGAGTAGCGTGAACCCTCCGTGGCGAGAGGCTGGACGGTGGTGTATCTGTGCTCTCGGTTGGCGTGAACCTGATCTGGTCTTAAGAACCCCGGTGGCGAGTTGACATATGCAAGGGTTAAGTGCTACATATGTCGTGTGATTGGAGATCCTCAGCTGAGTATAATTGATTCGGATCGCTGTAACTTCACGGACATGAAGACTTGGTCACTGACTTACACGTAGCATTCCAGTGAATAAGAAGGGTTGATAAGAAATTGGCTAGTATAGGTCAAGTGCTTGAACTAGGGTAGAAAGAACTCTAGATACAGGTAACTTTACTTAACCTGACAATTAAAACTGGATTTTTAAGGATCCACTACTAGTAAGCATTTCTGCAAACAGAGTATTTGATTATTGATAAGCCATACCTTGAATCCCAAAGGCCAGCATATCCTTGAGAGTCTTTTATTTTGATGGGTAAGACTTGCAAAAGTACACTTCATACTCAGGGCTTTGTCTCAATGTTGTTTTAGGTGAGGAAGCAGCAAATTTTTGTTGCTTTTGTTCCAAGGTGGTGCCGAAAGAAGGAAATCAAGACTGAAGCCGCAGGAGGAGGTGTCCTCCGTTAAAAACTTTTGTTTAATGTTACTCGGGAGGGGTTTTTGCCTCCCATGTGTGTAATAATACTCCAGCACTCTTATATTTGCTCTGGTCTGTAATAATACTACTCTTCCTTACTTTAAAATAAAGTAAGTTATTGTAAGTGCTTTCGCATTCTCGTACCTCCGATGTATTGTAATGTATGCGTGACGAGTGAAACGCTCTTGGGCAAGGTAAAGAATTCAGATACCAAACTTGTCAAGTGATCAGGTGCACCTGTAGGGTTGTCCGAGGTCTGATGGACAATGACAACTGTAGGTGGGCCTAATGACTTGAGAGGTTCTGCTACAGCTGGTATCGGAGCGAAGCCCATCTCTGCAGATGTTATGAGGCATTTTCAAAAAAGAATTTTCATAGACTTACCTAAGAAAATTCCTTTCCTTCTTGTCTAACTACCTTCTGAAGTGCTTAATCTAAAAGACCAGATAGTAGAGTGTGATGTATAGAAGGTTGTGAATCAACTAAGGTTGATTCTATAATTATGCATGCATCATGTTACAAACTATATTAATAAGATTTTCCCCCTTATGGAGACATGCCGCCGTGCACAAGGAAAACTGCGTGCAAGTCCACTGGACCAATTGGCGTGCCTCGGCACCAACTAGACCCAAGGCATGAGGATAGTAGTAGCGGCAGTAATGATCCCATTGGTGATCTAGAAGCTCAGGTAGAGCGGCTTCGATCAGAATTACATCACAGAAGCAATGTGTGGATCGAGGATGGTCAGCGAATAAACGAGTTAAGAACTGACATCCGACATCTGCAAGACCAACTTGCTGAATGAGATTTACCGCTCGACTGGGCTGTTAACTCACGTTCACTTGCTTGGGCCAAGGAAGCCAAAGCTCGAGCCCGTGTGGAGGAGCTTAGCACAGCGGTGGATAACTTGCAGGTGTACTGTAATACACTACATGAAGAAGTTCATGTATTGTATTCACGACTGCACCCTGACGTACCTGCAGATCCTGTCGGAATGGGAGCTGGACCTTTAGGAACAGCGGGTGAAGCCCTTGGTGGGGAACTGGACCTTTTCAGGCCCCCTCCTTCAATGAATTTGGCTGATGAATGGTCCGCTACATCCGACAGTGAAGCTACCAAAAGTGATAAGAAACTAGAGTAGTGTAGTTTAGATATGATGATGTATAATAGGTAGTGTGGTCCTGTTGTAAATTTGAGTCTGTATCATTACCCTTTAAGTAATGTAAAATGATGGTATGCTTTGGCATATTATATTCTCCAAATGTTTCTTTGCCTTAGATGCCGTCTAGGACTCGTCGACAGGATGGTGCGGGAACCTCCTGTAGGCAGGAGACTACTCCCAACCCGCCACCAGTACCCCCAACCTTGGCTGAAGCTATCGCTGCCTTAGTCAATGCAACAGCCGACAACACCTGTTTCCTTCGCGAAATGGCGGGACAGCAACTTCAACAACAAGGCGGGAGAGCTTATCCACAAGGACCCACAAAACTTCATATTTGGATTTCTCGGAAACTCGTCCCCCACTATTCATCAAGGCCGAAGATCCCCTCGAAGCAGACGAATGGATTCAGGTTATTTAGCAGAAGTTTGGGCTCCTCCGATGCATGGAGGCTCAGAAGCCCATGTTTGTAGCACAACAGTTAAGAGGCCCTGCCAGCACCTGGTGGGGAAATTATGTGGCCGTTCAGCCGGCCGGCCATCAAGTCACCTGGGACGAATTTAAATTGGCATTTCAGGAGCACTATATTCCATAAGGAGTGCTCCATATGAAGCAAGAAGAATTCATGAAGCTCAAGGAAGGAGGAGATACGGTTATGCAGTATCTCAATAAATTCAATCATTTGTCCCAGTACGCCATTGACCAGGTCAACACTGACCTGAAGAAGAAGAATTCTTTTATGAGGGGCCTTAATGACCGGCTACAACAGAAGATGGCCACCTGCCTCGACCTCTCTTACAGCAGGGCTGTCAGCATGGCGCTGGCAGTTGAAGCCAAGTATGCAGGCCCAGGCAAGACCAAGGGCTATGGAGGTGACAGGCCCAACCAGGGGCCTGAAAAGTGACAAAGGTTGGTGATCCGACCTTTTAATCCGAACCGCGCCTCACTACGTCCACCCTCCTACCCCTTTAAACAACCTGTTTTCATTTGCCCTGCCACTGCCCCCATTTCAACAATTCAGCCGAGTGCCCCTGGTACTCGTTTCCCTGCCCTCCCAAGCTCCTCAACAGGCTGCTTTAATTGTGGAAAGTCCGGACAATTTATTAAGGACTGTCCCTATCCAAAGCAGAATATATCCAGTAATCAGCAGAGTTCTGGGAGTTCCGCCCAAGGCAATGGAAACACGACAAGTAATATAGCGGGCAAGAATATGAAGAAAACTGGGCGAATCTATTATACGCAAGTGGCCACGACACTGGAAGGAGAACCGATCATGATGGGTACGTTTCTCGTGGCCAATCACCCTGCAGTCATTCTCTTTGATTTTGGTGCTTCACATACATTCATAAGCAAGAAGTTTGTGGAAAAATATTGCATTCCATACATTAAATCAAGGGAAGGGTTTATAATTCATTCGCCTGGGGAACAAATATTCACTAAAGAAGTGGCTTTCCATGTGCCCGTAACATTGGCTGAACGGGACTTTCCGACAAACATGATTGTTCTGAAAGGCCAAGATATAGATGTAAATTCTGGGCATGAATTGGTTAGCCCAACACAAAGCTATCCTCAACACTGATCTGAGAATCATCAGGTTGAGCTATGGCCACGAAGAAGTTCTTTTGTCCATCCCTGTAGATATTCCAGCTAAACCCTCTGGCAGAGTTTATGAAGCCATCATACCGGAGATCCAAGATATTCCGGTAGTATGTGAATTCTTGGACATCTTTCTGGAAGATCTTCCTGGATTACCTCCAGAGAGAGACATGGAATTTGTGATTGAATTGAAGCTCGGTATGGCTCCTATTTCTAGACGGTCGTACCGAATGCCTCCGAATGAGTTGGCTGAGCTCAAGACACAATTACAAGATCTACTAGAAAAGGGATTCATCCGACCAAGCTCATCACCTTGGGGTTGTCCAGCCATCTTTGTTAAGAAGAAGGACCAAACACTTCGGATATGCGTGGATTATAGACCCCTTAATGAGGTCACAATCAAGAATAAGTACCCTCTTCCCTGGATTGATATCTTATTTGATCAGCTTACTAGAGCTCGGGTATTTTCCAAGATTGACCTCAGGTCGGGTTACCATCAGATCCGTATCCGACCCGAATATATACCCAAGACCGCATTCACTACGCGGTATGGATTATTTGAATATCTGGTTATGTCTTTTGGATTAACAAATGCTCCTGCTCACTTCACATATCTGATGAACTCGACATTCATGCCCGAGTTGGATAAATTTGTGGTGGTCTTCATTGATGATATTTTGATATATTCCAAGAATGAAGAGGAGCATGCTCGGCATTTGCGGATCGTATTAACGCGCTTAAGGGAGCATCAATTATATGCTAAATTCAGTAGATGCGCGTTTTGGCTGGAGGAGATCCAATTTTTGGGACATGTGCTATCTGCCAAGGGGATTGCGGTGGATCCCAGCAAGGTCAAGGATATTTTGGAATGGAAAAAACCACCAACCACGGTGCATCAAGTCCGAAGTTTCCTTGGACTGGTTGGTTATTACCGCCGATTTATTCTAGATTTTTCCAAGCTTGTGAAGCCGATCACAAGTTTATTGAAGAACGATACTAAATTTAATTGGTCTTCAAGATGCAATGAAGCCTTCGAGCAGCTGAAGGTGTTATTGACCACTGCTCCGGTATTAGCTCAACCGGACATTGAAAAGCCTTTTGATGTGTATTGTGATGCATCAGGCAGTGGTCTAGGCTGTGTTCTAATGCAAGAGGGCCGAGCGATAGCATACGCTTCAAGGCAGTTACGCTAGCATGAGGAACATTATCCAACTCATGACCTGGAATTAGTTGCTGTGGTTCATGCCCTGAAAATATGGCGTCATTATCTGCTGGGAAATATCTGTCATATTTATACAGATCATAAAAGCCTGAAGTACATCTTTACCTAGTCAGAGCTTAATATGAGGCAGAGGAGATGGCTTAAGCTGATTAAAGATTATGAATTGGAAATTCATTATCACCCAGGCAAGGCTAATGTAGTGGAAGATGCATTAAGTCGCAAGGCTTCCTGTCATTGTCTTACGATGAAGACTTCTGACATTACACTATGCCAAGAAATGAAAAAATTGAACCTAGAAATGATTCAACATGGAACTTTGAATCACTTGAAGCTTGAGTCGGTTCTTTTGCAAAGGATAATTGATGCACAAAGAAATGATGATGGTATGAAACACATCCATGAAAAGATAAAGGCCGGTAAAGCCAATTGCTTCAGGAAAGATGATCAAGGTATTGTATGGTTTAACAACCGCATAGTTGTGCCCAAGAATGATGAAATCCACCAGCAAATTTTAGATGAAGCACATCTTAGTCGTTATTCTATTCATCTTGGAAGCACTAAGATGTATCATGATCTAAAGCAACATTATTGGTGGACGAAGATGAAGATTGAAATTGCACGCTATGTGGCAAGATGCGACACTTGCCGACTTGTCAAGGCCATACATATGAAAACTGCTGGTCCATTACAATAATTACCTATCTCAACTTGGAAATGGGAGGATATAAGCATGGACTTTATTGTGGGATTGCCCGGGACAACAAAAGGGTATGATTCTATTTGGGTTATAGTTGATCGACTTACCAAAATAGCCCATTTTCTGCCAGTTAAGATAGATCATCCAATTGCTGTCTATGCCTAATTGTATATTGCTCGTATTCTTAGTCTGCATGGGGTTACAAAGACCATAGTGTAGGATCGTGGGCCGCAATTTGTAGCCAAGTATTGGGAAGCACTGCATAAATCCCTGGGTACCAAGTTGCTTCACAGTTCAGCCTACCGTCCCCAAAATAGTGGGCAGACTGAGAGAGTAAACCAAATACTTGAGGATATGTTGCGAGCGTGTGTTCTGGAATTCCCACAGAAATGGGATGACTGTTTACCCTTAGCGGAGTTTTCATACAATAACAGCTATCAAGAAAGCATCAAAATGGCACCCTTTGAAGCTTTGTATGGACGTCGATGTCGTACTCCATTAAACTGGTCTGAACCAGGTGAAAGATGTTTCTTCAGGCCTGATATGGTAAAGGAAACCAAAGAGAAAGTTTGATGAATAATACATAATTTGAAAGAAGCCCAAGCTCGACAGAAGAATTACGCAGACAAACGACGTAAGCCCTTGTACTTTCAAGTTGAAGATTATGTCTACCTGAAAATCTCACCAATGAAGGGTGTATCACATTTCGGGGTAAAAGGGAAGCTTGCACCACGATACATTGGTCCTTTTCTTATTCTTGAAAGATATGGACCAGTAGCATACCGACTCCAGTTACCCGAAACATTGTCTGCTGTGCTTAATGTGTTCCACGTATCTCAATTGAAGAAGTGTCTTCGGGTTCTAGATCGAACTATTGAAGTGACAGATGTTGCCTTAGAACCAGACTTGACATATTCCGAACATCCTATTCGAGTCTTGGATCAAAAGGACAGGATTACTCAAAGGAGAACTCTCAAGTTTTATAAGATACAGTGGAACCAACACCCAGAAGATAAAGCTACTTGGGAAACTCAAGACTTTTTAGACAAGAATTTCCCAGGCTTTTTAGCTTCGTGTAAATTGTAAGATATGTGCATTTGTTGTAATAGAGGGATGAACCCCATATCGCCCCTGCCTTGTACAAGAAAGAAGGAAATAAAAATATGACATGTTTCCTTTTCCATTACTTACCCTAGACTTTTAATCTCGGGACGAGATTCTTTTATGGGGGGGAAGGATGTAACACCCCTAGTGTTATTGTCACTAAAACTTGAGCATGACATCATGAGCATCAGCATATCATGTGTTTGTCACACTTAGAATGCATTCACTAGGCAAAAATTTCAAATAAATTCTATTGATGTGACATGTCATGAGTGAAATCCTAGGGTACAGTACTCAACCCTAAACTAGGCTAAAAAGAGTAAACAAAGTCTAAATAAGAAAAAACTTCAAAACTTATTAGTAATGATCTTAAAATGTCACCATTAATGGACTTAAGTGGTATCCAAACCCTAGAAGTACCAAAAACACTAAATAGACCCCTAGAAAACCATAGACTGAAACCCTAGGGGTTATCTGTAAAAATATGCACACTTTTGGACCTAAGTGCAAAAATCATGACATTAGGGTACCTCAAGTCACATGGTTCACATATTTGGAGATTTGCAAAAGAACCCATGAGATTTGGGCCTAAATGCAAAAAGGCCACTTTTATGATCTTATAGCTAAGTCGGAAAATCAGTGCATTTGGACCAACTTTAGAACCTTGTATCTTCCAAAGTATGAGGAATTTGCCTAGGGTCAACACATCAAGTTTGTAGAGCTACTATAGGAGAACAACTTTGCTCTAGGGATTATGCCTTGGTGCCATGAGGAATTTTGAGAAAATTTGATCCAAAGTCGGGCTATCACGTCACCATAAGTCTGAACTTTTAGTGTCAGTGAGATTGGATGAACTTAGAGCTCGATTTTGAGTAAGAACCTGTGACTTTTTGTGGGTGCACACTTTAACAAAGTTAAAGCTGGTCTATTAGGCTACAACTTTGCTGCAAAGCATTGATCTAGTCACCATACAAAATCGGGAGGAAATTCGCCCCAAACATGGTCTATCAGACTGACTGAAGAAGCTCTTGATGGTACAGTGCACACAAATATCAGCGGGTTCAGAGTACCTCACCACCGGTGACCCTTCACCGTGATTGGTGCTGCCCACCATGATTCGTGCTTTAGGTCTGTGGATTGAGCTCGCCGGTGAAAAGATCACGCAACGGATAGGTCTGGGACACTGTGGCTGCGCTGTCCCTCGGTCATTTGCGCCGGCGACTTGGCCTTATGGCCATCACCGGAGTATGTGTCATTCACCTCGACTGTGCCACGCCTCAGGACCTTAACCACGTCGCATTAGCTCAGGTCCTCTGTATCCGGTGATCGCCGGAGAGCCGCCACGGTAGATGCCACCAAGCTCTCGCGACAGTGCTCTTCTTATTCTCCGGTCGCCACCACGCAAAACCAAATTCACTAGTCACCGCTTAGCGCCCCTATAAATTGATGGCACGGTCTGCTGCGCAAAGTTATCACCAAGCCAGAGCACCCGCTCCTGCCTCCGATTAGCCACCACAACTCTCCAATTTCTTTCTCCCCAAATCTGTTTTCTGCCACCGTGAAAGAGACCTCGCTGTGGCTAGCTCGTCCCAGGTTCGATCATGCCCTCTATTCACTTGTTTTAGTGCTCTGATGTGCTTCTGGTACTCTCTGACTTGGCCAATCAGACTAGGACCCATAGGATCATCGGGAATGCATTGAATTGCCCGTTGATCGCACGGTCACCGTGGACAGAGCGATTTAGGGTTAGAACTCTGAAATTGATGGAGGGGAAATGGTTAGGAGGGGTCCAATTTGGCGTCTGCCGCACGGGAGCAACGATAGTTGAGTGACCCGGCCGGTGGAGGCTCGTCGGAGCTCAGGTCTCCGCCGTCCACGGTCGTGGACTTTCTCTTGTGAAGACTTAGAACATTAGGGGTCTCTGTGTAAATGTCAGTGACCCGTGTTAATAGTACATGGGACTTTTAATCAGTTCTTCAAATAACCGAGGGCCTCTACACAAACTGAACACTGCAACGCGCGCGGGCGCGCGTTCTCCTCGCTTCTGGGCCGACTTAGGCAAGATTCGGCCCAGTACTATTTATAATTTCTCTTTTTCTTTTTCTTCTAGACTTAGAAAATCCATAGAAAATCCCAAGAAAATGCTAAAAATACCAGACCAATTTTGCTAGGCTCCTGATTTTCCATAGTATTTAATAAAAATAGTTTCATGATTTTTAATCCAAATAGGAAATTATAGATTATTTAAAATAGCCAAAGCTTGTGCTTCTAGAATTTTAGAAATTACTTAATAAACCAAAAAATCAGCAAACTTTTTTAGGTAAGCTTTAAATATTATTTAGAAGCCTTAGGTAAAATTTGGCATGATTTGGACCATGTTTGGTACCTAGAACCCAAAACCCTAACCCCCTGCCCTATGAACTTCATTATTGACTCCAAAAACCCTAGTTTCCTAGAGATCCGTGAAGGAAAATTATATTCAAGACCTAAGATAATATACTTTTAATATCTTTGCATTTTCATGAGTATTACATGAGCATTCATGATTATATATGGCTATGTATAGAAAACGAAGAAGAGATAGAAGTTGAAGAAGCCAGGACTACACCACCACCACCACCTGAAGAACCCCAGGCAGGAAACTGCTTTTATTTTTGTCGGGTACCGAAATTAGGGGTACCCCCAACACTCCTAATTATGGCTGGTAAACACCTTCAGAGCAAACCATGAAGGCCTACAGTTCGAGTCAAAGTCAAAAGCTTCGTCTACCAAGGGACTCGGCCTCGCCTCGCCCGAGCCTGGCCTCGGGCGGAACAGTGGCCCCGGACGAGTTTGCGTCTCGCCCGAGGGTCTCCTCAGGCAGTGAGCGCACCCTCGGCTCAGCCAAAGTCAAGCCTTGTCGTGCAAGCGACCTTGGCCAAATCGCCTTTCCAGCCGACCGTATTGTATGCGCATTTAATGCTGGGATCGCCTGACACCTTATCCTGACACGCGCGCCTCAGTCGGCAGGGTCAAAGTGACCGCAGTCACTTCGCCCTTTCACTGACCGATCTGACAGGAAAACAGCGCCGCCCGCCCCGCTCCGGCTGTTGTGCCAACCACCCGGGCGAAACCGACAATGGTCAAGTTAAGCCTCGGGCGCAACAGGAAGCTCCGCCTCGCCCGACCCTGGGGCTCGGCCTCGGCCTCAGCCTCGGGAGGAGATCTCCGCCTCGCCCAACCCTAGGGCTCGGCCTCGACCTCGGCCTCAGGAAGAGTCACATCCTCGGAGGAGCCGCCGCCTCGCCCGACCTCAGGCTCGGATCAACCGCGCCACAAGGATGCATCATTACCCTACTCCTAGCTAGCTCAGGCTACGAAGGAACAAGACCAGCGTCCCATCCAGCTTACCCCGGTAACAGGCGATGATGGTTTCCCGCATGCAACCATGACGTCGGTAGTTCTCAAGCCCCCTACGGAAGCAAGGAGACGTCAGCAGGATCCATGCAGCTCCAACAGCTGTACCGCTACAGGGCTCAAGGCACTTCTCCGAAGGCCACGATACTACCTCTACAGGGCTGAAAACGCCCCCCCCGACGACCACGTTATTGTCTGTACAGGGCTTAGTGCACTTCCCTGCCAGCCACGTTAGCTCCCAGCTACACCCCATTGTACAGTTGGGCATCTCCTTATGTCTATAAAAGGGGTGTCCAGGGCCCTGAGAGGGAAAAGGAGAGGGAAAGAGGAGAAAAAACGAACAACATACGAGCATACGAACGCACGACAAAGGGACGGGAGAAGACGGGCATGGGCCGGACCCTCCCTCTCTCTCTCTCTCTCGCTTTCTCCTACTCGCTCTCTCTCTCGCCCTCACCCTCTCGCAATGCTTGTAACCCCTACTACGAGCACCCTAGTGCAGGATAATACAAGGCTCATTCCCCCACTTGTGTTCCATCTCGCACCAACCCATCTGGGCAGGGACACGCAGCGACAAATTTACTCGTCGGTCCAGAGACCCCCCGGGTTCGAAACCCCGACAATTTTGACATCTATGGAGCAGAGCCTGACTCACCTATCACACAAGGCAAGCCTCGGTGCATATGCCACCTCCTTGCTATTTTGAAATCTTTCTCACTTACTTGATGCATTAGGTAGTAGGATTTGTGTGCTAAACCAGTTGCTGCATTTCCTTCCTTGGATTTGATTACTTTTCCTTAATTCCCTGTTTTACAAAAAGGTTTTTCTTGTGCTTAGCTTTGCTCCGAAAAAACAAAATGTTTTGTTTTGACAAAAGATGATGCTCCAAGTGGGTGGGGTGTTTTCAAAAAGAAAAACTCGATGGTGGATCCATCATGGCCATGATGGGTTCAACATCGGAAAAGATGTACCTCTACCAGGTACCAAACTTTGGGTTTGAAATAATTAAGCTGAGACCGAGCGGGTGACTTGCACGAGAAGAGAGTCTCGGTGTAGTGTCTCCGTCTGAGTCGAGTAAGGACCTTCTCGATGTAGGCCTGCTGACCGAGGACCCTTTAACTGGTCACATGCCTCATCATGGGTAAGCTTTGCCTCAGGCAAACTAATACCAGAATAAGATAACACGCAATGGGAGTGGAGAGATGGCGAGAGTAGCGTGTACCCTCTGTGGCGAGAGGCTGGACAGTGGTGTATCTGTGCTCTCGGTTGGCGTGAACCTGATCTGGTCTTAAGAACCCCGATGGCGAGTTGACATATGCAAGGGTTAAGTGCTACATATGTCGTGTGATTGGAGATCCTCAGCTGAGTATAATCGATTCGGATAGCCGTAACTTCGCGGACATGAAGACTTGGTTACTAACTTACACGTAGCATTCCAGTGAATAAGAAGGGTTGATAAGAAATTGGCTAGTATAGGTCAAGTGCTTGAACTAGGGTAGAAAGAACTCTTGATATAGGTAACTTTACTTAACCTGACAATTAAAACTGGATTTTTAAGGATCCACTACTAGTAAGCATTTCTGCAAACAGAGTCTTTGATTATTGATAAGCCATACCTTGAATCCCAAAGGCCAGCATATCCTTGATAGTCTTTTATTTTGACGGGTAAGACTTGCGAAAGTACACTTCGTACTCAGGGCTTTGTCCCAATGTTGTTTTAGGTGAGGAAGCAGCAAATTTTTGTTGCTTTTGTTCCAAGGTGGTGCCGAAAGAAGAAAATCAAGACTGAAGCCACGGTAGGAGGTGTCCTCTGTTAAAAACTTTTGTTTAATGTTACTCGGGAGGGGTTTTTGCCTCCCATGTGTGTAATAATACTCCAGCACTGTTATATTTGCTCTGGTCTGTAATAATACTACTCTTCCTTACTTTAAAATAAAGTAAGTTATTGTAACTGCTTCCGCATTCTCGTACCTCCGATGTATTGTAATGTCTGCGTGACGGGTGAAACGCTCTTGGGCAAGGTAAAGAATTCAGATACCGAACTTATCAAGTGATCAGGTGCACCTGCAGGGTTGTCCGAGGTCCGATGGACAATGACAACTGTAGGTGGGCCTAATGACTTGAGAGGTTCTGCTACAGGAACCATCCTTCTTTAGTGTGAATAGGACAGGCGCTCCCAAGGCAAGGAACTAGGACGAATAAATCTCATACCTTGTAGCTCTTTCAATTGTTTCTTAAGTTCTTTTAATTCTTCTACAAACATTCTATTGGGTCTCTTAGAAATAAGGGTAATTCCAGGTAGGAGATCTATAACGAATTCTACATCTCGATCTGGTGGTTCCGAGTAACTCTTCTGGAAATACATCTGGGTAATCCCTGATTACTCGGATATGGTCGCCCACAAATTTGTGGTCTAGATGATAGATAGCAGATTCAGTGGATGGGGATAATGCGACTAAGACCTCAAATCTATCTTCGTTTGGGCTAGTATGTTGTATAGTCCCTCTGGCACAATGTATAATCGCATCCCACTTTTTGAACCATGTCATACCAAGGATCAAATCTATGTTACTTTCCTCTAGTACTATGGGTATGGACCAAAAATTTCTCCCCATAATTGTTATGTTTATTTGGTGGCTCATAAAAGTTGCTTCAATAGGTCCTTTAGGTGTGACAACTACCATTGGTTTACGCATAATAATAAGGGGTAGATCATGCGAACTAACATAACGAGCAGAAATGAATGAATGCAAAACTACTAAATCAAACAGTATGGATGCTGGTGTGGAATTAATAAAGAACATACCAATGACGATGTCAGAACCATTGGCAGCAGCTTCAACATTGATCTGATTAACCCGGCCAAACATATGACTCTTCGTGACGTGGTTATTGGGCGGGGCTAGATCTCTACCTCTAGAAGGTGGGTTCTGCCTGGTAGAATTACTACCACGGGCTAAGGTGGTGTTTGCATTCTGCTTAGGGCAGACATTGACATAATGCCAAACTTCACCACATTTGAAACAAGCATTGACTGGAATTGTGTTCCAGCCAGTAGGTTTTGTAGAGGTACCAACTGGGGTTGCCTAGCGAGTGTGTGGTGTCTAAGGTGTGGCTGGCTATGACTGCTGAATAGGACACTGATGTGACTATTGCCTACCCTGAGCGAATTGGTGTACCCTATGGCAGAGTGTAGCGAGAACGACTATTGCTACCTGCTTGACCCTGGATAGTAGCCTTCCTCTTCATGTCGTCTAACTGAACACGTTTGTGTTCAAGAGTTATGGCCTTGTTCAGAAGTCTCTATAAAGATGGAAATGAGTGACACATAAACTGGTACTATAGTGGCCCAATAAGTCCCTCCAAGAATAACACCTACCTCTTCTCGTCCTCAGCGACTTCCTCAGGAGCATATCTTGATAGCTGGATGAACTTGTCCCTGTACTTGCTCATTGGCATCCCTCCTTGCTTGAGTTAGAGAAACTCCTTCTTGATCTTCATTAAACCAGCGAGAATGTCATGATTTCTAAAGTTGGTTGAGAATTTAGCCCAAGTAATGAGGTTAGCGGCAGCATGTGCTGCACAATAAGTGTCCCACTAATCAGCAGCAAGGCCAGTGAGGCGACCCAATGCATATAACACCTTCTCCCGATCAGTGCATTGTGCAATATTAAGCATCTTCTCCATGGACTTTAGCCAGTCATCAGCATGTAGTGGATTTGGGGAGCTAGAAAAGGTTGGTGGTTTGTGGCTCATAAACTCGTGGTGTTTGTCTCTAGGTGGTGGTTGGTGTAGTTGCCGCTGGTTATTATTGAGCTAAGCATGCATATTTTCCATTGCATTGGTCATCTACTGTAGTAGTTGAGTTTGTGTGGTGAAGAATGCCTCCGCCCTAGCGGGTGGGGGATTTGGGGTTTCATTTGTGACTCTAAACTAATCCTTGCCCTTCTTTGATGTATGCGTGTAGGTTGATCGACACCACCTCCTATCCTAGTAATCACCATCTGGGGTTGTAGATATATAGGTAAGATATATTTGTAGATAAGATAGATAGCTAAGTACGGAACACATGACTTTTATGTTGAGATATTTCGGTCATAATAGCTTAATTGGGCAAAGCACTAACTACCTATCATTGTTATACTACATCTATGTTGCTACATTCTAGAATGTACCCATTATACTAAGCATTATTATGGAAATAACCCATAAATATTTCACTCAATTAAAGAACCAAATCAAACATGTAGCTCCAATAGGTCAGCTCTTGATGGTTGATCGCAACAGAATTGGGCTTATACAGGGGGATGAGAGCAAGGGCAAGGATTAGCTTGTGCTACTCCTCCAATGGCAAGGCAAACCATTAATGATGCTTCTAAGGATCTCAAGGAGCTCCCTTATGCCATTGTGGCATTGTGTCTCAAAGATGAACAGGGTCACCTGAAGAAATACAAGTACTTTATGTCCTGATAGCACATAATCACATACAAACTTACAATTAGTGCAAGAAGGTGAACTTTTGAATTCTTGTGGCCAATCTGTTTCTTTAGTGCCTTGACGACATCATTTGATTGATGACATCTTTTGACATTGAATCAATTTAAAATACCTAGAAAACAGTTGAATTGTCACTTTATCAGTAGGTTGGGGATCACTCACAACTATTTTTATTTCCCCTTTGTCAACTGAAACGCCAAACTCGAAAATTTCCATCTATAGCCCACCCAATCATTGCCAACAGATTGACCTTCAAACCTCCAAAATGCCAAACAAATTCCAACATATACCAGATGAATGATGCCAAAATTCAAGCCCATCACCTGAAGACA
Source organism: Zea luxurians (assembly GCA_029449295.1). NCBI lineage: Eukaryota > Viridiplantae > Streptophyta > Magnoliopsida > Poales > Poaceae > Zea > Zea luxurians. The sequence continues at coordinate 196,761 of JAOPSE010001021.1, forward strand.
TCAAAGAGTTCTACTCAGTCCAACAATCCTATCCATAAAAGGCAAGCCCCAAATGAGGTTAACTGCATATAATTCCGAGTTCACTATAATTGGGACTTCGATCTGCTCCCACAACACCAATGACAGGGGTCCAAAGGGGAGCTCACTAGTGTGGCCTTGCTTAGCGACGACATGGAAGGCATCGAGGTTGAGGCGTGAGCGAACGGTGGCGGCCTCAAGGTTGTAGAGCAGGAGAAGGAGGCTCACGGCCTACTTGCAGCTAGCCTCCGTGACGATGTACAACACGGTCTCACTGGCATCTATCTACATGGCGGTGAGCACGACCAGGGAGGTGCCCGACACTTTGGTGTCGGTTAGGAGCGCGCGGACGACATTATTGTCGGTGGATCGAACGACGGTCGCATCAGTGGATCGGACGATAGCGAAGAGCACTTGGTGGGAGAGCGGCGAGAGATCCATTAGGGGCTCTAGCTCTGGTAGTGTGAGTGTGGTGTTTCCACCACTGTCACTCCACTACATGATTGATTGCGTCAAGTGTCGGTTTTTAGAGCCCGACCGCACACCTAGGGTTACCCTTGCGGTGCTTTTGAGTAGGACGGTGCTATTGATTGTAGCTCAATGGTTTGTGCTGGACGCATGAAAGAGAGAGACAGACAATTTTCTGCAAGTTTGGGCCGCTTGGAGAGGCGTAATACCCTACTTCCTGGGGTGGGTCTATATGTGATGGGTTACAAGCGATGTCTCCTAAATGGAGAAAAGCTAATGAGATAGGTCTACGGTCAATGAAAATGATGGGGTACCCCTTGCGCCTTATATACATAACCGTGGGGCACTCCATATGTACATCATGATCACATGTCTCCTAAATAATAGTGAACCAAATGAACTGATCTCCCAAAAATACCACCGACTCATCCCCGATATTTGAGGACGCCATGCGCGAGAAAGTCAGATGGTTTCTTCAGATAGCGCACGATTCGACATATTGCTTGGGCTTGAGTCCGTTGCCTTCTCAGGTTGGCCCATTCCGCCAATAGCTCTAGCCCAACCCACGAAGGGATGGCCTTGTGGGGTATCTGGCCCAAGGCCCCACGCGAGGCCCTTTCGCCTTCTAGTGGACCCGAGGGATATCTATCCCCCACAAGCCCCAATCTTTGAGTTGATTTTTTAATAATCAGCACAAAGATTCTTGGTCCAGCTTATGGGTTTGTTATATGGCCTAATTTCTGCTCTGCCGTTAGGTCGTTGGGTGTAGCTCCCGAGCTTTGAGTGGATTTTAGAAATAACCCATTCAAAGGTCTTCATCTTATGCTTTAGAAATCAACATTTCGTCTCCATGGGACTATAAATCTATTGGGTGTAGCCCCTGAGCTTTGAGTGGATTTTAGAAATAATCCATTCAAAGGTCTTCATCTTATGCTTTAGAAATCAACATTTTGTATTTATGGGGGTGTAGCCCCCGAGCTTTGAGTGGATTTTAGAAATAATCCATTCAAAGGTCTTCATCTTATGCTTTAGAAATCAACATTGTCTCCATGGGACTATAAATCTATTGGGTGCACCAAAGGTACACCCAATGGGTGTAGCCCTCGAGTTTTGAGTGGATTTTAGAAATAATCCATTCAAAGGTCTTCATCTTATGCTTTAGAAATCAGCATTTTGTCTTCATGGGACTATAAATCTATTGGGTGCACCGAAGCTTTGAGTGGATTTTAGAAATAATCCATTCAAAGGTCTTTCTCTTGTGCTTTAGAAATTCAAACGATGACATCTGTCCATGCCTTGTTAGGTCTGAAATCAATTTGATGTGGTGGAACTGTCCAAATTATTCCGACTTAAGTGCCTAAGCCCCGCCTTAGAGGCTATCCCACACTTAAATGGGAATAACCCGTCAATCCCTCGGATCTAGTCCGACACGGCCACTGACAGGATCAAGTACCACAATCTCACTCGAAGGTGAGTCACAGAGCAAATACAATAAAGCATAAAACCATACATGTCAGAGTATTAAATTATTACATCACCATCATCATCATCGGAGTTTTTGCAAAAGTAACCATCATTGTTCGAAGTGCAGCGGAATAAAACTAACGGTAATTAAACAGAGAGATGGGGAAGCCTGTCCCATCACTCCTCATGCTCCTCCTCAGCCGAGGCAGGGTCTCACTCGACAGTCCAACCCGGTGGTAAGGTGGACGGCCAAGTCACTCCAGCAACCATGTCCTCCAGAGAACCTGTAAAAATTATGCCACAAGCAAGGCTGAGTATACTAATACTCAGCCAGACTTACCCGGTGTGAGGAGTCTACTCCTCTACCTCTAGACATGCAGCTGTTTGGCTGTGGGGTTTGGTTGCCAAAAGCACTAGCTGAGTTTCTAAATCAAGTTTTTAACTTTGTCAGAATTAAGTGTGACTCTCTTAAGGCTAAAAGTGTACTATCTACTCATACATAGTAGCAAGCATTATTAGCAATCAACATCTTATCAACTCATCATATTTCCACTTGTTACTCAATGCAGTACAATGGATCAAGCAGTCTCATTAGCTGCGAGAAGCAGACGATTCGAATCGAGTTTTTATCCTTGCAAGGTAAACCTAAACACACGACGTGGCGAGGTACTCCGTCCCCACGCACACCAACCGTCCCCATCGATTCCCCGTCAGCAGATCAGGGCTCACCGCCTTGGCGTACAATGCCTCACTGACCCCGACTGGTCGTCGTGCAGTGACCGCACTTGTACCCACCATAACCAGAATGGGAGACCACGTCTCAGGTCGCGTGAGGGGATATGTCCACTGCCAGGTTCACTCAGGTACTAGGCTTACCGATTTACCATATTTCTCGGCATATGTTTAGTACGTTCAAACGCTTGACACAGGTATCCGCACGTTAATCCTTATTCCCATTTTACCTCATAGACCACGTATCCCCATGGATCCGTGTCCACTAACCAACTATCAATGTGATAAGAAAAGTGGGTACAACCAATTCCTGACCTCGCGCGAGTGCTAAAAAAATCACTCGACTTCTACCGAGATCCCTAATTAGTAAAGCAGCTACTCGACCTAGCATACTAGTATCCATCTCAAAAAGGAATCCTGAGTTCATGCAACTAGGGTTCCAATCAACTCCTACACCTAAGTGCACAGTCAATCCTACAATCATTAAATGAAGTAAAATAGCATAAATAACAGGTTATGCATAAACCGGGGCTTGCCTTCCAAAGCTGTGGCAGGCAGATCTTCTGGTGCAGACTCGGGTGCTGGATCTGGGGCTACCTCCTGAGCAGCTCCTTGCTCCTGCACGAGGATGTACTCTCCGTCAGCAAGGTTACAGTCTATCGAAATGCAATGAACATGTATGTCATGATTATGCAGGATTTAATAATATTATGCTAAAGAGAACTGAGTTAAGAAGTAACTTAGGGTTTCTTAGTCTTGCGGGGCTTCCAGTGGGTTAGGCTTATTACTCTTTAGGCTTGGGTTTTTAGTGAAGATAACATAGTGAATTGGTATTGTCTTGATACATTTTAGTGGATAGATTACAAAGGTTTTAGGATGACATTAATTTACATTATTCATTTTCCTTACTTTAACTCCCATTTAGGGTTTTAGTGTAGGTTTGAACTACGACAGTGGTTTAACATTTTCCAAAAATTCTGTAAAAATTACCATGGATTGCCATTGGTCTCTATAGCCCATTCTAGGAAATTGGGGTTCAAAATAGAAAGGCTAAGCTTTAGACAAAAATAACAAAGGTGGTGTAAAATGGGTCACTTTACACTACACCTCTCCATTAGAGTTGAGTTCCTTCCTAAGGGTTATTTTTGTTGGGATCTAACAGTAATACTAAACCTCTATGCCAAAATCCATAGAAAGTTAACTGGTGATTATTTAGTTGTGATTTTCTAAAGTTTTATGCCAAAAAGGTGCTTATAACTAACTTGTCATTTGAAAAATATCAAACAACAGATTTTGTATTTTTCCTATGTTCATAATAACCAAACATTAGTTATCCTAAGGTTTGAGGGGTTTTCACCTTAGAGTTATTTTTGTAGGGTTTTTCTAAGTTATCCTTAGTTTATTCAAATAAAAGGTTTCCTACTTATTTTTTTACTAAACCAGGGTATGATATATTTTTCCAGTGAACTACATTAAACAAGTATTCTAACAAAAATAGAGGTGCTCTCTGGTTCATTGTTTAAATTACATTTTCTATTTTTCTTAACCTTAAGCATATTGTAAAATAAGTGGTAAAAACTAACTTAATGGAGTGGACAGAGAGGTTTAACATTTTTAAACAGGTCAGTAGGTAGATACAAACTTCTCCAATTTTTCTTAACCCTAGTCAAATAATATAATTATTTTTCTTTCTATTATTGAGCTTTTGGCCAAAACTATAATTAAATCAGAGCTTTAAAGTTTTCTATAGTACATAGGGGGTTTCATATTTTTCTTAAGTAGGCTACATTATTTAGGGTCTGACAAAATTGGTTTGACCAAATTTGGATGAGTTAAACAGAAGTTATGGATTTTCAAAGTTTCTGTTCAATTTAAAAACAGATTTGATAAAGGTTTTCTGGAAAAAACAGTTTACACCGAGGTCCCTGGGTTTAAACTAAATCAACCTTGGCAAATCTACCCTCGCGCCACTATTCCCCTGTGTCTCTGACATTTCACAAAACCCCCTGACCTTCTCTCCCTCTCACCCGCAGTCCTTCCCCTTACGCAAACAGTAACCGCGGGAAAGAAAAGGGTGGCGCGGCTTACCGGCGGCGAGGGAGGTCCGGCGAAGGGTGGGGTTGGCTCGGGGAGACTCTGGCGGTCACGTCGAGGTACGGTTGACGTCGGGGATGGCCGGAATCGCCCGGTCCACGCGTGCAGGCGGGGGTTCTCGTCGGCGGCGAGTGTACCGGCCAAACTACGGCGAACTGGTTCAATCCGAGGGCATGGTGAGCTTTACGGGGTAACGTAGCGACTGTATGCACAAGGAATCGAAGGATGGTTGAGTGGATTACCCGGTCCACGTACTCCAGCGGGGTTGAGAGCTCCGGCGACCGTGGGCTGGCCTCTCCGGCGAAGCAAACTTCAATTCCTCGCTCGGGGAGCTTTACCGGGGTGTGCTCAGTCTTCTCCGAGGGCTGGCCGGGGTTGGGAAGGGGTCTACTGGCCGGTCTACGGTGGCAGGGGGATCGGGCGGCCGCGGACACGCTGCGCACGGGCAAACGGCGGCGAGCTGAGCTCCGGTGAAGTTTGAGTGTGCGCGGAAGAGTACAGTCGAAGTCTGGGAGGGTTTTATAGGCGCGGGCGCGGGCCATGGCGCTGGCTTGGTCCGGGCGCGGCGCTGGGCATGCGGGGGCACGCGCGAGCGTGCTCTGGCGCGGGCAAGAAGCGTCGAACACGTAGAGGTGTGTTTCTTCCATTGTTCAAACGTCTCCAGAGATCGCAAACGTGCGAATCTTGCCATGAATCCGGCGCAGACCTCTTCCTGGCACCTAGGGCTATTGTTGGGGCCATGCTTCGTTGCGCCGAAGGTCTTACGGGAAGAAGCAGCTTCGGCTGAAGTCGTTCACAGGAGAGGACCGAAGGTTCTTTCTTCATGAAGCTTCGGTACTACAAACCGACATAAAGATAGAATGACCTTTTAATCCATAAAGGTCTGAGTCAATGTTGTAAACTTTTATGAGGGGCATAATTGTAATTCGTCACAGGCTGTGTCCTGTGTCTATAAATAGATGAACAGTACCCCCGTACTGTTCACGCTGGCTGACATACGCTCGCGCACTATGCTCGTACTTTTGCCTTTTGTCAAGCCGAAGGTACAAATGTAATTCAACATTGTTTTCATTCTCCCACGATTACTTAATAAGAACATGTAATAATGTTATGTGATTATTCATATTATTTTCTCATGTTTCATAAGCTTCTCCTGTTTATCAATATAAACTGCAATCATGAAGGTATGACCTTCATGACCTTCGTCTGAAGATTGTTATATCCTAAGGGAAATAACCCTTCGAAGGACGAAGGGTATTAATCATTAACTTTTTTTTGTGTTGCCTTGTTCTTAATTCATAGCAGTTGAGAACAAGTCCCCAACATTGGCGCCCACCTCCGGTGAACTCACTTCCACTTTTCTGAGCTGATGGCTTCGTTCAACAATCAAGCTGGAGCTGCTTCGGCTTCGAAGCTGGTGCTCCCGATAACAGGCGGTTCTTGCTCAGAGCCGGCTAACAAGAAGCAGAAGAAGGAGGCTCAGAGAAGGGTGCATCACGTTGGAGTACAGGGACCCTTCATCAAGTCAAAATGGTCCCACATTCCAATCACTTTCTCTCAGGAAGACCTTCAGCTTAAGGATTATCCTCACAATGATGCCATGGTTATCTCTTGTGTGATCAAAGGATTTCTGGTCCACAATGTCTTAGTTGATACAGGCAGTGCAGCTGATATTATATTTGCTAAGGCCTTCAGACAAATGCAAGAGCCCGTAGACAAGATCCATGATGCTACGCACCCTCTTTGTGGCTTCGGAGGGCGACAGATTGTAGCACTTGGGAAGATTACCATGCCGGTAACCTTCGGATTTGTTAACAACACAAGGACTGAGCAAATTGTGTTTGATATTGTTGACATGGAGTATCCTTACAATGCTATCATTGGCCGTGGTACTCTTAATGCCTTCGAAGCAATTCTTCACCCAGCTTACCTCTGCATGAAGATACCTTCGGACCAAGGGCCTATTGCTATTCATGGAAGCCAGGAAGCTGCTAGAAGGGCCAAAGGAAGCTGGACTGACTCCAAAGCAATCCATAACATAGATGGAGTTGAAGCTTGTGAACAGTACAAATTCAGAAGGGAGAAGGCAGCTTCAGCAGACCAGCCGAAGCCCATGCTCTTATGTGAAGACATAGCAGAGCAGAAGGTGCTCTTGGGCTCCCAATTATCCGAAGAGCAGGAAAAAAACCTTGATAAGGTTTTTGTTCAACAACAAAGATGTTTTTGCATGGTCAGCTAATGACCTCTGCGGAGTCAATCGGGATGTTATTGAACACTCGCTCAATGTTGACCCATCTTCAGACCCCGAAAGCAGAGGCTTCGGAAAATGTCTGATGATAAAGCCGAGGGGGCTCGCAATGAAATAAAAAGACTCCTCAGTGCAGGAGTTATCAGAGAAGTAAAATATCCGGAGTGGCTAGCTAACATTGTTATGGTGAAGAAGGCCAATGGCAAGTGGAGAATGTGTATTGATTTCACAGATCTCAACAAGGCTTGTCCGAAGGACGAATTCCCATTGCTAAGGATAGACTCTTTAGTTGATGCAGCAGCTTCATCAAAGCTCATGAGTCTGTTAGATTGTTACTCAGGCTATCATCAAATATGGATGAAGAAGGAAGATGAGCCGAAGACTAGCTTCATAACCCCAAGTGGCACATATTGCTATCTTCGGATGCCTGAGGGGCTTAAAAATGCTAGAGGAAGTTTCAGCAGAATGACTGTGAAGGTCCTCCAGTCTCAGATAGGCAGAAATGTGCTAACTTATGTTGATGACATTATTGTAAAAAGCACGAAGCAGGAAGATCATATTGCTGATTTGCAGGAGACCTTCGCCAGTTTCAGACAAGCTGGTTTGAAGCTGAATCCAGAAAAATGTGTCTTCGGAGTAAAGAAGGGGAAATTTCTTGGATGCTTGGTTCAACAAAGGGAATCGAAGCTAATCCAAATAAAATTGAAGCTATACTTCGAATGGAGCCACCAACTACAAGGAAGGGGGCCCAAAGATTGACAGGAAGGCTGGCATCTCTCAATAGATTCATATCCAGATCAGCAGAAAGAAATTTACCATTCTTCGAGGTGCTGAAGTCAGCTGAAGTCTTTCAATGGGGACCAAGCCAACAAAAAGCCTTCGAAGAGCTGAAACAATATTTGATAGATCTAACAACATTAACTCCACCAACGCCAGGGGCTCCTCTGTTGTTATATGTGGCAGCTTCGCACTCAGCAGTAAGTGCGGCACTTGTCCAGGAGAAGTTTGATGGCCAAGTCAAGAAGCAGGTCCCAGTATATTTTGTATCTGAAGTCCTTAGTATATCAAAGAAAAATTATACAGAGCTGGAGAAGGTATTATATGCCGTTTTAATGGCATCCAGGAAGCTTCGGCATTATTTTCAGGCATACAATATTATTGTTCCTTCTTCGCAGCCGTTGAAGGATATTATGAGAAATAGAGAAGCTACTGGACGGATTGGAAAATGGGCTGCAGAGCTCAATGAATTTTGCATTGATTATGTGCACAGATCTTCGATCCAGTCTCAAGCGTTGGCAGATTTCATTGCCGACTGGACGCCAGGGGCTCAGGATGAAGAAGCAAATAAAGATGCCGAAGTGTGGACAGTGTTTTGTGATGGCTCTTGGGGAACCTTCGGAGCAGGTGCAGCCGCTGTGTTGGTCCTCACCATCCAAGGTTAAAACTTGCTATGCAGCAAGACTTGATTTCAGCTGTACAAACAATATTACTGAGTACGAAGCCCTGCTTCTGGGCCTTCGGAAATTAAAGGCAATGGGAATCAGAAGGGCGATCCTTTAAAACTGATTCCCAGGTTGTTTCGGGGCCACATCGACAAAAGTTGCAGGGCTAAGATCCGAAGCTTGAAAAATATCTAGACACGTCCGAAGAATCGAAGCTTCCTTCGAAGGATTTTCTGTCAAAAATATCCCTCGAGGGCAAAATGAGCATGCTGATTTGCTAGCCAAGTCAGCAGCACAGGGGCTGCCGTTACCTTCGGATGTGTTCTTCGAAACAATAAAGGCACCTTCAGTGGAGCTCCTTGAAAGAGCAGTTCTCAACATATCTCCTGTTTATAGCGAAGATTGGAGAACTGAGATCATCTCTTACCTTCAGGGTAAGTTCCTTTCAGATGACGAAGCTTATAATAAAAGGATAGAGGCAAGAGCTCGTCCATATGTCATGATAGAAGGGGAGTTATACAAACATGGAGTTTGCGCTCCGCTGCTCAAGTGTCTATCTAGAACCGAAGGTATAGAGTTGATGAAAGAAATACATGCAGGCCTGTGTGGATCCCACATTGGATCTAGGCCGTTACTTGGAAAAGTCTTCCGCCAAGGGTTTTATTGGCCGAAGGCAGCTTCGGATGCAGCGGAGTTAGTTCAAAAGTGCGAAGGCTGTCAGAAGTGTGCAAGAGATCAAAAACAGCCTTCGTCTTTAACACAGCTCAATTTCAACCTATCTGGCCATTGCAAAGGTGGGGCCTTGACTTGTTAGGACCATTACCACGGCTCAAGGGAATTAAGATATGTTATAGTAGCTGTGGAGTATTTTTTCTAAATGGATTGAGGCAAAGCCATTAGCCACAATAACTTCGGCCACTGTCCAAAAGTTTTTCTGGCAGAATATTGTCTGTCGCTTCGGGGTACCGAAGGCCATCACTGTAGATATGGAACGCAGTTTGACTCCGAAGCTTTCGGAAATTTCTGTGATCAAATTGTACGAAGATCCATTTTGCATCAGTCAGGCATCCGGAGTCAAATGGGCTCGTTGAAAGAGCCAACGGCATTATAATGACAGGAATAATGAAGTTAATCTTCAATCAACCCAGGGGAAAGTGGCCGGATTTGTTAACCAAAGTGGTGTGGAGCCACAATACAACACATCAAGGTCTACAGGCTTTACTCCATTCAAGTTATTATTCGGTGACGAAGCAATAACTCCGGAAGAAGCTAAAGCTGGATCAATAAGAGTAGTAGCTTCGGCAGAATCAGGTCCTGAAGATGCTTGTCTTGTGGAAAAAGATGCTTTAGAAGGGATCAGGCTTCAAGCTGTGGAGAATATCAATAAATACCAAGCTGAAACAGTCAAATGGCGAGATAGAAAGGTCCGGCTAAAAAATATTGAGCCGGGACACTTGGTGCTTCGGAGAGTGGCCAACCCAGACACAGTGGGCAAGTTACAGTTGAAATGGGAAGGGCCTTTTTTGGTAGCATCTTCGTCAAGGCCTAGTTCATACAGATTGAAGGATATGGACGGCAATGACATTCCAAGATCCTGGAATGCGGATGAGCTTCGGCGATATTATGTGTAACTGATGTAATTCTTTTTCTATCTTTTCTTTTTTTTTTCATGGCACCCTTTTCCTTTCTAAAGGGGGAGAAAGGTTTTTAATGGGGCCATCATGTGTAATTTCCTTTTTAGTCTTATAAGAGCAAAATCCCCCAAAAAATGTAAATGTAAAAACTAAGAACGCACCATCGAGTGCCGAAACTGAAAAAGCGAAGAAGCTCCAAAGACGTCCCTAAGGGGATGCAGAGCTCACAGCGAAAAGTCAACGCTGATTCCGCCGAAAGTAAAAGGCGAAGAAGCTCCAAAGACGTTCCTAAGGGATGCAGAGCTTACAGCGAAAAGTCAACGCTGATACCGCCTAAGTAAAAGGCGAAGAAGCTCCAAAGTCGTTCCTAAGGGAATGTAGAGCTGATGTGTGGTTGTTTCTAAGGAAATAATGGCTGAGAGTGTGGCTTCGGATATATGTTTTTGGACATTCATTCGCACATTACATTACATCATAGCATTTGCATTCATAAGCATTCATTCATAGCATTTGCGTTCCTAAGTGGTTGTTTCGGCAAAAAGAAGAAGCGGTCTTTTATGCTTCGTTGTGTACAAAAAAGAAAAGCTTCGGCAAAAAGAAGAAGCGGTCTTTATGCTTCGTTGTGTACAAAAAAGAAAAGCTTCGGCAAAAAGAAGAAGCGGTCTTTTATGCTTCGTTGTGTACGAAAAGAAGGGAAGGTGTTTTTTCGCCTTCGGCTCAAAATACTAATTTCGTCCACATCAAAGCGCCTCAATAGAAGGGTAAGAATATATTACAAGGTATGTACAAAGTTCATTGAGAACAGTTTAATTGTATTTACAAAAGTTGTTACAAAAGTCTCTTGAGTTTTTTCTATAGTATACTCCTACTGATCTTCACTGAGCTTCAGCTTCGGCGACATATTTTAAGCATCATCTTCAGCTTCGTCATCCTACATGAATCAAGGTATCGCGAGTAAAAATCAAGTGTGAAGGAGAAGGTAAGCACAAGGTATCATTTCTTACTGGTTCAAGATGACTTCGAGCTTCATCTCCAGCCTTCCTCGCCCGCCTTTTGTCCATATCATTTTTATAAATCTATTTGAGATGCTTCGGGCGAGGTCAGGAATATCGTCTAGAATTGATGGAGACAGAGCGAAATTGGGCCTGTTGACGATTTTTCCATGCTCGCAGCCGGCCTTCAGGAACGCTGCAGCGGTACCCCGAGAAGCTACCCAGGCACAGAAGTCACCGTGCCCGGCTATAACTTCGTCAAGCTCATCAATTTCAGCTTCAATATGATCGAAGGCTTTTGGCAAATTTTCAGCTGAAGGGTTGAACTTCCCACTGCTGGCTCCAACTGAGTAAAAGATCTTTTTAATTGTTCAATACAGTTGTTGCTAAATTTCAAACATTTGTCTTGAAGGCTTGTTAATGATTTCTTCAAATCTGAGCTGGTTTGGACTTCGGCCTCAAGTTTTGAATTAAGCTCTAGCTTCTCTTGTTCAAATTGTTTTGATTGGCAGAGGAGCTTCAAATTCAATTCTGCTACTTAGCTTCAGTTTCTGCTAATAACCCTTCAGTCGTTTGGAGTTCGAAGTCTTTCTTTTCGATAATAGCTGACTGCTCTTTTATCTTGCTCTCTAGATTTTCAATTATAGCTTCGTGTTTCTTATCCTCTAGATCTTGTTGCATCTTCAAAGCTTTGCTCAGTAGCATGCTCTGCACAAACAACCTTCGTTAGCAACATTTTCATTATTAAAGCAATAAAAGCCAGAGAAAGGTTGTTTACCTTGAAATTGGAATAAAATAAGCTACCAACGATATGTTGTCGTCGGTAGCGGCTGACATCTGTTTCTAGCTTCGGAAAACCGATACTCTTTGATAGAGTACCGATGACCTTAGCCCCAGTTTGTTCCCGGATGCAGCCTAATTTCTCATCATCAATGCCTCCAAATAGAAGAGCTCCTGGCTTATATCCGCAAGATTTGGCATATTCCTTAAGCTCTTCTATTTCGGCCTTCGACAGTTCTTGCCCAATTAAATTTTGAAATATGAAGGCTTCGTCTTCCAAAGTATCTTCGGCTATTTCCTTTCCTTTTCCAGGCACTGTAGCCATGGTTTCTTCAGCAGCAGTGGCAGCTTCTTCTGCGGCCATGTCTAGCAAATTTTGTCGATATCTTCAATTGTAGTTTCCAAGTTCACATCTTCGGCTGAAGCGGCTTCGGTAGCCGCGACCTCCGAAGGTGCGACTTCGACATTGTTGTGCCCTCAACCGCTGGCGGTTTCCGATTGAAGCCCTTGGGGGTCTTGTCGATAACTTCGGTCACTGCAATAATTCTTGTCTCTTTGTTTTGTTATCTTCTTCGATTTTTCGGGCTCCTCCACCTTTCGAAAAAGCTTCGTCAGTTGAGGCCTTAATGGACTTAGCTTCATGGGCAGGGTTTCAGTCATTACCTTTAAGATTTCCTCTACGTCGGTGGTAGAGGGTGATGCAGGAGTCCCCTCTTCATCGGATAATTTTCGCTTCGCAGATGATATTTTTCTTTTCTTTGGAATTTTCTTCTCTTTTGGTGATTCTTCCTCATCTTTGTTTAAAGTTTCGGCCACTCTTTTCCTTTTTTGGCCCTCAGCACCCTTATTCAAACCGTTCATAGTCAGGGTACTCGAAACCCAGGGCAAAACACTCGGTTTAGTCTTCGCTTCGGACGGGTGCCGAAGGCCGCAGTCATTAGCTGATCTTCTTTCTTGGAACAATTACCAAGAATTTCATTG
>JAOPSE010001022.1:0-209461 GCA_029449295.1 Zea luxurians
GGGGGGTCACGACCCACAGCTCGAGCAAGTCCGCGGGGCGCAGGCCGGGCTCGATGAGGGAGCAGGAGCGCTCGAGGCAATCCGCCGGAACGTCGGGCAGGTATGGGCGAGCCAGCCCCCGGCCGGAGGAATACGTCACCTGCCCCAAGGTCTCCAGCACCGCATCGCCAACGATGCCAGGGACAGACCGCCACCCGCATCCGGCGGAACCGGTCAGGACCTGGCCACCGCGCAGCAATGCTCCTCCGCGCGATGCCGGAGTCATCAACCACCGAGGGTCGGCGAATCCAGGGAGAGCTCAAGCATCTCCTGGAAGGCGCTGCGGCCCGGCGGGCCGAGAGCTCTGCCTCCCGAAGGCAGGGGTACCCCTCGGAACCTCGTGCCGCGACTTCCCGACTCATGCGGGAAGCCTCGGTCTACACCGGGCGCACGCGCAATACCGCGCCTGCGGCCCCGGGCCACCTCGGTGACGAGCACCTCATCGCGACCGTCGGGCCCGCCTCGACGAAAGGGTGCGCCGAGGTTATCACCCCAGGCGTGGGGGGACGCTACGACAGCGGGGAGGATCGGAGTCCCTCGCCCGAACCACCCGGTCCGCAGGTCTTCAGCCGGGCCATTCGGCGGGCGCCGTTTCCGCCCCGATTCCGACCCCCGACTACTATCACAAAGTACTCGGGGGAAACGAGACCGGAATTGTGCTTGCGGACTACCGCCTGGGCCTGTCAACTGGGTTGGGACGGACGACGACAACCTCATCATCCGCAACCTCCCCCTGTTCCTCTCCGACACCGCTCGCGCTTGGTTGGAGCACCTGCCTCCGGGGCAGATTTCCAACTGGTGAGGATCTGGTCCAGGCTTCGCCGGCAACTTCCAGGGCACGTACGTGCGCCCCCCGAGGAATTCCTGGGACCTCCGAAGCTGCCGGCAACAGCCGGGGAGAGTCCCTTCGAGGACTACATCCGGGTGATTCTCGAAAGCAGCGCACCGAGCTGCCCAACATCACCGACTTCGATGTCATCGGCGTGTTCCTTGCCGGCACCACCTGCCATGACCTGGTGAGCAAGTTGGGTCGCAAGACCCCCACCAGGGCGAGCGAGCTGATGGACATCGCCACCAAGTTCGCCTCTGGTCAGGAGGCGGTCGAGGCCATCTTCCGAAAGGACAAGCAGCCCCAGGGCCGCCCGTCGGAAGATGCTCCCGAGGCGTCTACTCCGCTCGGCGCCAAGAAGAAAGGCAGGAGGAAGTCGCAAGCGAAACGCGACGCCGCCAGCACGGACCTTGTCGCCGCCGCCGAGTACAAGAACCCTCGGAAGCCCCCCGGAGGCGCCACCTCTTCGACAAGGCACTCAAGGAGACGTGCCCCTACCATCAGGGGCCCGTCAAGCACACCCTCGAGGACGTGCGTCATGCTTCGGCGCCACTTCCACCGGGCTGGGCCACCCGCAGAGGGTGACAGGGCCCGCGACGACGGCAAAAAGGAAGATCACCAAGCAGGAGAGTTCCCCGAGCTCCGCGACTGCTTCATGATCTACGGAGGGCATGCGGCGGAATGCCTCGGCTCGGCATCGTAAGCAGGAGCGTCGGGAGGTCTGCTCGGTGAAGGTGGCGGCGCCAGTCTACCTAGACTGGTCCGACAAGCCCATCACCTTCGACCAGGATGACCACCCCGACCACGTGCCGAGCCCAGGGAAGTACCCGCTCGTCGTCGATCCCGTCATCGGCGACGTCAGGCTTCACCAAGGTCCTGATGGATGGGGGCAGCTGCCTCAACATCATCTACGCTGAGACCCTCAGGCTCCTGCGTGTCGATCTGTCATCCGTCCGAGCAGGCGCTGCGCCCTTCCACGGGATCATTCCCGGGAAGCGCGTCCAGCCCCCTCGGACAGCTCGACCTTCCTGTCTGCTCGGAACACCCTCCAACTTCCGAAGGGAGACTTTGACGTTCGAGGTGGTCAGGTTCCGAGGGACCTACCACGCAGTGTTGGGAAGGCCATGCTACGCGAAGTTCATGGCCATCCCCAACATACACCTACCTGAAGCTCAAGATGCCGGGCCCCAACGGGGTCATCCACCGTCGGCCCCACGTTACAAACACGCATTCGAATGCGATGTGGAGTGCGTGGAGTACGCCGAGGCCCTCGCCGAGTCCGAGGCCCTCATTGCCGGACCTGGAAAGCCTCTCCGAGAGGGTGCCGGACGTGAAGCGACATGCGGCAACTTCGAGCCAGCGGAGACGGTAAGGCCGTCCCTCTCGACCCCAGTGGTGTACACTCCAAGCAGATTCGGATCGGTTCCGGGCTCGACCCCAATAGGAAGCAGTGCTCGTCGACTTTCTCCGCGCAAACGCCGACGCCTTTGCGTGGAGTCCCCTCGGATATGCCCGGCATTACCGAGGGATGTCGCCGAGCACTCGCTGGATATTCGGGCCGGAGCCCCGGACCGGTCAGAACAGCCTCTGCGCCGATTCGACGAGGAAAGGCGCAGGGTGATAGGCGAGGAGATCCACAAGCTGATGGCAGCAGGGTTCATCAAAGAGGTATTCCACCCCGAATGGCTTGCCAACCCTGTACTTGTGAGGAAGAAAGGGGGGAAATGGCGGATGTGTGTAGACTACACTGTCTCAACAAAGCATGTCCGAAAGTCCCCTACCCTCTACCTCGCATCGATCAAATCGTGGACTCCACTGCAGGGTGCGAAACCCTATCTTTCCTCGATGCCTACTCAGGGTATCATCAAATCAAGATGAAAGAGTCCGACCAGCTCGCGACTTCTTTCATCACGCCCTTCGGCATGTACTGTTATGTCACAATGCCTTTCGGTCTGAGGAACGCGGGTGCAACGTACCAGCGGTGCATGAACCATGTGTTCGGCGAACACATCGGTCGCACGGTCGAGGCCTACGTCGATGACATCGTAGTCAAGACGAGGAAAGCCTCCGACCTTCTCTCCGACCTTGAACTGACATTCCGGTGTCTCGAGGCGAAGGGCGTCAAGCTCAATCCCGAGAAGTGCGTCTTCGGGGTGCCCCGAGGCATGCTCTTGGGATTCATCGTCTCCGAGCGGGGCATCGAAGCCAACCCGGAGAAGATCGCAGCCATCACAAACATGGGGCCCATCAAGGACTTAAAAGGCGTACAGAGGGTCATGGGATGCCTCGCGGCCTTGAGCCGTTTCATCTCGCGCCTCGGCGAAAGAGGCCTGCCCCTGTACCGTCTCTTAAGGAAGGCCGAGTGCTTCACTTGGACTCCCGAGGCCGAGGAAGCCCTCGGGAACCTGAAGGCGCTCCTCACCCAGGCGCCCGTCTTGGTACCCCCAGTTGATGGAGAAGCCCTCTTGGTCTACGTCGCCGCTACCACTCAGGTGGTCAGCGCCGTGATCGTGGTCGAAAGGCAGAAGAGGGGCATGCTTTGCCCATTCAGAGGCCAGTTTACTTCATCAGCGAGGTGCTGTCCGAGACCAAGATCCGCTACCCACAAGTCCAGAAGCTGCTGTATGCAGTGATCCTGACGAGGCGAAAGCTGCGACATTACTTCGAGTCTCATCCGGTGACTGTGGTGTCATCCTTCCCCCTGGGGGAGATCATCCAGTGCCGGGAAGCCTCGGGACGGATCGCGAAGTGGGCGGTGGAAATCATGGGCGAGGCAATCTCGTTCGCCCCTCGGAAGGCCATCAAGTCCCAGGTACTGGCGGACTTCGTAGCCGAATGGGTCGACACCCAGTTGCCGACGGCTCCGATCCAACCGGAGCTCTGGACCATGTTTTTCGACGGGTCGCTGATGAAGACGGGAGCCGGCGCGGGCCTGCTCTTCGTCTCGCCCCTCGGGAAACACCTGCGCTACGTGCTCCGCCTCCATTTCCCGGCGTCCAACAATGTGGCTGAGTACGAGGCTCTGATCAACGGATTGCGAATCGCCATCGAGCTAGGGGTCCGACGCCTCGATGCACGCGGCGACTCGCAGCTCGTCATCGACCAAGTCATGAAGAACTCCCACTGTCGCGACCCGAAGATGGAGGCCTACTGTGATGAGGTTCGACGCCTGGAAGACAAGTTCTACGGGCTCGAGCTTAACCACATCGCCCGGCGCTACAACGAGACTGCGGACGAGCTGGCGAAGATAGCCTCGGGACGAACGCCGGTTCCCCCGGACGTCTTCTCCCGAGATCTGCACCAACCCTCCGTCAAGATAGGCGGCACGCCCGAGCCCGAGGTGCCCTCGGCCCCGTCCGAGGTGACCTCGGCCCAGCCCGAGCCATCCTCGGTTCAACCCGAGGAACCCTCGGCCCCCGAGGGCGAAGCACTGCGCATCGAGGAGGAGCAGAGCGGGGTCATGCCAGATCAAGATTGGCAGACCCCGTACCTGCAATATCTCCGCCAAGGAGAACTGCCCCTCGGCCGAGCCGAGGCTCGGCGGGTAGCGCGACGTGCCAAGTCGTTCGTCTTGCTGGGCGACGAGAAGGAGCTCTACCACCGTAGCCCCTCGGGCATCCTCCAGCGATGCATCTCCATCGCCGAGGGTCAGGAACTCCTGCAGGAAATACACTCGGGGGCTTGCGGCCATCATGCAGCACCTCGAACCCTCGTCGGGAACGCTTTCCGCCAAGGCTTCTACTGGCCGACGGTGGTGGCTGATGCCACTAGAATTGTCCGCGCCTGCGAAGGGTGCCAATTCTATGCGAAGCAGACCCACCTGCCCGCTCAGGCTCTGCAGACGATACCCATCACCTGGCCCTTCGCTGTGTGGGGTCTGGACCTCGTCGGCCCTCTGCAGAAGGCGCCCGGGGGCTACACGCACCTGCTGGTCGCCGTCGACAAATTCTCCAAGTGGATCGAGGTCCGACCCCTGAACAGCATCAGATCCGAGCAGGCCGGTGGCGTTCTTCACCAACATCATCCATCGCTTCGGGGTCCCGAACTCC
Source organism: Zea luxurians (assembly GCA_029449295.1). Taxonomy (NCBI): domain Eukaryota; kingdom Viridiplantae; phylum Streptophyta; class Magnoliopsida; order Poales; family Poaceae; genus Zea; species Zea luxurians. The sequence goes on from JAOPSE010001022.1 coordinate 4,918, forward strand.
ATCATCACCGACAACGGCACCCAGTTCACCGGCAAAAAATTCTTGGATTTTTGCGAGGATCACAACATCCGGGTAGACTGGGCCGCCGTAGCTCATCCCATGTCGAATGGGCAAGTGGAACGTGCCAACGGCATGATTCTACAAGGGCTCAAGCCCGGATTTACAATGATCTCAACAAGTTCGGCAAGCGATGGATGAAGGAACTCCCCTCGGTGGTCTGGAGCCTGAGGACGACGCCAAGCCGAGCCACAGGTTTCACGCCGTTCTTCCTGGTCTACGGGGCCGAGGCCGTCCTGCCCACTGACCTGGAATACGGCTCCCCAAGGACGAGGGCCTACAACGAAGAAAGCAACCAAGCTAGCCGAGAAGACTCGCTGGACCAGCTGGATGAGGCTCGGGACAGGGCCTTACTACACTCGGCGCGGTATCAGCAGTCCCTGCGACGCTACCACGCCCGAGGGGTCCGACCCCGAGACCTCCAGGTGGGCGATCTGGTGCTTCGGCTGCGGCAAGACACCCGAGGGAGGCACAAGCTCACGCCCCCCTGGGAGGGGCCGTTCGTCATCGCCAAAGTTCTGAAGCCCGGAACGTACAAGCTAGCCAACAGTCAAGGCGAGGTCTACGGCAACGCTTGGAACATCCAACAGCTACGTCGCTTCTACCCTTGAGATGTTTCCAAATTGTTCATATACCTCGCACCCACGCAAAGCTTAGTCAACAAGGAAGGGTCGGCCTCGCCTCGGCAAAGCCCGACCCTCCCTCGGGGGCTAAAAGGGGGGAACCCCCTCTGCGTCAAAATTTTCCTCGAATAGAAAATCTCTTTTACCAGAATATCTTTCGTGCTTTTTGACTACTTCGAAAAGTGGGTCATGGAAACGACAGGGTACACGTAAGCAGTCAAGGCTGACCGAGCCGAGGGACTCCTACGCCTCCGGGATACGGATACCTCACTCATCACCTTCTGCGATAAGTAACTCGCGTTCGGATAAGGTGACTCCGCGGATCGAACAAGTCTCTACGTTCGGAAGCTCTTCTGTCGAAGCGATTCTTCGAGTTTTCTCGACTAAGTCGGTGATAGGGCCTCATGGACGAGTAAAAGTGCGCGTAAGCGGCAAGGCCGACCGAGCCGAGGGACTCCCACGCCTCCGGGATACGGATACCTCACTCCTCACCTTCCGCGAGAAGCAACTTTCGCTCGCACAAACATCCCTGTTACCGACAAAAAGTCCAGATGCTTGGAACAAGAGGAAAAGGGACGCAGCTTTACAACACAGCGAGGGTGTGTGTTCTGGCCTCGACGGCCGCACAAAGCACACGCTACAAGACAAGCTGATCCTGCAGGCTCAGGTCTTGGCGCTGGAAGGGGGCAGCGACACCCTCGGCATCGACAGCACCTTCGGCAAGGCCCGAACTAGCCTCGGACGGCGACGCGGTCCGAGGGCCTCCGCTCCAAAGGACGGCGTCATCACCACGCCCAGGCGATCGTTGTCAGGGACTTCTCCGGGAATCCGGCCCGAGCAGGCGGCTCGGCCAGCCACCTCCGGGGCCTCGGCCAACCACCTTCCGAGGGCACGAGCCCGGTCCGAAGCCTCGGCTGACCAACTCCGGCGTCGATCCTGCCAACGGACAACTCGGCTAGGCTCCGGCCAACCAGGTTTCATTTCCGAGCCAACTCTGCCTCTGCTCATGCTGATATCGCTACCCCCGGCCTCGGCTCGTCGAAGAGCGGCCGAGGGGTCTCTTTAACTAAGGTAGAGGAGCCTCGGACAACAGGGCCGACCGAGCCGAGGGACTCCTACGCCTCCGGGATATGGATACCTCACTCGTCACCTTGACACGGGGCGACTCATGCTTAGTGAAGCGGTTCGGACAATCAGCAGACGAGTGTTAGTGCTCGGAAATGAGGAAAAAACACGGCTCCGTGCCGTAATTACATACATGTTCAGGCCCCGAAAGCCAAAAATGAACAAAAAACCCGGCACTCGAAGTGCCATTACAAACGGAACTCCGGTTCCGCCCCCGCAGGTACGGACAACCTCCCCGCCAGGGAAGCCCGTGGAGCGACAAGCTCTGGGTGAATCACCAGCAAACGCGGGGCGCCCCTAAGCACCCCGGCAGATCCTCGCAGCCGTCCTCGCCGCGAATGCAAGGGAGAAGACGGAATGTTGCATCCTAGCTGGGCAGCAACAGTTCCCCTTCCCCGGCATGGCTGGAGGATGTCTCCGCCGTGGGGCTAAAAGGCGATTGCCACCACCAGAAGCTGGAAAATGAGGTGGCCCGCCGACCCGCGTAGGAGGTTGGGGCCCCGGCTCGCCTCGCTCCCCGCCCCGGCGAGGATGGCGAACACCCTCAACACTGAGGGCGGGGCCGGGACCACAGCCCGGTTTGCCTCTCCCCGTCCGGAAGCCGGAAGTCGCCCTCTTGGGTGACCGCCGGTGGAGGGGTGCAGCCGGGCTGCCTGATGAAAATCCTTGAAGCCGAACGATGGCTGAAAGGTACCCACTCCCGCGGAGTGGTGTCCCCCGACGATGAGGCACGGAGACGGCGGTTTCCCCCATCCGGGGGCTTGAAAGGTGGAAAGACACGATGCATAAGGGGGAAGAAGACATGGTCGCCTTACGAAAGGGGTCGCCCTCCTTTTAAAGGCAACTCTCCGTGCTTGCGCCCCCAACCGTCACGGGCTGAGTCTTCTCCAACACGCCTCCAAAGCCCTCCCCCGCGGCGCGGGGGCTGGGACCCACCTGTCATGCAGGCCGGCTCCGAGCAGAAGAAGCCGAACCGCCGCGCGCGGCGCGCGCGCAACCACCCAGCAGTTACAAGTGACCCTCCACTTTTGCCCAGACCAACGGGCGAAGGGGGCGGGCAGCCATGTGGGCGGCATGCAACCGCGCCAAGTGGACGCGCCTCTCCGACTCCTGACAGGCCAGCACGGAGGCTCAAGCCCACGCGTCGCACAACCGGCGCGCCGGATGCTGCATGTAAGCCACTATGCCACTTGCGCCACCACCGCACCTCCTCGGTTGCGGAACCAATACCGCGACCCGAGGCGGCCCAGCGCGCGGCCCAGCTGCGCCAGCCTGACGCAGCGGTCAAACGCGGTCAAAAGTGGGCCGGCAGTAGTAATGACAGTGGCAGGCGCGCAAGAGCAGCGGTCACGCCATCAGCCAAGCTCACGTCCCATCCGGAGGCGGCAAGAGAACCCCCCTCTCTCACGGTGTGAAGACGACGCGCCCGTGACCCGTCCCTCGAACGGCTCGCGCACGCGCAACGGCAGCCTCGCCAACTACTCGCCCCGGCGCATTAACTCCGCGGCTCGACGGGCAGCGCTACTGGCGGGAGCAGCTGGCGACGTTTCGCCTTCGCCAAAACGACCACACCAAAAAAGGTACGCCACGACGTTCAATTTCGAATCCTTTTTTTCCCTTTTCCTTCTTTCTCTATCTCTTGCAACAGGGACCGGGAAAGGGGATACCCCCAAAGGGATCCTTCCCCGTGAAGGAACTAGGCTCCGAGCCTCCTTACTGATCAGGGGTTCGAAGGCTGGCCCCCCGAAGGGTTCAACAGCCGCCTCAGATCGCGTGGGCCCGACACCCACTACTGGTCAGGGGTTCGAAGGTCGGCCCCCGAAAGGTCCCACGACCGCCTCAGGCTACTCGGGCTCCGCGCCCCTTACTGATCAGGGGTTCGAAGGCTGGCCCCCCGAAGGGTTCACAGTCGCCTCAGACACCGAGCGAGGGATGACCAGGGGTACGTTCGATACATAACCAAGGCTCGGGCTACGCTCCCGAGGTACCCTAGGACATTTCCGAGACCAGCGGGAACGACTCTGTAACGGAATCCCATCGGAGGGAGGCAACGAGCCCTCGGACCCCGTCGCCAGGGGACCGGGTCCGGCAGATCACCCGCAGGTACTTTTGGGCGTGCCTCCGGGCCCCTAGCCGACCCCTAACGAACGGGGCACGGACGTCCACTCGGATTACCCGATTGCAGCTCACCGGAGACACCATGTTCGGTGCCCATCGAGGGTAACATGGCGCTCTCCCCCCTCCTCCTTGCGGAAAGGCGATGTAGGGGCGTATGTAAAAAAGCCGAGTCTGTCCCTGATCGTCCTCTCGCTCTGTGCGGAGGCTCGGGGGCTGCTCTCGCAAACCCGGCTCCGGCCGAACCGTTGACAGCGTCAACATACCAGCCCGAGAACTTGGGCCCCGACAGTGCACCCGGGCTACGGCCTGTTCGCATGAGGGAACCGCCAGACCAGCCGAAGCATTACGCAAGGCATTAAGACCTCGAAGGAGTGAAACCACTCCTCCGAGGCCTCGGGGGGCTACACCCGGCGGGTGCGCTCGCGCGCACCCACCGGAACAAAGTACAAACCGAGAAAGGCTGGCCCCCCTTGCAAAAAAGTGCGACAAAAGCCTCCAAGCGAGTGTTAACACTCCCTTCGAGGCTCGGGGGCTACTGTCGGGGACCATAATTAGGGGTACCCTCAAGACGCCTAATTCTTAGCTGGTAACCCCCATCAGCATAAAGCTGCAGAGGCCTGATGGGTTTGATTAAGTCAGGGATCAGTCCATACGAGCGACTCGATCACGCCACGCCTGAGCCTAGCCTCGGGCAAGGGCAGCCGACCCTGAGATGTTTCCGTCTCGCCCGAGGCCTCCTCTTTCACGGCAGACGCATCTCCGGCTCGCCCGAGGCCTTGCCTTCGTTAAGAAGCAACCCTGACTAAATCACCGCGCCGACCGACCAAGTCACTGGGGCCTTTAACGCAAAGAGTAAGACTGACGGGCGGCCAGGCTTGGCCAAAAGCGCCAGAGGAAGCTCCGCCCGACCCAGGGCTCGGACTCGGGCTAAGGCCCCGGAAGACGGCGAACTCCGCTCCGCCTGACCCAGGGCTCGGACTCGGGCTAAGGCCCCGGAAGACGGCGAACTCCGCTCCGCCCGACCCAGGGCTCGGACTCGGGCTAAGGCCCCGGAAGACGGCGAACTCTGCTCCGCTCCGCCCGACCCAGGGCTCGGACTCGGGCTAAGGCCCCGGAAGACGATGAACTCCGCTTCGCCCGACCCAGGGCTCGGACTCCACCCCGACCTCTACCGAACGACCTCCGCCTCGCTCGACCCAGGGGCTCGGGCTCGGCCTCGGCCTCGGCCTCGGCCATGCAGGACAGACTCGACCTCGGCTTCGGAGGAGCCCCCACGTCGCCCGACCTAGGGTACGAGTCCGCCACGTCGACAGGAAGCGCCATCATCACCCTACCCCGAGACGACTCGGGCCGTAGAGAACAGGACCGACGTCCCATCTGGCTAGCTCCGCCAGATAGGCAATGATGGCGCCCCGCTGGACCCATGACGACGGCGGTTCTCAGCTCCCTTACGAAAGCAGGGGGACGTCAGCAAGGTCCCAACCACTCCGACAGCTGTCCCTCCGCCCGGCTCCATTGCTTCTCCGACAGCCATGACGCCACACTAGCTGGGTGCCAAGATCTCTCCGGCTGCCACCTTGGCATGTACTTAGGCCACTAGCTCTCCCCCGCTAGACACGTAGCACCTTGCTACACCCCCATTTGTACACCTGGATCCTCTCCTTACGCCTATAAAAGGAAGGACCAGGGCCTTCTTAGAGAAGGTTGGCCTCGCGGGGACGAGGGCAGGGGCAGGCGCTCTCTCGGGGCCGCTCGCTCCCCTCACCCGCGCGGACGCTTGTAACCCCCTACTGCAAGCGCACCCGACCTGGGCACGGGACGAACACGAAGGCCGCGGGATCTCCGACTCCCTCGCGACCCGGCTCCGGCCACCTCGCTCTCTCCCCCCTTCGCGCTCGCCCACGCGCTCGACCCATCTGGGCTGGGGCACGCGGCACACTCACTCGTCGGCTCGGGGACCCCCCGGTCTCGGAACGCCGACATTAGGTGACGCGTTGACTGGAAAAAATGTGACAGATAACACCGTCATATATAGCAACAATATGTGACGGACGAACGCAGCCGTCACAAAAGATGATGACATTATGTGACGGTACTCTAAACAGTCGTCACAAGGTACATAATGTGACGGTCGTTATATGACGACCCTTATGACGCGTCATTTTCGTCATAAGATGCTTTTTATGACCAATTTTGTACTAAACATGACACTTTACTTTTGTCATACAAAACCATTTTTTTGTAGTGACATAAGCTCCAACACCTTGCAAAGGTCACGTAGAACATATCCAAACACAGAAACAACCCAAACTAAAGGTCAAAGTAAACTTAGCTGTTTTGGACTGTTTCTAGTTCTGGTTTTGACATTGCCCCTCCTTCTAGTGACCTTATTCACTTCTCGAGCTTGATCTTGAGCCTTATGACTTACACCACATAACTATAGTATGTTGAAACATCAGAATAAAAGTTGTAGATCTCTCAAAGTTATGAAACTTTGTAATTGATAACTTTTTTATTTGAACTCATTTCGGTTCTCAAAAATTGCATCTAAATTTATCAAATTTAAAATTTAAATTTTGCAAACGACATCGGATGAAAAAAGTGCCAAAATGAAAGTTGTAGAACTTCAAAAGTTATTCAACTTTGTAGCTGGCTACTTTTTTATTTAAATTCGCTTACGGTCTCAAACAAGCAATTTACACTCTGTTGATTGTAATATATGGACAACAAAATTACAAATTAGACACAAAACATATCATAGGCGGAGTAATGAGGGTGAGGTCGAGGGTTTAATTTCTAACAGCTGCGTAGCACGCAAATTTTACGCGAAAAATATGGCGTGACTTGCAACGCGTGGGGGAGGGGTGGCGTGAGGCCTCTCCTGAAATAAAGCTCGTTTAATGTTTCTAAAAAAATTCACTGTCGGTTTTATTACGTCAACGGCTTTGCTGATGATCCTCAATTATCCGCATATAAAAATAATGATTTCTATTGGTCACTAGCACCGACGGTTCTAAGTAACACCAGTTATGTCGATCGCTTCATTAGCGTTTCTCACCCTCATAGCAGATCTAAGTAACACCAGTGTGCAAGTTGTCCTACCACTTGCCCTCATAGCAGATCATGCATATGCACGCATCATTCGATCAGTTTTCGTTCTGATGCAGTTTCGATAAATGCTAATTTTTTTTAACTGCATACGTTGCCCTTGCGCAATTGCTCAGCACCAGCAGTGTCGTCCATGCTTGCACTTTAGGTGCAGGGCCTCAACTCGGCCACGTAGTTAGCGCCACTGCTACAGATCGAGGCACCGGTCAGCCGGCCACGCACGTCGACCGCGCGCGTGAATTTAAATACGCCGACGACGGAGCTTGATCGACGAGAGAGCGCGATGGGGAGGAGGGCGTGCTGCGCGAAGGAAGGCGTTAAGAGAGGGGCGTGGACGACCAAGGAGGACGATGCCTTGGCCGCCTACGTCAAGGCCCATGGCGAAGGCAAATGGAGGGAAGTGCCCAGAAAGCCGGTAAAATTAGCTAGTCTTTTTTTTTATTATTTTGTCATCATATATATACCAAGACAAGATCGGAGGACGATCACGTGTGTGGGTGCAGGTTTGCGTCGGTGCGGCAAGAGCTGTCGGCTGCGGTGGCTGAACTACCTCCGGCCCAACATCAGGCGCGGCAACATCTCCTATGACGAGGAGGATCTCATCATCCGCCTCCACAAGCTCCTCGGCAACAGGTCGGTGCAGTAGTGGGCTAGCTTATTACACGAGCTGACGACGAGGCGACGCCGATCGAGCATCTGCTGCGAATTCATCTGTTCCGGTGTCGGCCGTGTGAGAGTGTGTACATGCGTGTTGGCGCGCAGGTGGTCGCTGATTGCAGGCAGGCTGCCTGGCCGAACAGACAATGAAATCAAGAACTACTGGAACAGCACGCTGGGCCGGAGGGCAGGCGCAGGCGCCGGCGCCGGCGGCAGCAGGGTAGTCACCGGCTCGCACGCCACCCCGGCCGCGACGTCGGGCAGCTGCGAGACCGGCCAGAAGGGCGCCGCTCCTCGCGTGGCGGACCCCGACTCGGCTGGCTCGGCAGCAGCCGGGACGACGACCTCGGCGGCGGCGGTGTGGGCGCCCAAGGCCGTGCGGTGCACGGGCGGACTCTTCTTCTTCCACCGGGACACGACGCCGGCTCACGCGGGCCAGACGGCGACGCCAATGGCCGGTGGAGGTGGAGGAGGAGGAGGAGGAGGAGGAGAAGAAGAAGGAGGATCGTCGGACGATTGCAGCTCGGCGGCGTCGGTATCGCCTCTCGTCGGAAGCCAGGATGAGCCGTGCTTCTCCGGCGACGGTGACGGCGACTGGATGGACGACGTGAGGGCCCTGGCATCGTTTCTCGAGTCCGACGAGGACTGGCCCTGCTGTCAGACGGCCGGGCAGCTTGCGTAGACAACAAGTACACGTACGGAGGAGAATATATATAGTCATGCGTATGTATAGATTTTTTTTTCATCCGATGCCAACAGAAATACGTATGCAAGTACTCTTCGTTCTTTTTTTATTTATCATATTTTAAATTTATAAATTAATTAACGGACGACAAATATTAAGAACACCGCCTTTCCATGCCTACGCGCGCGTGAGACGCGACCGGGGCACGTCAGCACGTGTGCCCCTGTTGTATAATTTATTTATACTTTTTAATGACTATGTGCCGTTGGCTTCATCATGTTCGTAGCCATGCATAAATCCATCGCCGTACATGTCGATAGAGAATACTTGCTCTTTTTTCAAAAAAAAAGGGTAAACTGCACTATGTATATAGTTATAATAATAAAATGCATCCGAGGAGGGAGTTATTTAATTTAATTCATCATTGTAACGTTGTACGCAATATTAGAGATTTATAGATATTTATTATTACTAGATGTGCGTAATACCTTAGCTAGCGCGCTGAAGGCTTCTGTAATATCCTTCAACTTGTGTTTACCAAATTCCCCTCTTAAGTTGGACAAATCCACGTGTAGCCAGGAGTAAGGATGTAAATGGTCGGTAAAATTCGGTAAATTTCTGGTACCGTTTACCATATTTTTCCGACCGTTTTCAGATTTTTCGGGATATACGGAAAACGGGACGGAAACGGGATGTGTTATTACGAAAACGGTAAGGTAAACGGTGAGACATATTTACCGTCCGTTTTCAGAATTCTCGGGAAAATCCGGTATTTTTCCGTATTTTAACCGTATTTTCCCGATCCAAAAAAAAAAACAAAAGAGGCAAGAACTATACTCATTAGGGTTTAGAGATTAGGGTTTTAGATGTCATAGAAGATATATCAAGTGATCTAGACGACATGCCACATGATTTCTAGTTTATGTATCATGTGTTTAAGACTTATATACTATGTGGTTAAAACTTTAGTGAACATGTATGATCATTTATGTGTGATCATGACTATGTATTGTATATTTGTGTGGTTAAGACTTGTATGTGAATGTGAATGAACAATCGTGTTTTAAGACTTATGTGTTGTGTGTTAAAATTTAAGAGTGGACATGTATGAGTGTATGACCAATTATATGTAGACAAGTTTGTGTTTTGTGTACTTTTGTGAATGAGACTTGTATGTGTGGTTATGATTTGTTTATTGTGAGCTTTTCCGATTACAGTTACCGTTTCCCGATCAATTTCGAGCTATTTTGCTCGGATTTATCCGTTTTCGATATACCGGAATTTACCGGCCGTTATCCATTTCCGACTTTACCGTTTACCGATTCCGATCGAACAAAAAATTATGCGGGTGAAAACGATGAGAGGTTTTTTCCGTTACCGGCCGCGTTTTCACCCCTAGCCAGGAGGGAGTTATTTAATTTAGTCCACAGGTGTGAACACATGGTTGAGAAGTATCCGAGAGTATCGGTACGAGGAGCAATTGTCCAAAAAAAAAACAAGTTTTGATTCTGAGGTTAGCCATAGCGTGAGTGTGGTAGCGTACTAGTGTGCGATGACTTTTAGCTTGATTAGGGATGACATTTTAGCCCTGTAAGAAAAATGGACCCCGAGCCATTTAGCTAATTGAGTTTTGGTGTTTGATAAATAACACAATCCGTGAACTAATAAGTTTTCTAGTGTTTGTGTTTGTAGTTCACAGGATACAAGATCTACTTGGACTAAGGAATTGAGAAAAGCAACATCTTAAAAGAAGACATTAAAAAGATCTAAGAAAAGTTCAAGTGTGCTCCCTGCGGACTGTCTATGCGTGGAGCACCAGACTGTCCGGTGCCCACACGTCGGACTGTTCGGTGCACCAGAGAACTGCACCCTAACGGCTAGTTCGAGGTGGCACTCGGAGAGAAGACCACCGGACTGTCTGGTGTGAGCACCAGACTGTCCGGTGTGAAAAGCCAACGGTCACCTGCTCTGACAGGGCAACGGCTAGGCGCATCGGACAGGCTACAGTGCGCTGTCCGGTGCACCACCGGACTGTCCGGTGTGCAGCAGAGAACCGCAGCTTTTCTCCAACGGCTCTATTTGTGTTGGGGGCTATAAATACACCCCCAACTGGCCATTTGAAGGTGTGGGAGCCCAAGCAACATACCAAGGTATATAGTGCATATTTCCAATAGCTCAAACACCCAAGTGCTTAATAAAATCACTCGGTGATTAGCGTAGGTGCTTTGCGAAGTGTTTAGGTTAGTTAGACCGCTTTAGCGCTTGCTCTAGGTGAACCCTAGTTAGTTGAGTGAGTTTAGACAAACCACACAACCCCTCGGCTCTTGCGCGAGCCGTTGTAATTGTACCGAATGGGGTGAGAGTCTTGCGAGACCGTGACAACCGCGTTTGTGTCACGGCCGCCACCGTGTACCGGAGGGAACGAGGCCCGCGGCGTTTTGGCCGGAAGCTCGATAGTGGAGACGGCGGGGAGCGTCCGAGAGGAGCCAGAAGCGGAGCACCACTTGCGCGTGGAGAAGGCACGCGGCTCTCTACGGAGTTACTCGACCGTGGTGCTTGGCCCTCGCGTGGGCTTCCCTTTGCATAGGGGCACCAACGAGGATTAGTCGGAACCTTGCGTGGTTCTGGATACCTCGGTAGGCGTCATCCACGAGAGTTTGCTTCTCTAATTTGCTCTTTAAGTTTCCGCATTTATATTAAGCATTTAAGTTTCAATCTTGTATTCATACTTATCTAGTGTAGATTGAAACTTAGCCATTGCGGTAGAGATAGCAACACTTAGACAAAACCTAGATTGCACTCTCTAGTTTGATTATTTGCATAGGTTTTGCTCTAGGGATTTAATTGTGGCCTAGTTTAGTAAAAGTTTTAGAAGTCCTAATTCACCCCCCCTCTTAGGCGTCACCCGTTTCCTACAAGTGGTATCGGAGCCAGGTTTGGCTCATTTGAAACGCTTTAGCTTCACCGCTAAAAGAGCCGACGTTTTTTAGAGGAAGGGATGGATACCCATAGGCCACCACACTTCGACGGCACTAACTTCCCATATTATAGTGCTAGAATGGCTTGTTACCTAGAGGCCGTTGATCTAGGTGTTTGGAGAGTCACTCGTGACGGGATGAAACCCCTCAAGAATCTCGAGAAACCCACCACGAGTGAAGAAAAAGAAATTCATTTAAATGCTAGAGCCAAAAATTGCTTGTATGAATCTCTTAGCATGGATATTTTTAATCAAGTATTTACATTGAAAACTGCTAATGAGATTTGGCTAAAATTGCATGAGCTCCATGATGGCACTCCAATGTTCGTGAGCAAAAACATTGCCTAGTCTTAAATGAGTATAATTCTTTTGCTATGAAAGATGATGAGCTTGTTAGAGACATGCATTCTCGTTTGAATCTAATTATCAATGAGCTCAATTCTATTGGCATTAATAAGCTAGGTGATGCGGACATTGTGAAGAAGATTATCTCTCTACTACCACAATGAAGATATGGGAGCATCATCACCATCCTTCACAACTTGGAGGACTTGAGCAACATGACCCCGACCATTGTGATTGGGAAAATCGTGACTTTTGAGATGTCGCGAAAAATGTGTCGGGGAGAGGAGCCAACTTCCTCAAGGCCATATGCTTTTGCATGTGATGAAAGGAAGGGCAAAAAGAAGGCTCCCACTCCAAGTTCCTCAAGTGAAGAAGAGGAAGAAGAAGAAAGTGATGATGAAGATAATCAACCATGCACATCATCCTCTGAGGACGAAGAAACAATCCGACGCGTCGGAAAGGTAATGAGGATGATTCGCAAGATTAATCTAATGGGTGTACCTCTGCAAGTAGAGGATCTTCTCTTTAACATTGACAGGAAAAAGCAAAGAAAGAGAGGATGCTTCGCATGCGGGGAGAAGGGTCACTTCAGGGACAACTGTCCAAATATGGCGAAACCCAAAAAGGAGAGGAGCAAAGGCAAGGCGCTAACAAGTGTTAGAACTTGGGATGATTCTTCAAGTGAAAATGAACCTCCAAGGACGCGCAACCACCGGTCCTCATCACGCTCATCACGGTCATCACACAAATGCCTTATGACAAGAGGTAACAAAAGCATTCCATCCTCTAGTGATGAAAGTAGTAGTGATGATGAAGGTGAGGGAAAGCCCTCTGTAGATGAGCTTGTGGAAGCAGTAGAATTTTTCCAAGATGTTTGCACTAAACAAAAAGCTCAACTTAGAACTTTGAAAAATAAGTTGATTAGCTCTCAAAATGATTATAAAGGTTTGCTAGAAAAATTCAAAACTTTTGCAAACTTAAATAGTGAGCTATCAACTAAAATTGAGCTATTAGAGTCTAGTGCTTCATCCACTGCTACCAATGATGGTGAAAGTCACCTAGAGGGGGGTGAATAGGCGAAATCTGAAAATTATAAACTTTAAGCACAACTACAAGCCGGGGTTAGCGTTAGAAATAAAACCGAGTCTGAAAGAGAGGGCGAAAACAAATCACAAGTAAATAACGAGAGTGACACGGTGATTTGTTTTACCGAGGTTCGGCCCCCGAAGGCCTAGTCCCCGTTGAGGTGGTCACAAAGACCGAGTCTCTTTCAACCCTTTCCCTCTCTCAAATGGTCATCTAGATCGAGTGAGCTTCCTTCCTTGATTTCCCAGGTCACTTAGACCCCGCAAGGACCACCACACAATTAGTGTCTCTTGCTTCGCTTACAAGGTTTTGAGAGTAAGAATGAGAAAAAGAAGAAAGCCAACCAAGCAACAAGAACAACAAAAGAACACAAGTCGATCTTCTCACAAGTCCTAAGAACTAGAGTTGAATTGTGGACTTTGATTTGATCGGAGGCTTTGATTTGTGTCTTGGAGTGTTGTGTATTGCTCTTGTATTGAATGAGAAGTAGTGAAAGCTTGGATGTCTTGAAGAGTGGTGGTTGGGGGTATATATAGCCCCAACCACCAAAATGGCCGTTGGGGATTGCTGCTGTCGATGGGCGCACCGGACAGTCCGGTGCGCCAGCCACGTCACCCAACCATTGGGGTTCGATCGTTTGAGCACTGACTTGTGGGGCCACCGGACAGGTCCTGTTCACTGTCCGATGCGCTTTCTGCGCCTGCTCTGACTTCTGCGCGTGCAGTCCGCGCACTGTAGCGTTGTCAGCTAACCGTTGAATTCGACCGTTGCGCTGGCAACCGTTGCTCCGCTTGGCACACCGGACAGTCCGGTGCTGCACTGGACAGTCCGGTGAATTATAGTGGAGCGGCTCCCCAAATTCTCAAAGGTGGCAAGTTCGGAGTGGATCTCCCTGGTGCACCAGACACTGTCCGGTGGCACACCGGACAGTCCGGTGCGCCAGACCAGGCAACCTTCGGTTGGATTTGCTCCTTTGTATTTGAACCCTTTCTTGGACTTTTTATTGGTTTGTGTTGAATCTTTGGCACCTGTAGAATTTATAATCTAGAGCAAACTAGTTAGTCCAATTATTTGTGTTGGGCAATTCAACCACCAAAATCATTTAGGAAAAGGTTTGACCCTATTTCCTTTTCAATCTCCCCCTTTTTGGTGATTGATGCCAACACAAACCAAAGCAAATGTTTAAGTGTAGAATTGAACTAGTTTTGCATAAGGTAAGTGCAAAGGTTGCTTGGAGTGAAACCAATAAAATTATTTCAACTAGATATGCATGGATGGTTTTCTTCTTATTAAAATTTTGGACCACATTTGCACCACGAGTTTTGTTTTTGCAAATTCTTTGGTAAACTCTTTTCAACATCATTTTTGCAAATAGTCAAAGGTATATGAAAAAGATTAAAAGAAGCATTTTCAAAATTTGAATTTTTCTCCCCCTGTTTCAAACCAATTTTGAAAACTTCATTTTTTTAAATTCGTTGGTGGTACAGTCCTTTTGCTTTGGGCTAATACTTTCTCCCCCTTTGGCATTAATCGCCAAAAACCGATACTTGAGTGAAATGAAAGCCCTTTCTTTCTCCCCAATGGCAAACAAATAAATATGAGTAAAGATTATACCAAAGTGGAGAGATGGCGGAATACCAGCAAAGAGTAGATAATACTGATGGAGTTGAGTGGAAGCATCGTCTTTGCCGAATACTCCATTTTCTCTTTCAATTCTATGACTAAGCATGAAAATACACTTGAAAACATATTAGTCATAGACATAAAAGAGATATGATCAAAGGTATATAAATGAGCTATGTGTTTAATTTTCAAGCAAAATTCCTAGAATCAAGAATATTTAGCTCATTCCTAAGCTTGGTAAAGGTTTTCTCATCTAGTGGTTTGGTAAAGATATCGGCTAATTGATCTTTGGTGTTAATATAGGCTATCTCGATGTCCCCCCTTTGTTGGTGATCTCTCAAAAAGTGATACCGAATGGCTATGTGCTTAGTGCGGTTGTGTTCAATGGGATTATCCGCCATACGGATTGCACTCTCATTATCACATAGGAGAGGGACTTTGCTAAATTTGTAGCCATAGTCCCTAAGGGTTTGCCTCATCCAAAGCAATTGCGCGCAACAATGGCCTGCGGCAATATACTTAGCTTCAGCGGTAGAAAGAGCCACTGAGTTTTGTTTCTTTGAAGCCCAAGACACCAGGGATCTTCCCAGAAACTGACAAGTCCCAGATGTGCTCTTCCTATCAATTTTACACCCTACCCATTCAACATCTGAATATCCTAATAAATTAAAAGAGGATCCCTTGGGGTTCCAAAGACCAAACTTAGGAGTATGAATTAAATATCTCAAGATTCTTTTCACGGCCCTAAGGTGAATTTCCTTAGGATCGGCTTGGAACCTTGCACACATGCATACGGAAAGCATAATATCTGGTCGAGATGCACATAAATAGAGTAAAGATCCTATCATTGACCAGTATACCTTTTGATCTACGGATTTACCTCCCGTGTCGAGGTCGAGATGCCCATTTGTTCCCATGGGTGTTTTGATGGGCTTGGCATCCTTCATTCCAAACTTGGTGAGTATGTCTTGAATTTACTTCATTTGGATGATGAAGGTGCCCTTTGGAGTTGCTTGACTTGAAATCCTAGAAAATACTTCAACTCCCCCATCATAGACATCTCGAATTTTTGAACCATGATCCTACTAAACTCTTCACAAGTAGATTTGTTAGTAGACCCAAATATGATATCATCAACGTAGATTTGGCATACGAACAAATCATTAGCAATTGTTTTAGTAAAGAGAGTAGGATCGGCTTTACTAACTTTGAAGCCATTTGTGATAAGAAAATCTCGAAGGCATTCATACCATGCTCTTGGGGCTTGCTTGAGCCCATAAAGCGCCTTTGAGAGTTTGTAAACATAGTTAGGATACTCACTATCTTCAAAGCCGGGAAGTTGCTCAACATATACCTCTTCCTTGATTGGTCCATTGAGGAAGGCACTCTTCACGTCCATTTGATAAAGCTTGAAGCCATGGTAAGTAGCATAGGCAAGTAATATACAAATTGACTCAAGCCTAGCTACGGGTGCATAAGTTTCTCCAAAATCCAAACCTTCGACTTGTGAATAGCCCTTGGCCACAAGTCGTGCTTTGTTCCTTATCACCACACCATGCTCATCTTGTTTGTTGCGGAAGACCCACTTGGTTCCTACAACATTTTGATTAGGACGTGGAACCAAATGCCATACCTCATTCCTTGTGAAGTTGTTGAGCTCCTCTTGCATTGCCAACACCCAATCCGAATCTCTTAATGCGTCTTCCACCCTGTATGGCTCAATAGAAGACACAAAAGAGTAATGCTCACAAAAATGTGCAACTCGAGATCGAGTGGTTACCCCCTTATGAATATCGCCGAGGATGGTGTTCACGGGGTGATCTCTTTGAATCGCCTGGTGGACTCTTGGGTGTGGCGGTCTTGGACCCTCATCATCTCCCTTGTCTTGTTCATTAGCATCTCCCCCTTGATCATTGTCCTCCTCTTGAGGTGGCTCCTCTTGATCTTCATTTTCATCATCTTGAGCTTGATCCTTATCTTGAGTTGGTGGAGATGCTTGCATGGAGGTAGATGGTTGATCTTGTGCTTGCGGAGGCTCTTCGGAATCCTTAGGACACACATCTCCAAATGGACATGTTCCTTAGCGCGACGCACAGAGCCTCTTCATCATCTAGCTCATCAAGATCAACTTGCTCTACTTGAGAGCCGTTAGTCTCATCAAACACAATGTCACAAGAAACTTCAACTAGTCCAGTGGACTTGTTAAAGACTCTATATGCCCTTGTGTTTGAATCATAACCAAGTAAAAAGCCTTCTACAGCCTTAGGAGCAAATTTAGATTTTCTGCCTCTTTTAACAAGAATAAAGCATTTGCTACCAAAGACTCTAAAATATGAAACATTGGGCTTTTTACCGGTGAGGAGTTCATAAGATGTCTTCTTGAGGATTCGATGGAGATATAACCGGTTGATGGAGTAGCAGGCGGTGTTAATCGCCTCGGCCCAAAACCGGTCCGGTGTCTTATACTCATCAAGCATGGTCCTCGCCATGTCAAGTAGAGTTCTATTCTTCCTCTCCACTACACCATTTTGTTGTGGTGTGTAGGGAGAAGAGAACTCATGCTTGATGCCCTCCTCCTCAAGGAAGCCTTCTATTTGTGAGTTCTTGAACTCCGTCCCATTGTCACTTCTTATCTTCTTGATCCTTAAGCCGAACTCATTTTCAGCTCGTCTCAAGAATCCTTTTAAGGTCTCTTGGGTTTTAGATTTTTCCTACAAAAGAACACCCAAGTGAAGCGAGAATAATCATCTACAATAACTAGACAGTACTTACTCCCACCGATGCTTATGTAAGCGATTGGGCCGAATAGATCCATGTGGAATAGCTCCAGTGGGCTATCAGTCGTCATGATATTCTTGTGTGGATGATGAACACCAACTTGCTTCCCTGCTTGACATGCTCTACAAACCCTGTCTTTCTCAAAATGAACATTTGTTAGTCCCAAAATGTGCTCTCCCTTTAGAAGCTTATGAAGATTCTTCATCCCAACGTGAGCTAGTCGGCAATGCCAGAGCCAACCCATATTAGTCTTAGCAATTAAGCAAGTGTTGAGTTCAGCTCTATTAAAATCAACTAATTATAGCTGACCCTCTAACACTCCCTTAAATGCTACTGAATCATCACTTCTTCTAAAGACAGTAACACCTATATCCGTAAAAAGACAATTGTAGCCCATTTTACATAATTAAGAAACTTAAAGCAAGTTATAGTCTAAAGAATCTACAAGAAAAGCATTGGAAATATAATGGTCAGGTGATATAGCAATTTTACCAAGTCCTTTGACCAAACCTTGATTTCCATCCCCGAATGTGATAGCTCTTTGGGGATCTTAGTTTTTCTCATAGGAGGATAACATCCTTTTCTCCCCAGTCATGTGATTTGTGCACCCGCTATTAATAATCCAACTTGAGCCCCCAGATGCATAAACCTACTGTAGGAAACGGGTGACGCCTAAGAGGGGGGGGGGTGAATTAGGACTTCTAAAACTTTTACTAAACTAGGCCACAATAAAATCCCTAGAGCAAAACCTATGCAAATAATCAAACTAGAGAGTGCAATCTAGGTTTTGTCTAAGTGTTGCTATCTCTACCACAAAGGCTAAGTTTCAATCTACAGTAGATAAGTATGAATACAAGATTGAAACTTAAATGCTTAATGTAAATGCGGAAACTTAAAGAGCAAAGTAGATAAGCAAACTCTCATGGATGACGCCGGTATTTTTACCGAGGTATCCGGAACCGCGCAAGGTCCCGATTAATCCTCGTTGGTGCCCCTACGCAAAGGGAAGCCCACGCGAGGGCCAAGCACCACGGTCGAGTAACTCCGTAGAGAGCCGCGGGCCTTCTCCACGCGCAAGTGGTGCTCCGCTTCCGGCTCCTCTCAGACGCTCCCCGCCGTCTCCACTATCGAGCTTCCGGCCAAAACGCCACGGGCCTCGTTCCCTCCGGTACGCGGTGGCGGCCGTGACACAAACGCGGTTGTCACGGTCTCTCAAGACTCTCGCCCCACTCGGTACAATTACAACGGCTCGCGCAAGAGCCGAGGGGTTGTGTGGTTTTTCTAAACTCACTCAACTAACTAGGATTCACCTAGAGCAAGCGCCAAAACGGTCTAACTAACCTAAGCACTTCGCAAAGCACCTACGCTAATCACTGAGTGATTCTATTAAGCACTTGGGTGTTTGAGCTCTTGGAAATGTGCACTATGTGCCTTGGTATGATGCTTGGGCTCCCACACTTGAGAATGGCCGGTTGGGGTGGTATTTATAGCCTCCAAACCCCAAACTAGCCGTTGGACAGAAAGCAGCAGCTTTCTGTCGTCGGGTGCACCGGACAGTCCGGTACACCACCGGACAACCACTGTGCAGTGTCCGGTGCACGCCACGTCAGCCGACCGTTGGCGCCTGTAGCAGTCGACCGTTAGATCCGACCGTTGCCGTCTGTTTGGTGCACACCGGACAGTCCGGTGCCGACTGTCCGGTGCTCCACCGGACAGACCGGTGCTACAGCCAGAGAGCGCCTGTCTGTGGCCTCTCTGCGCAGACTGTCCGGTGCCACACCGGACAACACTGTCCGGTGCGCCACCAGGCGCTGGCTGACAGCCCGTATCTTGGATTCCTTTGCTGATTTCTTTGGGCTTCTTTTGTTCTTGAGTATTGGACTCCTATGCATCTTTTTATGTCTTCTTTTGAGGTGTTGCATCCTCATTGCCTTGGTCCAATTCTCTTCGCAACCTGTGAACTACAAACATAAACACTAGAACACTTATTAGTTCATAGATTGTGTTGTTCATCAAACAACAAAACTCAATTAGCCAAATGGCCCAGGGTCCATTTTCCTTACAATCTCCCCCTTTTTGGTGATTGATGACAACACAACCAAAGCAAGCAAATAATACAAGTATTTGAATGAAAATGTGCAATCTACTTGCTAGGATGCATGTTTGTCCCCACAATGTGATATTATGGACTTAAGCCTCCTCCTAACTCCATAATTCACTTACTTCCTATTTTAGGACCAAATAACCAAAACCACTTGAAAAACCATTTGTAGATATAAAATTTTAAATTGGTGGTGTTTGGTGTTTGATATAGATTCCATTGCTTTGGTCCCTAAACTTCTCCCCCTTTGGCATCAACCACCGAAAAGGAAGACATTAAAAGCATGTAGGAAGTAAATAAAAGCTTGCCCTCATCAAGAATTTTATCAAATGGTACCACTAGAAGGATATTAAATTAAACCACATGAATGATACCAGTTGAAAGGATTACTCCCCCTAAATGAGTGTTCTCTTTAGAAAGAATTTTCTCCCCCTTTTTAGAGATGAAGAAATACTCCCCCTGACAGAGATTCTCTACTTAGGAAAAAGCATGTGAGAATTAGAGGTGCAAGACATGATTTGAAAAGATTAACTTCCCTTATGCATAGGTAACAGAATATGAGTTAACCACTTATGCATTTTTAGCAACATGGAAGTATATGATATGAAATATAGTCTAATCAAATATTGGAGAAGACATGTAAATGATACTAGATATAGTCTCAAAAGATACCAATTGAAAGTCAATGGCGAGCTTGAGAGACATGAGAGTTCTTGGAGATTTTGCAGTGAAAGATTGTTGTCTTTCTCTGGGGACCTTATTTTCCTTACAATGAGACTATCACATGAAATAGACTTGAAAAGGTGTTAGTCTCAAAGTGTTAGATTATAGAGTAACCTCCCCCTAAAGGTGTGCATACAAGTTTTGAATACTTGTAGGAGACATGCACTTTGATTTGATATCAAGAGGGGCAAATTATCCATAATCCGAACTTTGGCACATATAAGTTAAATGATACACTTTGTAGAAATCAAAATTTTCAATTGATGCATCATTTACTATGGAGTGATATAGAAGCTATGTGCCGTGCTTAAATAAACATTTTAAGCCATGTAGGTTTGATTAAGTATATGAATTAAAAATAAGCAATCCTACCATATGATTTACCTAGTATGCATGATTTTAAACAAGAGTATAACAAATGTAATACTAGGCAAGAAGGGTAAACTAGATGCAAAGTAAATAGATACGCATATCTAAAAAATAAGAGATACAATAAATCTAGTTACCTTAGTCATGGGTGGGAAAATTGGGTCCAAAATTTTCACTAACCCACTTGGCAATAAACTTGATCCAATTTGATGTATCCCATGATATACATCCCAACTTTGCCAAGTCTTCAAATTTCCCGAAGACCTTTGGTCCACTCACTTCCCTTTCGGGATCCAAACCTTCTTGGTTCTCTTCATGGTTGAAATTATTTCCTTTGGCACCCAGATGCGTTTGGCCCCCTTTCCTTTGTTGGCTTGCTTGTTGGCCTTGATTGCTATCACCTTTCCATTCTTTTTCTTCTTGATTAAATATGGTGTAGCAGTCTTTTTGTCCACCTTTTTGATGTAGGTGTTGGAGATTTTGCTTGATGGCTTTTGCTTGAGCTTTTCCCTTTGTTTATCCCCGGTCATCGCCTTGCATTGGAAAGACTTGTGGCCTTCCATGTGGCATAGCCTACAAATCACAGTTTCTCCCTCCATAGGCTTGTTCACTCCCGCAGTGGTGTTATCCTGTGGAGGTCGGATTTGTTTGGCTTTGCCTTTCTTGTCATACAAAGCCTTTCCAAGGCGAGCCACTTCTTGCTTTAATTGTTCATTTTCCTTTGCAACCTCTTCCGAACATGTCTCTACAACAATATTCTCAACAATGACTTGGTTGCAGGAGTTAGAATCATCAATTAAATCAAAGCAGGAAGTAGAAGCATCTTTCTTAATTATTTTAGGTATTTCAACTAAAGATGCTGCTGGGGTGCTACCAATGTTTTCTAGCTTAGTAGTTAGCTCATTATTGTGTATGCTAAGAATTTCCATTTTCTCTAGCAAATTTTCAATAGCTTCTTGGGAGCTAGCTAACTTAGCCTTCAGTTTTTCATTCTTTTTAATAAGGCCATCATTGGTAGCAGTGGATGAAGCACTAGACTCCAATAGCTCAATTTTAGTTGATAGCTCACAATTTAAGTTTGCAAAAGTTTCAAATTTTTCTAGCAAACCTTTGTAATCATTTTGAGAGCTAATCAACTTATTTTTCAAAGTTTTAAGTTGAGCTTTTTGCTTAGTGCAAACATCCTGGAAAAAATTAACGGCTTCCGCAAGCTCATCTACAGAGGGCTTTCCCTCACCTTCATCATCACTACTGCTATCATCACTAGAGGAAGAAATGCTTTTGTTACCTCTTGCCATAATGCATTTGTGTGATGACCGTGATGAGCGTGATGAGGACCGGTGGCTGCGCGTCCTTGGAGGTTCATCTTCAATCGAAGAGTCATCCCAAGTTCTAACACTTGTTAGCGCCTTGCCTTTGCTCCTCTCCTTTTTGGGTTTAGCCATATTTGGACAGTTGTCCCTGAAGTGGCCCTTCTCCCCACATGTGAAGCATCCTCTCTTCCTTTGCTTTTTCCTGTCAATGTTAAAGAGAAGATCCTTGACCTGCAGGGGCACACCCATTAGATTAATCTTGCGGATCATCCTCATTACCTTTCCGACGTGTCGGATGGTTTCTTCGTCCTCGGAGGATGATGTGCATGGTTGATTATCTTCATCATCATCACTTTCTTCTTCTTCCTCTTCTTCGCTTGAAGAACTTGGAGTGGGAGCCTTCTTTTTGCCCTTCCTTTCATCACATGCAAAAGCATATGGTCTTGAGGAAATTGGCTCCTCTCCCCGACTTATTTTCGCGACATCTCAAAAGCCGCGATTTTCCCAATCACAATGGTCGGGGTCATGTTGCTCAAGTCCTCCATGCTGTGAAGGATGGTGATGATGCTCCCATATCTTGGTTGTGGTAGCAGGGAGATAATCTTCCTTACAATGTCCGCATCACCTAGCTTATTAATGCCAATAGAATTGAGCTCATTGATAATTAGATTCAATCGAGAATACATGTCTCTAACAAGCTCATCATCTTTCATAGCAAAAGAATTATACTCATTTAAGACTAGGCAATGTTTTTGCTCACGGACATTGGATGTGCCGTCATGGAGCTCATGCAATTTTAGCCAAATCTCATTAGCAGTTTTCAAGGTAAATACTTGATTAAAAATATCCATGCTAAGAGATTCATACAAGCAATTTTTGGCTCTAGAATTTAAATGAATTTCTTTTTCCTCACTCGTGGTGGGTTTCTCGAGATTCTTGAGGGGTTTCATCCCATCACGAGCGACTCTCCAAACACTTAGATCAACAACATCTAGGTAACAAACCATTCTAGCACTATAATATGAGAAGTTAGTGCCGTCGAAGTGTGGTGGCCTATGGGTATCCATCCCTTCCTCTAAAAAGTGTCGGCTCTTTTAGCGGTGAAGCTAAAGCGATTCAAATGAGCCAAACCGGGCTCCGATACCAATTGTAGAAACGGGTGACGCCTAAGAGGGGGGTGAATTAGGACTTCTAAAACTTTTACTAAACTAGGCCACAATAAAATCCCTAGAGCAAAACCTATGCAAATAATCAAACTAGAGAATGCAATCTAGGTTTTGTCTAAGTGTTGCTATCTCTACCGCAAAGGCTAAGTTTCAATCTACACTAGATAAGTATGAATACAAGATTGAAACTTAAATGCTTAATGTAAATGCGGAAACTTAAAGAGCAAAGTAGAGAAGCAAACTCTCGTGGATGATGCCAGTATTTTTACCGAGGTATCCGGAACCGCGCAAGGTCCCGACTAATCCTCGTTGGTGCCCCTACGCAAAGGGAAGCCCACGCGAGGGCCAAGCACCACGGTCGAGTAACTCCGTAGAGAGCTGCGGGCCTTCTCCACGCGCAAGTGGTGCTCCGCTTCCGGCTCCTCTCGGACGCTCTCCGCCGTCTCCACTATCGAGCTTCCGGCCGAAACGCCGCGGGCCTCGTTCCCTCCGGTACACGGTGGCGGCCGTGACACAAACACGGTTGTCATGGTCTCGCAAGACTCTCGCCCCACTCGGTACAATTACAATGGCTCGCGCAAGAGCCGAGGGGTTGTGTGGTTTTACTCAACTAACTAGGATTCACCTAGAGCAAGCGCTAAAGCGGTCTAACTAACCTAAGCACTTCGCAAAGCACCTACGCTAATCACCGAGTGATTCTATTAAGCACTTGGGTGTTTGAGCTCTTGGAAATGTGCACTATGTGCCTTGGTAAGATGCTTGGGCTCCCACACTTGAGAATGGCCAGTTGGGGTGGTATTTATAGCCTCCAAACCCCAAACTAGCCGTTGGACAGAAAGCAGCAGCTTTCTGTCGTCGGGTGCACCGGACAGTCCGGTGCACCACCGGATAGCCATTGTGCAGTGTCCGGTGCACGCCACGTCAGCCGACCGTTGGCGCCTGTAGCAGTCGACCGTTGGATCCGACCGTTGCCGTCTGTCCGGTGCACACCGGACAATCCGGTGCCGACTGTCTGTTGCTCCACCGGACAGACCGGTGCTACAGCCAGAGAGCGCCTGTCTGCGGCCTCTCTGCGCAGATTGTCCGGTGCCACACCGGACAGTTCGGTGCACACCGGACAGCACTGTCCGGTGCGCCACCAGGCGCTGGCTGACAGCCCGTATCTTGGATTCCTTTACTGATTTCTTCGGGCTTCTTTTGTTCTTGAGTATTGGACTCCTATGCATCTTTTTATGTCTTCTTTTGAGGTGTTGCATCCTCATTGCCTTGGTCCAATTCTCTTCGCATCCTGTGAACTACAAACATAAACACTAGAACACTTATTAGTTCACAGATTGTGTTGTTCATCAAACACCAAAACTCAATTAGCCAAATGGCCCAGGGTCCATTTTCCTTACACCTACAAAATAAATTTAGGCCTTGTTCTTAGGTACCCAAACGGTCTTGTGTCCTTTGATATTAGAAACAAGCACCTTGGGCACCCAAACACAAGTCTTGAAGCCCTTGTGTTTGCCCCCAATATATTTGGCAACTACTTTGCCTGATTTATTAGTGAGCACATAAGAAGCATCAAAAGTCTTAAATGAAATGTTAGGTTCATTTGATGCAATAGGAGATTTCTTTTTAGGCATTTTAACATGTGTAGAATGCCTAGAGCTAGAAGCCTCATTCTTATAAATAAAAGCATGGTGAGGAACATAGTGAGTCTTCTTTACATGAATTCTCCTAATCTTATCCTCAGGATAACCAGCAGGATATAAAATATAGCCCTCGTTGTCCTGAGGCATGGGAGCCTTGCCTTTAACAAAATTAGACAATCTTTTAGGAGGGGCATTAAGCTAGACATTGCCTCCCTGTTGGAAGCCAATGCCATCCTTGATGCCAGGGCGTCTCCCACTATAAAGCATGCTACGAGCAAATTTAAATTTCTCATTTTCTAGTTCATGCTCGGCAATTTTAGCATCTAGTTTAGCTATATGATCATTTTGTTGTTTAATCATAGCAAGGTGATCATGAATAGCATCAACATTAATATCTCTACATCTAGTGCAAATAGCAACATGCTCAATGGTAGATGTAGAGGGTTTGCAAGTATTTAATTCAACAATATTAGCATGTAAAATAGCATTCTCATCTCTAAGATTGGAAATAGAAATATTGCTAACATTTAAATCTTTAGCCTTAGCAATCAATTTTTCATTCTCAATTTTAAGGCTAGAGAGGGATGCATTCAACTTATCAATCTTAGCAATTAAACTAGCATTATCATTTCTAAGATTAACAATTGAATCATCACAAACATCTAACTTCTCAACCTTAGAAATTAATTTAACATTTTCATTTCTAAGGTTGGAAATGACATCATGGCAAGTGCTTAGCTCACTAGTTAATTTTTCACATTTTTCTACTTCCTGAGCATAAGCATTTTTAACCTTAACATGCTTTTTATTTTCCTTGATAAGGAAGTCCTCTTGGGTATCCAAAAGTTCATCCTTCTCATGAATAGCACCTATTAGCTCATTTAATTTTTCCTTTTGTTGCATGTTTAGGTTGGCAAAAAGGGCAAGTAAATTATCCTCATTATCACTAGAGTTCTCCTCATCACTAGATGTTGCATATTTCGTGGAGGCTCTAGATTTTACCTTCTTTTTGCCGTGCCTTGCCATGAGGCACTTGTGGACGATGTTTGGGAAGAGAAGGCCCTTGTTGACGGTGATGTTTGCGGCGTCCTCGTCAGAGGAGGAGTTGGTGGAGCTCTCATCAGAGTCCCACTCCCAGAAAACATGGGCATCGCCGCCCTTCTTCTTGTAGTATCTCTTCTTTTCTCTTCTCTTTCCCTTCTTGTCGTCGCCCCTGTCACTATCACTAGATAATGGACATTTAGCAATGAAATGACCGGGCTTACCACACTTGTAGCAAACTTTCTTGGAGCGGGACTTGTAGTCTTTCCCCCTTCTTTGCTTGAGAATTTAGCAGAAGCTCTTGATGATAAGCGCCATTTCCTTGTTATCGAGCTTGGAGGCCTCGATGGGGACCGTACTTGGTGTAGAATCCTTCTTTTCTTCTTCCGTCGCCTTGAATGCGACGGGTTGCACCTTGGGTGTTGAGGTGGCGCCTTGCTCGATGATTTTCTTGGAGCATTTGATCATCAATTCAAAGCTCACAAATTTTCCTATTACTTCCTTGGGAGACATTAGCTTATATCTAGGATCACCATGAATTAATTGAACTTGAGTAGGATTAAGAAAAACAAGTGATCTTAGAATAACCTTGACCATCTCATGGTCATCCCATTTTGTGCTCCCAAGGTTGCGCACTTGGTTCACCAAGGTCTTGAGCCGGTTGTACATAGCTTGTGGTTCCTCCCCTTGGTTAAGCATGAAGCGACCGAGCTCCCCCTCGATCGTTTCCCTCTTGGTGATCTTGGTCACCTCATCTCCTTCGTGCGCGGTCTTGAGCACATCCCAAATCTCCTTGGCGCTCTTCAACCCTTGCACCTTATTATACTCCTCTCGACTTAGAGAGGCGAGGAGTATAGTGGTGGCTTGGGAGTTGAAGTGCCGGATTTGGGCAACCTTGTCCGAATCATAATCTTCATCCCCCGGTGATGGTACCTGCACTCCAAACTCAATAACGTCCCAAATACTAGCATGGAGTGAGGTTAGGTGATGCCTCATTTTATCACTCCACATGTTATAAGCTTCACCCTCAAAATGGGTGGTTTGCCTAGTGGGATGGAAAGTAAAGGAGTACGTTTTGAAATGCGAGGATAGCGTAGGGGGATCTTACTAAACTTCTTGCGCTCATGGCGCTTAGAAGTGACGGACGGTGCCTCTGAGCCGGAGGTGGATGGCGACGAAGAATCGGTCTCGTAGTAGACCACCTTCTTCATCTTCTTTTTCTTGTCGCCACTCCGTTGCAACTTGTTGTGGGAGGGTGATTCTCCCTTTCCTTTGGAGGCGGACTCCCTTGATGGAGCCTTCCTGTGGCTTGTAGCGGGCTTCTCGCCGGTCATGACCTCCTTCTTGGCGTGATCTCCCAACATCACTTTGAGTGGTTAGGCTCTAATGAAGTACCGGGCTTTGATACCAATTGAAAGTCGCCAAGAGGGGGGTGAATATACGGAATCTAAAAATTATAAACTTTAAGCACAACTACAAGCCGGGGTTAGCGTTAGAAATAAAATCGAGTCCGAAAGAGAGGGTGAAAACAAATCACAAGCAAATAGCGAGAGTGACACGGTGATTTGTTTTACCGAGGTTCGACCCTCGAAGGCCTAGTCCCCGTTGAGGTGGTCACAAAGACCGGGTCTCTTTCAACCCATTCCCTCTCTCAAACAGTCACCTAGACCGAGTGAGCTTCCTTCCTTGATTTCCTAGGTCACTTAGACCCCGCAAGGATCACCACACAATTAGTGTATCTTGCTTCGCTTACAAGGTTTTGAGAGTAAGAATGAGAGAAAGAAGAAAGCCAACCAAGCAACAAGAACAACAAAAGAACACAAGCCGATCTTCTCACAAGTCCTAAGAACTAGAGTTTAATTGTGGACTTTGATTTGATTGGAGGCTTTGATTTGTGTCTTGGAGTGTTGTGTATTGCTCTTGTATTGAATGAGAAGTAGTGAAAGCTTGGATGTCTTGATGAGTGGTGGTTGGGGGGTATATATAGCCCCAACCACCAAAATGGCTGTTGGGATGGCTACTGCCAATGGGCGCACCGGATAGTCCGGTGCGCCACCAGACACTGTCCGGGGCGCCAGTCACGTCACCCAACCGTTGGGGTTCGACCATTGGAGCTCTGACTTGTGGGGCCACCGGACAGTCCGGTGGTGCACCGGACTGGTCCTGTTCACTGTCCAGTGCGCTTTCTGCGCCTGCTCTGACTTCTGCGCGCGTAGTCCGCGCACTGTAGCGTTGTTAGCCAACCGTTGAATTCGACCGTTGCGCTGGCAACCGTTGCTCCGCTTGGCACACCGGACAGTTCGGTGCTGCACCGGATAGTCCGGTGAATTATAGCGGAGCGGCTCCCCAAATTCCCGAAGGTGGCAAGTTCGGAGTGGATCTCCCTGGTGCACTGGACACAGGCTGGTGGTGCACCGGACATTGTCCGGTGGCACACCGGACAGTCCGGTGCACTAGACCAGGGCAATCTTCGGTTGGATTTGCTCCTTTGTATTTGAACCCTTTCTTGGACTTTTTTTTGTTTGTATTGAACCTTTGGCACCTGTAAAACTTATAGTCTAGAGCAAACTAGTTAGTCCAATTGTTTGTGTGGGGCAATTCAACCACCAAAATCATTTAGGAAAAGGTTTGACCCTATTTCCCTTTCAGATGGCCTTATTAAAAAGAATGAAAAACTTAAGACTAAGTTAGCTAGCTCCCAAGAAGCTATTGAAAACTTGCTAGAGAAAATGGAAATTCTTAGCATACACAAAAATGAGCTAACTACTAAGCTAGAAAACATTGGTAGCACCCCAGCAGCATCTTTAGTTGAAATACCTGAAATAATTAAGAAAGATGCTTCTACTTCCTGCTTTGATTTAATTGATGATTCTAACCCCTGCAACCTAGTCTTTGTTGAGAATATTGTTGTAGAGACATGTTCGGATGAGGTTGCAAAGGAAAATGAACAATTAAAGCAAGAAGTGGCTCGCCTTGGCAAGGCTTTGTATGACAAGAAAGGCAAAGCCAAACAAATCCGACCTCCACAGGATAACACCACTTCAGGAGTGAACAAGCCTATGGAGGGAGAAACTGTGATTTGTAGGCTATGCCACAAGGAAGGCCATAAGTCTTTCCAATGCAAGGCGATGACCGGGGATAAACAAAGGCAAAAGCTCAAAAAAAGCCATCAAGCAAAATCTCCAACACCTACATCAAAAGGTAGACGAAAAGATTGCTACACCATATTTGATCAAGAAGAAAAAGAATGGAAAAGTGATAGCAATCAAGGCCAACAAGCAAGCCAACAAAGGAAAGGGAGCCAAATGCATTTGGGTGCCAAAGGAAATAATTTCAACCATGAAAAGCACCAAGAAGGTTTGGATCCCGAAAGGGAAGTGAGTGGACCGAAGGTCGTCGGGAAATTTGGAGACTTGGCAAAGTTGGGATGTATATCATGGGATACATCATATTGGATCAAGTTTATTGCCAAGTGGGTTAGTGAAAATTTTGGACGCAAATTTCCCACCCATGACTAAGGTAACTAGATTTATTGTATCTCTTGTTTTTAGATATGCGTATCTATTTATTTTGTATCTAGTTCACCTTTCTTGCCTAGTATTACACTTGTTATTTACTTTTGTTTAAGATCATGCATACTAGGTAAATCACGTGGTAGGATTGCTTGATTTCAATTCATATACTTAAGCAAACCTACATGGCTTAAAACGTTTATTTAAGCACGACACATAGCTTCTCTATCACTCCATAGTAAATGATACATCAATTGAAAACTTTGAATTCTATAAGTTGTATCATTTAACTTATATGTGCCAAAGTTTGGATTATAGATAATTTGCCCCTCTTGATATCAAATCAAAGTGCATGTCTCCTACAAGTATTCAAAACTTGTATGCACACCTTCAGGGAGAGGTTACTCTATAATCTAATACTTTGAGACTAACACCTTTTCAATTCTATTTTATGTGATAGTCTCATTGTAAGGAAAATAAGGTCCCCGGAGAAAGACAACAATCTTCCACTGCAAATCTCCAAGAACTCTCATGTCTCTCAAGCTCGCCATTGAATTTCAATCGGTATCTTTTGAGACTACATCTAGTATCATTTACATGTCTTCTCCAATATTTGATTAGACTATATTTCATATCATATACTTACATGTTGCTAAAAATGCATAAGTGGTTAATTCATATTCTGTTACCTATGCATAAGGGAAGTTAGTCTATTCAAATTTTGTCTTGCACCTCTAATTTTCACATGCTTTTTCCTAAGTAGAAGATCTCTGTCAGGGGGAGTTTTTCTTAGTCTCTAAAGGGGGAGAAAATTATTTCTAAAGGAGAACACTCATTTAGGGGGAGTAATCTTTTGAGGACAAGCTTTTTACTTCCTACATGCTTTTAATGTCTTCCTTTTCGGTGGTTGATGCCAAAGGGGGAGAAGTTTAGGGACCAAAGCAATGAAAACTATATCAAACACCAAACACCACAAATTTAAAATTTTAATCTCCAAATGATATTTCAAGTGGTTTTGGTTATTTGGTCCAAAAATAGGAAGTAAGTGAATTATGGAGTTAGGGGGAGGCTTAAGTCCATAATATCACATTATGGGGACAATCATGCATCCTAGCAAGTAGATTGCACATTTTCATTCAAATACTTGTATTATTTGCTTGCTTTGGTTGTGTTGTCATCAATCACCAAAAAGGGGGAGATTGTAAGGAAAATGGACCCTGGGCCATTTGGCTAATTGAGTTTTGGTGTTTGATGAACAACACAATCCGTGAACTAATAAGTTTTCTAGTGTTTGTGTTTGTAGTTCATAGGATGCAAGATCTACTTGGACTAAGGAATTGAGGAAAGCAACACCTCAAAAGAAGACATTAAAAAGATCCAAGAAAAGTCCAAGTGTGCTGCCTGCGGACTGTCTGTGCGTGGAGCACTGGACTGTCCGGTGCCCACACGCCGGACTGTCTGGTGCACCAGAGAACTGTAGCCCAATGGCTAGTTCGAGGTGGCACTCGGAGAGAAGACCACCGAACTGTCCGGTGTGAGCACCAGACTGTTCGTTGTGAAAAGCCTGCGGCGCCAACGGTCACCTGCTCTGACAGGGCACCGGCTAGGCACACCGGACAGGCTATAGTGCGTTGTCCGGTGCACCACCGGACTGTCCGATGTGCCGTAGAGAACTATAGCTTTTCTCCAATGGCTCTATTTGTGTTGGGGGCTATAAATACACCGCCAACCGGCCATTTGAAGGTGTGGGAGACCAAGCAACATACCAAGGCATATAGTGCACATTTCCAAGAGCTTAAACACCTAAGTGCTTAATAGAATCACTCGGTGATTAGCGTAGGTGCTTTGCGAAGTGCTTAGGTTAGTTAGACCGCTTTAGCGCTTGCTCTAGGTGAACCCTAGTTAGTTGAGTGAGTTTAGACAAACCACACAACCCCTCGGCTCTTGTGCGAGCCATTGTAATTGGACCGAGTGGGGTGAGAGTCTTGCGAGACCGTGACAACCACGTTTGTGTCACGGCCGCCACCGTGTTCCGGAGGGAACGAGGCCCGCGGCGTTTCGGCCGGAAGCTCGATAGTGGAGACGGCGGGGAGCGTCCGAGAGGAGCTGGAAGCGGAGCACCACTTGCGCGTGGAGAAGGCCCGTGGCTCTCTACGGAGTTACTCGACCATGGTGCTTGGCCCTCGCGTGGGCTTCCCTTTGCGTAGGGGCACCAACGAGGATTAGTCGGGACCTTGCGTGGTTCCGGATACCTCGGTAAAAATACCGGCGTCATCCATGAGAGTTTGCTTCTCTACTTTGCTCTTTAAGTTTCCGCATTTACATTAAGCATTTAAGTTTCAATCTTGTATTCATACTTATCTAGTGTAGATTGAAACTTAGCCATTGCGGTAGAGATAGCAACACTTAGACAAAACCTAGATTGCACTCTGTAGTTTGATTATTTGCATAGGTTTTGCTCTAGGGATTTAATTGTGGCATAGTTCAGTAAAAGTTTTAGAAGTCCTAATACATCCCCCCTCTTAGGCGTCACCTGTTTCCTACAAACCCGTAAACCCAAAACTCGATGGATACCCGATCCGACGGTTATGAGTAAGGATGAAGATTTTTACCTGCGGGTGTAACCCGCATTCGACCTAAAGTTTCGCGGGTGTGGATGTAGGTTTCTATTTCAACCCACGGATGACCTACACCCGACCCAAAATTTGATTTATTCATTATTTTGCACAATAATGATTAAGATATAATAGTAATTATTTTGAATAAGTAAGTTGGCTAATGATTTATGAAGTGTTTTGTTGGTATTTAATTCACCCGCTTGCTGACTTGTGGTGGGTTTAAATATTGAGTGTTGAGACAATTGACGATAATGAAGAAGTGTGAGGAGTTAGATAGCCAAAGAAGGTGAATAACCTGTATATAATACCTTAAAAATCATATTTGTCACTAGAGCCAAGTTAATTATCATAAAAGATAGCATGGAAGAATATACTCTATCTAGGTCTATTTTACTATATGTAAGTCTTGCTAAATAATTCTAGTAGCTTGATCTTTAGTATATATGGAATGATGCAAGCTACTAATAGCAAGAGATAGCAAACAACATATACTAAGTATAATCTACACAAATCTAGTTGAGCAAGAAATATACAACTAGATAGATGCATTTGAAAGAATAAGTTAGGAGCACAAACTACACGAGACTAGAGAGTTGAGACTATATTCCTATAGCTATAGACACCCAACAGCTCAGAGAATCACTTGTTGATTAGCGTAGGTGTTTTGTGAAATGCTTAATTAGGTTATTTAGATCGTTGTTTTAGCGCTTGCTCTAGGTAAACCCCTAGTGAAGTGAGGAATTGACTGTGGCAGAACCTCCCAAGTTATCAGGCCCACATGCACCTGTCCTTGTCTCAAAGACCTCAGACAGCTATGCATGTGCACCAGATAACTTAACAGGATCCGTCCTATTGCCCCAAGGACATCGGATAAACCACTTATAACCAAGATCATGGGATTAAGTAATACAAATCACACACACCAATATTTTTGCAGCG
This sequence comes from Zea luxurians, assembly GCA_029449295.1. Classification (NCBI taxonomy): domain Eukaryota; kingdom Viridiplantae; phylum Streptophyta; class Magnoliopsida; order Poales; family Poaceae; genus Zea; species Zea luxurians. The sequence goes on from JAOPSE010001022.1 coordinate 37,522, forward strand.
GAAATCTTGTTACCAAATTTTACAAGTTACAAAAATTTTACATTATTTTATCGGAGTGATTGCAAAAGTATAAGTTTGAAATATATGCTAGCACAAGTGACCATCCTCAATAAGAAGTATAGAAGGGTTACTTAGACTTATAAGAAGGCCGAGCCCACCGGCACTTAACACCATCACAGCAGCACAAGGTTAGAACCTGAAAAACAACAGGGAATAAAACCCTGAGTATGGAATTACTCAGCAAGACTTACCCGACTAAAGAAAAGACTCTCAAGGATATGCTGGCTGATTAGGAGTCAAGGTAAGGCTAAGCAATAATCAAGGACTCATTTTGCAGAAGAGCTTACTAGTAGTGAATCCTTATGCCAAAATTTTACTTCACAAGTTAAGTACTTTTCCTGAATCTAGATTTGCCTAATCTAGAGCATTCACTTGTCCTGATCTAGCTTTCTTTTAACCAACTACAATCATGTTTCACTTGTAAACTACGATGAGTGGTTGGAGGGTAGAGTCTCCATGACCGAGGAGCAATGACGATTCGAACCGATTATACCCAGCTGGGGATCCCTAACCACACGACATATGTAGCACTTAACCCTTGCATATGTCAACCGTTCCCACAGATCCTCCACAACGTGAACCGGTCCGCGCTACCCGGGAGCACAATACTCCTCCATCCAGCCTCTAGCCAGGAGGGTACACGCTACTCCCACCATCTCCCACACCCAGTGCGCGGTTGTCTTTTCACGTATGGAATAGCCGGGTTCAGGCTTACCGGAGCATGTGGCTAGTTGCAAAGTCTCCACCACAACAGGCCTACATCGAACGATCCTTAATTGACATAGACGGGCGACCTTGTCCGCTCAACGTCTGGTCTAGATGTATTCAAACCATTTTCCCATTTTTGGTACCCGGCAGGGGTACTCTTTTCCGAATGATGAACCCACTCCGGCCGAAGTGGAATCATCACCATAAGTTTGCTTTGATTTTTGAAACGAAAAACCCATAACCAATGTTCCACAATCATTCTTTTTGAAAACAAATGATTTTTCAGTTTCTAAGCAGGGCTAAGCATTATCAGTTCTTTTTATAAAACCGGGATTAAGGAGTTTCCAAGGAATGCTAATGCATCAATTGGTTATCACACAACTCCTATCACCTAATGCATCAGATAAGGTGAAAAAGCATTTAAAACACAAGGAAGGGGCAAATGCACCGGGGCTTGCCTTTGTTGCAGAGAAGAGGTTCTAGATACTTCTAACACGATGATCAGTTAGATGGCTCCATCCACTTGATGAACAGGTACTGGAGTAGACTCCTCTTCAGCAACCACTTCATCTTAAATCTTCACTCTTTATTTTGGGAGCTCTACATGAAATGACATGATCATGGATGCTTATGCTTATGTAGTTAGCAAATAAGGTATTATAAAGCATTACATGATTACAACTACAAGCTATCATCATAAGTAATAGCTACCAGGGAGCTACTTATCCTTAGAACTCCTCTAAACATCCAAAACTTGCTAAACAATTTCATTCTTTACTAAGACATTAGGTGCCTTAATTACCCAGGGGTAAAACTCTTTTCCTTGATTGAGCAATAATTAATTTGCTAAGCAAATCTTGTCCAAACAGTTCCAAACTTTATCCAAAGGGTTCATATGCTCAAAATAAACTTATACAAATTTTCCTATAATTTTTAGTGCCCAATTTTTAAACACTCCCATCATCCAAAATTAATTATGGTGACCTGTATATCAATATAACCTATCCATACAACATGTTAGTTGGTGGGAATAGCGAACTAGCCAACCACGACTAATTCGGACTCGAAAACCATGAAACGGCGGCGATCTCCAGTTCAGCCAAAACAGCTGACAACAGGTGTGCGATGCCATAGGCATCGCGTAAAATACAATCTAAATCATTTCTCTACCAGTCCACTAAGCACAAACACAGGATAAGGAAGATAGCGCTAACCATAGCCGACTACAATCACACAAGAACCCATTTTTTTCTCAGGCTTTCTCCCGAATTCACGTATATATCTGAACCATACAAGCTCTAACACGCGACAAGCCGATGAAGCAAGAGGAACACATAAGGCCACACGGAGAAAGCACGCCGAGCACAATGGTCTGCTAGACACGAGAAGCTGTAGGAGAAGATGACACTATATAAACTAGTCACTCAGCTAACATTTTCCATTTGAAAAGAAGTCGATGACAAACTGGCAAGCTATACCACGGCGAGACGATGAAGCTTGTGAACGTAGGCAGGGAGAGGACGCTGCGGGACTCGACGGACACAGGGCGCTGTGCAGTGGAGCAAGCAGAGGTGAGCGCGAGCTGAACGCAAACGACGCTGGCGTTCAACAGCCTGCGGCCACCACGCAAGGACGAGGGAGACTTCTAGGAGCTGTCATGTGCTAGAAGCGTGGAGAGAGCCCTGGCTTCGATGGCTTGAGAAACACAGGATGATAGAATATTTCTAGAGACTTATACATATTCTAGATAGGAGAAACAAAAACAACATATAGATAAGGAGAGGTGACGTGAGGGAGTTGGCCTAGGATAGGATTGAAGACGTCCTGATGAACCCCCGAGAGCAGCTGTTGTGATCCAAGTTTCACCTGCTCTGAGCCGAACTCAGAGAGACTGCCAGCACCTGCTTGGTTGGGCCACGTCGTGGGGGACACATCAGCACGCAAGAGACACCACAGAGGCACCAATCAAAGCGGCGGCGTCCTTATCTAAAGTTTCACTGAACTGAAACTAAAGTTCAGTAGCCTGACTGACAGCCTAGATTCGAACGATATTTACTCCCTCGTATGCGAAGCAACTTGCAACCAGCCTTAACTAAATTTGTGCACTGATCAACGCCCTATCACTTTGGTATAATGACTACAGTGAAAACCCCCATGTATCAAGCACGTGAAAGCGTCAAATTTGGCTAAATATAACTGAAAAACGACTTTCAGCTACAAGAGACCGGCAATTGTACTCAACACGCCTGCCAGTAAGAGTTTGGACACAGCTTACTCCAATTCTCGTGAGCACCAAGTCAAACTTGCTTAAGGAAAGTTGCTCACTATTAGATGATCTTCAACTTTTCCATAAGAATCACTAATAAATTCTCAACAAATTTCAACCGAGAGCATTGCAAAGTTGATCAAGCAACACTGAACCCGATTTCCAGTTTGCTGAAACTATGGGCAGAGAACTCAAGTTTGACAGTAGGTTTTTAGGCTCCTTTTTCTCCCAGTTCTAAGCAAGTTCAGGGGGATCCACCTCAATGAAAATTACTCCCCACACTACCCTCTAACACTTTTCTATAAATAGTATAGGCTATAACTTCATGAATCAAAAGTTATAGTGCTACAAGGTGGGGTGAAAACTCTAAAATTCGGCTGCATCTAACTGAATCAAATACTGAACACACATGGCTGACAGAGAATGTTTGGGCACAGTTTACTCCATTTTTGTGCAGTACCAACCAAAAATTTCTTAAGGATATTTTCTCACACCATTATATGGTCTTCTACTTTGCTGTAGATACATACTCCAGAACTCCATGCATCAGGCACAAAGAAGCTCCAAAGTTGCACCAAAAACACTAAAATTCAGATTTAGTAAGATGCACTAAGTCTGAAATCCAAATATGTCAGCTCCACTTTGGACCACCTCTTCTCCAAGTTCCAAGTAGCTTTAGGGGTATGACCTTTAACCATGCAAACTTTCACACCAACATATGGTATTCAAACTTACTACAACAACCTTAGTCCAAAAGCACATGGATCAGGCACCACAAAGCTCTAAAGTTGAGCCAAACACACTGAAATTCAGACTTGGACAATTACACAAAGTCTGAAATCCAAACCTGTCAGCCCCACTTTGGGCAACTTTTACTCCATGTTCTGGGTCAGATCAAGCCTAACTCACACAACGAAATTTGTTCACTAACATATGCTCTTCAACTCTCCCATAGCAACCATGGTCCAAAACTGCCTAGAACAGGCAACACACAGCCCCAAAATGGCACTAAAAACACTGATTTCAGACTTAGCCAACTATTCGAAGTCTGAAAATCCAGAAGTCTGACAGTCCCACTTTGAACACCTTTTTCTCCTAGTTGCATATAGTTTTAGGGCTGCTACATTTCATAAACATTGTTCTCCTATAGTTACTCTACAGGTTTGTTATAGCTACTATTTTAAAAATACTCGTGGATTAAAAGTTATAAGGATCCAAAATCAGATAAACAAAATTGTTTTGGGCTGATTCCAAAATGACCTAAATCTGAACTTTTGCAAATTACTTCGAATTCTCCCACACCACTTGGAGAGCTCCCAATATGAAAATTTTTCACTTTTCCAAGCTCCACAACTTTGATATATGGACTTTTGCCAAATTCTCAATCGATTTTAAATTCCACTTTTGGGACTAATTTAGAGTTTCAAATGTGACTACTATTTCTCCAAACCACCTCTCAACTTTGATCCACCACTAAAAGCAAGGTTACTCCTTAATCTAAGATCCAACTTTGGTACTCAGAACTCATGGCCAAAAAGGCCCTTATTTTATGGAGTTGCTTTGTGTATGCACCATTTCACTCTTGGGCTCAATTTAGGGTTTTGAAGTCGATCCCTCTCCTCAAGCGATCCTTCCACTTGATTTACACTTCAAAGGTAAAGCTACTCTAGGTTCTAAGTTTACCTTCAATACTTAAGACTCCAAATCACTTGTCACTCGCCTAAGAGATGATTCTCATCTACTTAGCTCAAGCAAAGCCCTAATACTAAGCCCTACACTCAATACAAAACATCCCAATTTTGCAAGTTGTTGACCTAGTGAATGCATTCTAGGTGTATCAAGCAAGTTAATGCAAATGCTGATGATGACATGTCAGAGTTTTAGTGATCGTAACACCAGGGGTGTTACATTGACACCTTCAACCATTAGTGCTTGTGCACACCAATGTATACCTTGTTGCTTGCACGCTTCATTTTAGTTGTACTAGGAGGGTCCGTTAGTTTTGTAAGACCACACCAATTGCATTTGTGGTATTACCATCACTGTATACTGAAGGGATCAAGACCCATGATATTTCATTCAAAAGCTTGATAGTGGAGGTGGCGGGAGCATCCGAAAGAGGCTAAAACCGAAGCACTACATGCATGTGGAGATGGCCTCACGCTATCTACGGAGTTACCTGACCGAGAGCTTAGCCCTCGCATGAGGTTCTCTTGCGTGCAGCTTCGACATGGACTAGTTTGTGTGCTTCTTAATACCTCTATAAAAATACTGGCATATCAATGCGAGTTTGTATCTCTATTATATTTAAGCTTCCACATTTGTATTGTTACTTCAGTTACATGTGTTTATATTATTATCTTAGTTATATACTGTTTGATAGAACTAGAACCTAAGTTGCATAAGTCCTTTTATAGTAGGGATAGCAACACTTAAGTCAAAACCTATATAAACGTTTGGTTATCTACATAGGTTTTGATTAAGAGAAAATAGATGTCATAGACTAGAGCGAAAATAGATTTGCCTAATTCACCCTCCCTCTTAAGTGTCATTGCGTGTTCCCTACTGCTAGCAACTTATGTCCTCATTGTGTGATACACTAGGTGGTTCACGCACTAATTGACATCACACATTAAGCCACAATAGGAGCATCATAAGAACCACACTAGGGAGACTCTCTAACAAGTTGTGATTTCACTATAGTTGCTCTTCACAAAACTCCTAAGGGGAATACAAATAAGAGCCCCTCATAATAATGATTCGAGCCCACGAGAGTCTTCAATAGTTGCTCAACAATCCTCAGTTACCTCCAAGCCATCAAGGTGACAATGCCACCAGGAGTAACAAAAATTTCATAGCTCAATATGATGACTAGTCCCACTAGTTGCAACATGTTGATGCAAACACTAGAGATCACCCTCAATCTCACTTTGGATGAACCAATATCAATAGAGATGAGTTAGAGATATTTTCCTAGGCTTATTTAGTTGTTTATCGGGTTAGGATGCCAAGCTTACTGTTCCAAAGTGTCACACTCGGTTTTGGAAGCACTACAGGAATCCTAATGATTCCCGTCGGCCACAATAATTCCCGTCGGCCAGGGAAACAACCGACGGGGATAATGTAACTCCCGTCGGCTAGACCGTAGCCGACGGGCATAATGTAACTCCCGTCGGCCAGAGCGTAGGCCGACGGGAGTTAAGTTAACTCCCGTCGGCCTACGCTCTCGCCGACGGGGATTACTTAACTCCCGTCGGCCATATCGCAAGCCGACGAGGATAAGCCTTTTATGAGCACGCGGGCGAACCCGCGCGGGCTCATTCCCTGCCTTTCTTCCTGCTGGCCGCGCCGCCGCTTGTCTCACCGCCACCGCGCCGCCGCCTCTCACCGCCACCGCGCCGCCGCCCCTCCCCGCCGGCGTGCCATCCCGGCCGCGCCCGCCCGTCCACGCCACGCGCAGCGCCGCCGCCGCCCGTCCTCGGCGCCGCGCGCCAGTCGCGGCGCCAGTCGCCGCCGCGCGCCGTCGCCGCTCGCCCTGCCGCCCGTCCCCGCCGCGCGCGCGTCCGGACGCCCCTCCCCACCACGCGCCCGCCCGTCCGCCGCCACCGTGCCCGCCCTCGCTCGTCTCCGCCGTGCCCCACACCGCCCACATCGCCGCCGGGCCTCCCATCGTGCCCACAAGCGCCGCCGTCGCCTCTCGGAGCGTCGTCGCTGCCTCCTCGAGCGCCGCCGTCACGCCCAAGCGCCGCCTACGCCCCCGACCGCATCTCCGAACCGACTACGACACCCACGTGAGTTAATTATGTGTGTACATGTTAATGCATTGGATTGTGAATGTTAATTATGTGTGTACATGTTTATTTTCGTCGGTTTTTTATGGCCGACGGGAGTTAACTTTCATTTGATTAGTATTAATTTAATAACACATGTGATTAGAGTGTGATTATAGTTAATTTAATATCACATGTGTGGCTTCATGTTAGGTAATTATTTATTGTATTCTTATAGTAGATTTAACTTATACTATTGAATTGTTAAATTTGATGTTATTTATTGATTAGATTTAACTTATAATATTAGGATGTATGAATGTTTCGATATTGATTAATTTGATGTTATTTATGTGTATATATAATTATTTATGTATATATATAGTTTTACTACTTACCTATAGATGTATATATGTATGTATATATGTGTGTGACGTGTAGAAACGTGATTGTCTCACACACACTCTTTACTCGTACACAGCCGCAATAATGGGTGATAGACGTGATTGGATGTATGAAGGTTTCAAGAAGGGTGGGTGTCACACTAGTGAATGGTTTGCCAAGACGCAAATATTTCTGGACCATGCAGCTGCTTTGTCACAAATAGATAATATTAGGTGTCCATGCAATAAATGTAGAAATATGACGAGCCACACCAAGAGGCAGGTCACACTACACCTGTGCTCGCATGGTTTCGTGCCAGGCTATAAGGTCTGGTATCTCCACGGTGAAGATGCTGAACGAGCAGCAGAAGTAGAAGTTGATGACGGTGAAGATGGTGTTGATAGGATGGACCAGATGCTTGAGGATCTGCAGCCTGAACTGGCACCAGATCATCATGATTCACCTACACCGGAGGTTCAGAAGTTCTTTGACCTACTCAAAGCGTCAGAAGAGCCTCTTCACGGGCACACTGACGTGACTGTCCTCGAATTCGTGACCCGACTGATGTCAATCAAGTCAAAATTTGCATTTTCAATTAATTGTTACAAGGAGCTTGTGGATTTGATTAGCGAGGTTCTTCCTACGGGTCACAAGATGCCCAAAGACATGTACCAGTCCAAAAAATTGCTTGAAGGTCTTGGTATGGAGTATGAGAAGATTGATGTTTGCCAAGACAACTGTATGCTTTTTTGGAAGGAACATGGCAGAGAACAAAAATGCTTAAAATGTGGGAAGTCAAGGTATGTGGAGCTTGTAAATGAAGATGGGGAGAAGGTGGTGACAAAGGTTGCACATAAACAGCTTCGGTACATGCCTCTCACTCCTAGAGTGAAACGTTTGTTTCTCTCGAGGAAGACCGCTATGCACATGAGGTGGCATAAAGATTGTATGGACAGACAAGATGGGTTAATGGTGCACCCGTCAGATGGTGATGCATGGAAGGCTCTTGACAAATTTGATCCAGATTTTGCCAGCGATGCAAGAAATGTTCGTATCGGCTTGGCAACTGATGGTTTCACGCCGTTCAATATGACCGCTGCGTCGTATTCATGTTGGCCTGTCATTGCCATACCGTACAACCTTCCACCTGCTCTTTGCATGAAATATGAGTTTATGTTCCTATGTCTTGTTATACCTGGGCCTGAGCATCCTGGCGTACGCCTCAATGTGATGCTTCAACCACTGATTGAAGAGTTAAAGAAGCTATGGCAAGGTGTGGAAGCCTATGACTGCTTCAAGAAGCAGAAATTCAATCTTCGTGTTGCATATCTGTTCTCGGTTCATGATTTTATGGCGTATGGTATTTTCTCTGGATGGAGCGTGCATGGTAGATTGACGTGTCCTTATTGTGCTAAAGATACAGATTGTTTTCGTCTTAGTGCTGGTGGCAAGATATGTTACTTTGATTGCCATAGATGTTTTCTACACTTCAATCACCCCTTCAGAAGGCAGAGAAAGGAATTTAGGAAGGGCACCATTGTCACGAAGGGACCGCCCAAGCGACGTAGTGGGATAGAAATTACAGAAGAGCATATGAAACTTGTCCTAGACGAGAGTGGTAAAAGGTATCAAGGTTTTGGTGAGGAGCATAACTGGACTCACATATGTGGCTTGTGGGAGCTTCCTTATGCTAAGTCATTGATTTTGATGCACAACATCGACGTCATGCATCAAGAGAGTAACTTTTGCCAAGCCCTCATAAATACATGCATGGATTTCCCTGATAAAACGAAAGACAATGACAAGGCACGCATGGACTTAGCAGTGATATGTGATCGTCCAACCCAAGTGCTTAGAGAAAACGGAGGCAAACCAAAAGCTGACTATTGTCTGAAATCTAAGCAACGGAGAGAAGTGATGAAGTGGATGAAGGATATTAAATTCCCCGATGGTTATGCCGCTGGTTTTAGAAGATCTGTGAACTTGAAGACAATGAAGATGAATGGACTGAAGAGCCATGACTTCCACATAATTATGGAGAGGCTCATGCCTGTAATGTTTCGTGGGTACATTTCCGAAGCTGTGTGGAAAACGTTAGCTGAAGTTAGCTATTTCTACAGACAGTTGTGTGCTAAAGAAATCAGAAGAGATGTGATGGAACAGCTGGAGAAAGAGGCACCGGTGCTTTTGTGCAAATTGGAAAAAATATTTCCACCGGGTTTCTTCAATCCTATGCAGCATCTCTTTATACATCTTCCATATGAGGCTAAGGTCGGTGGTCCTGTTCAGTATAGGTGGATGTTTCATATAGAAAGAGCATTAAAGAAGCTTAGAGCAATGGTGGGCAATAAGGCAAGAGTTGAAGGATGTATTGCGGAACAATTTAAACTAAAGGAGGTAGCACACTTCACAAGTTGTTACTTTGCAGAAGAACATAATGTATTTGCTCGAAAGAAAAGGTACCATGATGATGAACGAGAGATGCCTCCGTGTAGTGATCTTTCGATTTTTCAGACAAACGGCAAAGCCGTTGGTCCACCCAAGGCATATCACCTCAGTATGGAAGAACGGAAGTCTGCTTTACTGTACATGTTCACGAATATGCCTGAGGTGGAGAAATACTTTGTGTAAGACTTATTTTCTTAAATTGTTCATATGTGAATTAGTTTATGTTATCAAATATCTCATGTCATACAATAATATTTGACAGCGAGTTTGATGAACAAAACATGAGGTGTCTCGGTAGGCCAACAGCGAGAGACATAGATAAATTGCGACGCGATGGTATGCATGGGCGACCTAATTTCATTATGTGGCTTCGGGACCGTGTAAGTCTTAATTATGTGGCTCCGACAGCTAATTTTAGTTAACTAATATTACAGAATTTGCTAATACTTTGTGGCATAATTGACAGTTTGGGGAGGAAATGAATTTGAATGATGACTTACGTCAGTTATCTATTGGAAGCGTAACTGCCAAAAGCTATGGACGTTACGACGTCAATGGATATCGCTTTCGTTCAAGCATTTTCGAATCAAGTCATCCTATGGCCGCCACTCAAAATAGTGGAGTCGTTACTAGGGCAACCAACATGGAAGGACACGAAGCCTGCTATTACGGGAAAATCAAAAATATAATCGAGATTACATTTGCTGGAAATAAGCCTTTAGCGCTAGTTTTCTTTGAGTGTAAATGGTATGACCCGAAGTATTATAGGACCGAATTTGGGATGACACAGATCCAACCTGAAAAATTGCTTCAAGGACACGACACGTATATCCTTGCCCATCAAGCAGACCAAGTTTATTTCTCGACATATCCATGCAAAAAGTTGTCTAAATGGAGGGTTGTGTACAATGTAAATCCCCGCGAACGCCTATACACTCCTGGTGAGGACGAATATCAAATTGGTCACCTTGAGCAGGTTGATGAGGTGTTTCAAGAAGAAGAGTTGCCAACTAGTTTTCATATTGATCCTGCACCGGCATTAGATTCACTAGTTGCAGACGTTAACGACTTAACTTTTCCCGAGAAAAGGAGAAGACAACCTGTTAGGAGAAAAGTAACATGGCGACCTCTGCATAGAAGAGAACAAATAGATCCTGATTTTGATGATATTTAACAAGTAAAGTTGTTTTGTTATTTAATTTGTTTATATTTTAAGTATTATGTCATTTTTTATCCTAATTTGTTTATATTTAACAAGTAAAGTTGTTTTCTTATTTTTTATGCAGGATGCCGCCAAAATCAAAGAAGTCAGTAAAGGGGTTGTTCAAGGGCCTGGGCCTTTTTCAGGGCAGTTCTTCGAGCAGCAGCAGATGTCGAGAGCTGTTGAGCGCGGTACATGGAGATGAGGTAACATATCTTGTACAAATAAATTTGTTTACATATTTACAAATAAATCTTGAGTTGTATGTACCAGGATGAGCAGCACACTGAGGAGCAGCACATTGAGGAGGAGCAGCACAATGAGGCTGAGCAGCACAATGAGGAGGTGGAGCACAATGAGGAGGTGGAGCACGTGACATGGGACCAGGCCGCACAGCATCACCAGCCATGGGACCAGTGGGACCACTAGAGAGAGCAGCAACAGGCGTGGGACCAGTGGGGCCAACAGGGCGAACCGGCTTACAACTCGATGGATGATGGCTCGCGAGGCTCTTCAGCGACACGCACACGTCGCTCAAGAAAAAGCCACTCAGTAAAGCCTCGTCACGCGATAGAGCGAGAGGCTGATAGGACTTTAATCATGCCACATGGAGATCGGTGAGTGTAATATATTAACTTATCTCATATAACTATTATGTGTATTGTTAATGTTTTTGTGTAATGCAGGAATTGGGAGGACCTGTCCTTTGACGGCAAGGGACACCACACTCAGGTTAACCTTACGTTGGGTTCTCTTTGCCGCCTTCACTACCCTGGTATAGTGAAGGTGTCAAACGGTGATACCGAGGATGAGGTGCTCGTCAGTACCTGGGACGAGTACAAGTTTAAAAAGGAACGAAACCACACCGACAGACAGGGACTTGTGCGTAATGACTTTTGGGTATGAATTCTTTATTATTTTTGTTATGTTTCTTAATATTGTAAATCTATGACTTATACCATTGTATTTGTATTCTTTATGTTGTAGCTTCGATATCGGTTGCCTGACGGAGAGGATTACATGGGGCACGCTGAACGTGTCTTCCAAAACAATGCAAAGAAGCTGGTGAAGGATGCCATATACTATGCGAGAATTCAGGCTACAAACCTGTATTTTCAAAAGCATCCGGAAGAAGCAGGCCCCTTGACTAAAAAGGAAGGGTCGTCAAAGATATATTTGACTGAGGATCAATATCGTGAGGTTAGTATTCAATTTGTTTTACCCTTTATATTTATTGTTGTGATTGATAATATGTAACATTGTGTGTGTGCAGGTGATGGTTCCATGGATGGCGCCCGTGCCTGATGCGTACTATGCTTGGTGTCGATATTGGGCTTCCGAAGGCTTCCAGAAAGCGTCAGCGCATCACAGACAATGTCGAGGAACCAATCCTAACCACAAGTTTGGCGGTGACGACATGATACGAAAAGCTAAAAGAATGGTAAGTTTGATCTATCTATGTCGATCAGCAAATAATACGATTGCTTATGAATGTTTTTTGTTTATACAGGAAGCTACGAGTGGCCAAAAGCCTAGTGACATTGAGGTCTACCAGGAGGGCCACAAAGGACCAGACCCGAACAACCCTGACCAGCTCTGCAGCCAGACAGCCACGGATCGCTTGGTGAGTTTTGGCTCAAAAGTTCAAACGTTCAAAGTATATAAATTCTTGCATTTGTAAGGTTGTCAATGATGTATAGGCGGCATATGGGGAGGAGATGGTTCGTCGCCATGGCCCTGACTTCGACTGGCGCCATGTACCGGTGGATCCCTCGGTGGTGTACGCAAGTGGTGGTGGCAAAGTGCATGGACGGTAAGCTCTAACTTATGAAATTATATGGTTGACACTAAATTGATTATACAATAATCACATTTTTTGAATAACTTATAGATACGCACTCTTCGACGGATTCATTGACTCGTCGTCGGTGAGATCTCAGAGGACGGGTTCATCTTCCCGTAGCTCATGCTCTCGTCGACCGAACGAGCAGGAGTTGGAGATTATGAGGATGCGCGAAGAGATGAGACAACAACGCGAATTTATGGAGGCTTGCAATGCACATAACCAAGCGATGTATCAAGTGAGTACACATAATCCGAACTCTAAATTATTATATTTCAATACAACATCTTCGGTAGTAACACATATATGTTTAACAGTTAATGCAGCAACAGGGCATGACATCAAATTTTCCACCGCCACCACAATGGAGCCAATTTGCAAACACACCAGTTCCACCACCACAGTTCACCACCCCTCCGACACATATACCTGCACCTGGAGATAGGGTACGTTTGATAACTCTCCATTAATTTATATACTTGTATACTTTTTTGATATTTGCATTTAACGTGATGATATTTGCTAACTTGCATAGGTTACGCCCGAAGCAGGTGGTAGTGGATCTGATCCCGCAGCAGGGACTGGATTTGTTGACTCGCTCTTCGCGTTCCCTCCTCCTGGTGGTGGTGGCGGCAGCGGTCAAAGCTCTAACCACCCAAGTGGTGGTTATCTCTAAACACATGAACATGTTTCTTAACTCGTGGACTCTTGGTCGTACTTGAACATGTCGTACTTATATTTCAATACTATGTCGTACTCGTTGACTCGATGTGGTGGTTGAACTTATATTTGAAATGTTGGTGGATGTTATGTTTGTAATGCGTGATTTTATTATGAATGCATGTGTTTGTAATGTGGCTGTTATCTGTTATTTATGTTATGTGTGATATATGTTATGTGTGCAGAAATAGTGTCCTAATTTCGTGCTGTTTTTGTAGAAGTATAGGATAATTCTCGTCGGCCCAGTTAATTCCCGTCGGCTATGGTCGAACCGACGGGAATTAACTAATAACTCTCATCGGCCCAGTTAATTCCCGTCGGCCTAAGGAACCGACGGGAATTAACTAATAACTCCCGTCGGCCCGGTGAGCCGACGGGAGTTAGCATTAATTGCCGTCGGCCTGGTGAACCGACGAGAATTAACTAATAACTCCCGTCGGCCTGGTGAGCCGACGGGAGTTAGCATTAATTGCCGTCGGCTAGTTAATGGCCGACGGGAATTAATAATTCCCGTCGGTCGCCGACGGGGATAAACGTATCCCCGACAAGGGACGCCTGGCGGCTGAAAACCGACGGGAATAAGCCCTAAACCGACGGGAATTAAGGAATTCCCGTCGGTATATGCTTATTCCCGTCGGTTTCTGGCCGACGGGAATTAAGTGAATTCCTGTAGTGAAGGTAAACCGAATGTGAACCATGTACGTGCCAGGATCAGAAATTCACGTACACAACGATTACATAAATGACTCATCATAGCACAATGCTTCAAATTACAATAAAGAGTAAGTAATAATATTAAAGACAAGAGTCATTTACATAATTTAAATCAAAGTACACAGAATCGAAATATAGCCAACGTAAATTAACCCACCATAGGCAGCTGACTGGGGGAGGTCGCTAGCCTAATCCTCGAACTCGCCGAAGTCCTGGAACTCCTAGAGATCCGCCTCGACACCTTCTTCTTTACCTAAGCATAGATTGCACTGAAGGCAACCTAGTGTTTTGTGAAAGCAAGGGTGAGTACACATCAACGTACTCAGCAAATGTCCCGTTTGGCTGAGGTGGACTAGCTTTATGTGGAGTTAAGGTCAAGGCAGTTGCTTTTAGTTGGTCAAGTATTTATTATTAGTGGGAGCCAAGTTTTATCATATAACCAACCCATGAACCATTTCTTCATCGAGGAAACATCATTATCATCATCGAACCAGAATAATAAATAGAACCATTGTATCTTAAACCATCTGCATCTCTAATCAAAGAGGATCCCAAGGCCGCTCTTAACCGTGAGCACGACTGATATATCAGTTTCTAACCCTCTGCAGAGGTCGCACACTTTACCCACGAGTCATGATTCCCTTTCTGCCTATGGAGAGCTAATCCCCATTGACCACTACTTAGGTGGCCTAGCAGGGTATCACTACGTAGCCTTTACAAAGACTCCACTGGTGTATAGCTGCTCGTTAGGTTTCGCTAGTCGTATAAACGCAGTACACCTCCCCAAGGTGGGTGACTAACAAAACCAAATCGAATGAACCTCTGCACCCCACCTTAGCAGAGCGAGCACTACACCCCGGCCCCCATTGATGGCCCTTCGGCAAAGCCAACTATACCCCAGGTTCATCCAATTAATCAGCTAAGGGCGTTCCATTCCACCCTCATGGCTGCACTGTTATCCCAGGTGGTCACTCCACGAACAGGTCCTTATGGAGAGGTACTCAGGAAAAATGGCCCGAGCCCCCTAAAATATCACAATATCATCATCGGGATAACATCATCGTATCATAAATATTCACATCATGTTTATTGATTAAAGTAAAGCAATAGCATGAAGCTAACCATAATAACCCAAAAGGTAATCAAGGACAAGATAAATACAAAGCTAGTCAACCCTTATGTTTCAATTAAGTAATGCAGGACAGTGAATTATAAGTAGATATAACATAATGGGTCAGAGGACACTTGCCTTCACTAAACAGATGCTCAGGATCTTCAGTCTCATAGAACTCAGAGAGTTTGATCACTTAGTCGTCGAAGCTTGATCTCGATTCCTTGAAGCTTGGAGGTGGATCGAACTCTAATCGCAACGCGAAGCGAAGACGAACATACACAAGCAAGGAAACACATATATGCATAAGAACATTACACCATACAAATACAAACATAATAAAACATGCAAAACTAAATAGAGCGCGTTACTACAGTCACGCGAGGAAAAAGAAACGCGACGGTCGAGGCTACAGTCGAGGAGTTATCGCGTTTACGTTAAACAAATATTAAATATAACATTTAATTTGACATTAACAAATATAAATGTTTATACATCAGTCAGTTCGATTAATCTGCTACACTAACAAATGTTAATTAATTAAATAATTTAATTAAAACAAGAGATTCTAAGCGAGATGAATTTATGACGCGTGAAACAGCACGACAGCATGTAAACGACGTGTGGACATGCGCGACATAGCACGCTGATGACACACGAAAACAGCGCGCGCGACGAGCGCGAACGCGCACGAACCAGCACGCGACCACGTGCAGAACAGCACGCGTGACAAACGAGGAAAACCAAATAGGTGACATGCTTATACTAAACAAATGTTAAATAAATAGAAAGTAGTTAAGTTAATATTTACCATGTTAATATTTATTATAAAAGCTCAAGTGGAACACTACACATTTAATCTAGTTAGAATATTAATCTAATAAATATTAGTCGAGCAAACCTTAAATTAATTATCTAAAATATATGACCTGACAAATTAACCTTATTAATGAGTGTTTATAAGCGAAAAATAATTTATTAACACGCGCAGACGTCGCGCTACACACGCGAACAGCGCGCGTGACACTCGCGAACGACGCGCGACGACTTGTGCAAAACAGCACTGCGGCACGCGAGGCAATGCGCACGATAGCGTGCGACACACGTGAGTCAACGCGACTACGCGCGCGAACAACACGATGACGCGCAAACGATGTCGTGCGCGAACAACAACAAACACATAATTAATTACAGGTATTTAAGCTGGTATTAATCACGTTAATTAACATTTATATTCATAAAAGTATGAGTTAAAACAATAGACTTGTTCTAATTAAACTGTTATCCTAAGTAGCAAACGACTAAACAATAATTGACTAGTTAGCGCGAGCGACAATAATGGAGATAATTAAATAATGCGCTGACAGCGTGCGAGAATAACTCATAAACATCACACACGACACTCGAGCACCACTAACAGGTGTCGTGATTATACTTAACAAGTATTAATTCAAAATATTTAAGTATGGGATTAATCATGTTAACATGTATTTATAAAGGCGCAATATAGAAACTGTAAAATAGTTTTAACCAGAAAGCTATTTGAAATAACCAGTAGATTAAACAATTACTTTACTAATTAATTAAAACATGTGCCGCGATGAAATAGTGTTACTAATATGAGTGTGACGCTGTTACAGAGTTAGCACAACTGAAACGGGTTGAAACAGGTTTGCGACACATTATATATGATTAACTAACAATTTACGGCTAATAAACTACGCGATATACAAATACTACTAAATTATGTCGTTTCTATATTAAATATAGCATTTAAGTCGGGACAATCACGTTAACAGGTATCTACAAATGCATAATTATATTAGCAGGCATTTATAAAATATAAATTAATGCAACTGCTTAGTTTCGATTGATTTGATATTCTAATAGTTAACAGCTACACAGGTGACCAATTAACGTAAGTGATCATAAGTGAAAACAATTTAATAACGCGCGCGACAACGCGTGAAACGAAGTACGCCACACTTCGTAAACGACGACGCGAGTGAACAGCACGCGCGAAACATCTCGCGCGACGCGCGCTATAGCACGCTAATTATACGCAGACAGAACGCGCGGCGTGCCTGCACGAATATATATATGGACGACGACTACGCGCATGACAACGCGTGACTTGCGCGCAAGTCAGACGTGCTGCGCGCAGCGCAGATCGCATGACAGCGAGTGTACGACGGGGCTGTACGCAAGGGGTAGACAAAGCGTAGACCGGGGTAGACGACATTCTCACCTTGGTGACGACGCACGGTAGAACCTAGTGTAGACGACGACGACGTGCACCAAGCAAGGCTCGGGCGCCGGAAACTTCCGGGGACGATCGTCACGGGGCTCCTCTAGGTCGGCATCGCAGAGCACGCGCGTGGGTGCCTGAGGCTGCTCACCCGCTGGCTGATGGACTCGCACTGGGCGCCGGGGGCCGCGCTGACCTCCATGGCCAAGCCACGCTAGGCTGCCGTGCGCGCTGCGCTGGTTGGCCGCGCGCAGGGGGAAGTAGGGGCAGCTGGCCGCGCCGCGCCGCGGGCTGCCACGGCCGTCGGTTGGTTGGCCGCCGCGCGCCGCGCTAGCTGCGCAGGCTAGCTACCGTGCCAGGACGCTGGCGAGACAAGCGAGAGGGTTGCTGGGCGAGCAGTTTTTGCGAGATCCTAGCGACGTGGGCGCAGGTGATGGCGTCGTGGGTGCGGCTCAGGCTGCATTCGCAGGACGTGGCTGTGTGAGGCCGGCCACACGGCTGCCAGGTGGGCCTGCGACGCGGGTGGGCGCTGCTGCGTGTGGGCAGGCACCATTACGTGAAGGAGCTGGGCCACAGCACGCTAGAAGGAGCTAGGCCACAGCGCGCTGGAAGTGGGGGCGAACTGGGCCGCGACTAGGCGAGCTGGGCTGTGCGGGTGCCGCGCGCTGGGCTGGATGGGGCGCTGGCTGAGCTGGGCCGCGCCTGCGCCTAGCTGGCTAGCACGTGCGAAGGGGAGCGCGAGATGGGCCGCGAGAAAAGAAGTGGAGCTGGGCCAGCGGGGTCGTGCTGGTGGGCCGCGGGGGCGTTTGGCCGCGCGCTCGATTGGGCCACGCAGGAAGGAGGCATGGCGTTGGGCAGTAGGTGGGATGAGGGAGGCTTCTTTTCCTTTTGTTTTTCTTCATTTTCTATTTTCCTACTATCAAATTTATTTACAATAAATAAGCTACATATTTAATGGATACACACCAAAGCAAAACATCACACAAAAACAAATATATATTTCCGCATGATGCATCAATCATTATTTTCCTTAGGGTTTTATTAATAGCTATAACTGGAGTAAAAAAATTCCTATAACTTGGGAAGAAATAAATAAAGGAGCGAAAAGACAGAGGAACAAGAAAGTAACACCTGAATTTGATGGATATTTAGAGAAAAAATTTTATACCCCCAAATTCAGGGTGTTACACAAGGCCATACGAGATCCATTTATCTCTACTACTTATTAAGGCGGTAAGGGGTAGGCTGTCATTCCTTGTTCTGCCATTCCCATTCCCTCTCCCCGCAAAGTCCATTCCCATTCCCGGCTGCCATTCCATGTTCTGCCTATGTTCTGCTATTCCTATTCCCCCCTCCCCGCACTGTCTTTCTCATTCCTCCCTCCCCGCAAATCTCATTCCCATTCCCACGTGCATCCCACGCCTAGCTAAAATTAAATTAAAAATACAAATGTGGCCTCAATGGGATTCAAACCTGCGACCTCTCAAGCAAATGTGCTCGTAGCTACCACTACACTACATGTGTGTTTATATTAATATCTGTTACAGTAAAAATATCTACTACATCTCTCCCAAAGCCTACCTGCTACCTTTGCACAATGTGTAGTAGTAGATAATTATCAACAAGATTGCTGAATTATATTTTTGGATGGAGGGAGTAGTATTTAAAGAAGAGCCTTGCATGCAATTTCTTTTGTTTGAATAATGTTTTCAACTTAAATTCTTTTTTATATGTGTGACATTTATTCTCTGTAATATTTTTTCCATAGATCTGACTTGTGAGTCGTTTTCATAAACCAATGCTAAAGATGAATCCATGTTTCTTACTTGGAAACCCCGAACAAACACCACTGGCAGGAGGCGCTCGCGTTGGCGTCGCTCATCGACGACGAGAAGAAGCTTGGCGACTGCCAGTTCGACCTCTGGAAGCAGTACTACGTGGCCGCATGCGTCGCTATGTTCGGTAAGCTCTGCCGCAGCCGCCGCTTGGACGTGGTCCAGAGCGGCTGCACCGTGCTGTCCATCTCAAACAGGGAGACCTCATGGTCGTCACCAATGCCGGTGACTCTTGGGTTGTTCTAGGCACCGCATCTGACAACGGCGCCGTCACACCGTCCAGCTCATCATCACCTGAAGCTCAACCTGCCACATAAGTCACTACTGACCGGCCATGAATTCTTGTGCGCTGGGACGACGGTCGTTGCTGACATTATGTGAATGTCATCGAACAAGATGTATGTAGAGGAGTAGCACATCCGGTGGTGCAACGGCTAGGTGTACTACCTCGCTGATGAGATCAAGGTGCACTTCGTTTGGCAGCCCAACCAAGAGTCATCGGTACTCGCCATGTCGTGCGCGTTCGACGACTACTATATCAAGGACTATGGCGTCATCTTGGCGCCAGAGGTGACACAGAGGAGGACCGACAACAATGACCACTCGCCATCGTCGGGGTAGCTTTTGTGCTGGCCTGCCTTTAATTCTCTTCGCAAACACATACACTTGCTTTTTTTTGTTTAAGCAAGCGTGTATGGTGGTGCGTACCTGATGACTGACAATGTACGAGGAAACTTCTACCGGCAGGTGTTAGGGGTGAAATGGGTCGGGTATACCCGTCGGGTACCGGATACAGGTAATGCTAATACCCATTTTTCGGATACGGATTCGGATAGTTTTATATTCGGGATGGATACGGGTAATACCCGGATACTGTAGCTTCGGATTCGGGTCGGATACGGAGCAAGAACTACCCGGAAAATACCAGGATATTCGAGTCGGATACGGGTATCCAGAATTCGGGTACCCATTTTTTCTTTTCTGTATAATATAGTTATAAAATCATAACTTTTACATATGAAATCGGATGAAGACAAAGTTTATATGAAAATTGTAGAGCTTGAAGAGATCTATAAGTTTGTAATACATCAATTTTTTGTTTAAACATATCTTTAGACCAAAATCATTGAAATAATGTCTAAATTTATATCAAATTAATAGACTTTACCATTTTTGTGTGGGCTTAAAGTTATCTCCACGTGGGAACTTAAGGTTATCTTTTTTATTGACTATTTATTAGTATTGATAACTTATTTGTATTTTTCGATCGATACTATAATATTTTAAGGATTTAGTTGCATTTTGATGATTTTCTATGACAAGAAATTAATAATACATAAATAGCCTCAAAAAATCGTGAAATTTTACGGAGACACAACATATGTCCATGTATAACAATAAAAAATGTTTGGATCATAAGATCTATAAGATGCTGGCGTTTATTCTATTTCACTTTCACTTATTTGTATGAGTTACATGTGAAATCAGTGTAAATATCCAAGTTTCAACATAATCAGTACTTTACTTTATCATTTTCATGAGGACTTGAGTTATCTTTGTATAAAATGTTTATTAGTTTTTGTAACTTATTTGCAAATTTTGAGTGAAACTAGAATATTTTATGAATTTTAAATATTGCGGTATTGGTTCTACAATGTCCTTGTGATAAGTAACTTTGAACTGCATGATGTCAATTTTATCGGTTTCCTTTCTTACATTTGATCCATCATATACATGATTATGTATTGCTTAACTTTTGTGTTTGTTGGATGGGTGGACAATTAATATCATCAGACGAACTACCCGACAATTATCCGGTACCTACCCGAGTAGTATCCGTTATCCATTTCTTACCCGTCCGGATTATTACCCGGTCCCATCCTGTATCCGTCCCGAATCTTAACTACCCGTATTCGAGAGAAATCCATCATACCCGTATCCGGCTGTATCCGTCCCGTTTTCATCCCTAGGCAGGTGTTGGAGACTTGTTCTCAAATGCTATGAATTAAGAACAAGGCAACACAAAGTATTAAATGTTAAAGCCCTTCGTCCTTCGAAACATTATTTCCCTTAGGATATAATGATCTTCAGACGAAGGTTAGGAAGGACATAGCTTCATAATCATAATATATTCGCATAAAAAGATGAAGCATATGAAACATGAGAAATAATATGAATAAATATATGATATCATCATATACATGTATATATATATTTATTATATGTTCATGAATGAATATGAACAATATTGAATTGCATTTATACCTTCGGCTTGACAGAAAGTGATAATACAAGCGTGACGCATAAGCAAATGCCAAGTCAGCGTGAACAGTACATGGGTACTGTTCACCTTTTTATAGGCACAGGGCGCAACCTGTGAGATATTACAATCATGCCCTTCACAAAAGATTACAATTATGATGTAGACCCTCATGGACAAAACAATCATTTCATCTTTAAATCGGTTTCACCCTTCGTCTTGAGACATCTCATGATGCCGAAGCTTCATAAGTGGTAGCTTCGGCGTTGCTTTTAGGGGAATCTGTCGAAGGTGTTTCTTCTTACAGGATCTTCGGCGACGAAGCATGCCCCCAACAGTAGCCCCTTCGCGGTGCTAGATCGTTTTTCGTAACGAGCTTGATCCGTGAAAAAATCTCTTAGGCTTCGGGAAGCTGAAGATTCTAAAACACCTTCCCTGATCTCGTTGCTGAGAAACGATAAAAATTCTCCAAGCGCAAAACAATCCCACCATGCAACGGGTTCACGCGTCCTGGCAATTCACCCTCTCAGGTTCTGTGGCCCACCTTTCAGTGGGTGCGGGCGATTGTTCGTTTGGTGCGGAAGACTTGTCGATTCTCCTTCGCACATGCGGCATTATATAAACAGACAGGTAGGTGTGAAGTTACCACAACATTCATTGCTATTGCACTATTTTGCTGCCAAAAAATTAAACATAGCCAAAGCTTGTTCATCGCGCACAAACGAAGCATCGCTTTTGCTCCTGCTTCGTCACAAGAGGAAGAGTTTCGGGGAAACCCAAAAAAACACCAACTTCAAAAATTTGTAAGGAATTCATCATCAAATGGCGAGAGTATGCTCCACTGCCAGGGTTGGTCGCGAGGGAGATGAAGCCGAAGCTGCCGAGACCGCTCCCATTTCTGAAGTGATGAAGCGGTCAGGGCTGGTGGTACCGGAGGAAACTTCTGACGAAGGTGCGCCTGCTGCCGAAGCTGAGCAGGTTGATGCTGGAGAGGATGAATATGAAGATGAATATGGTGCCATGCCATCTAAACTGAGCCACCTAGAGTTTGGGAAGTCTACTATTACTGAAGGTGATGTGCCTAAGATGTTGAAGCTTGGCTATTTTAGTGAAGCCAAAAAGAAAGTAATTCGTTTCAGCGGAGAGGAGATTAACCCGAAGCCAGAAAAAGACGAGGTGGTGGTATTTAAAAGCTTTTTTAAAGCAGGATTGAGATTCCCTTTACATGATATGATCGCAAATGTTTTGGTGAGATTTGGGATTTATCTTCACCAGCTAACTCCTAATGCTATTGTTAGGCTTAGTATCTACATTTGGGCTCTCTGGAGCCAGGGGCAGAACCGATTGCCGAAGGCTTTTGTCGGGCACACGAGCTTCATTATCAGACCAAAGCTAGAGAAGATGGGCTGCATGATAACTTTGGCTGCTATACTTTTGCTTATCGCAAAGATGCGAAATATCCAGTTATTAGCTATCGTACCAAATGGCCAACTGGCTGGAAGACTGAATGGTTTTATGTTAAAGTGGATGAGAAGAAGGAGAAGCTGGTTCAAAGCCCTTTGAGTTTAATCTTCGGAGAAACTAGGCCCCAATGCGACATGAAACCAGATAGTCGATGCCAAATTGCACTGGGCAAATTTTGGGTTGTTGCAGAGCATATTGGTACTAGAGATCTGGTGCAAGAATTCTTAGCCTTTAGAGTATTTCCAACTTTGAAGGAATGGGACATGCCGAAGCTAAAAGAGCAAAAGAAGAAGAAAGAGCTTCTTAGACTTCCTTATTATTATAAATTCAAGAAGCATTTCAAAGAACCTTGCCAGGAGTGGTTGGACACGATCGAAGTTATGTGCAATGAGATCCTTGGCAACTATTCTAAAAAAGAAGATTAGTAATGACTGCGGCCTTCGGCACTCGTCCGAAACGAAGATTGAACCGGGTGATGGATGCCTTAAATTTTGATTATCCTGACTATGAAAGACTAGACAGAGGTGCCGAAGGGCAAAAAAGAAAAAGAGTTGCTAGCGTCCTTGATAGGGAACCTGCTAAATTGGTGAAAAAGGACGAAGAAATTTTGAAGAAAAGAAAATTAAGCCCTGAGCCGAAGATAGCTGCTCCAAAGAAAAGGAAAGCTATGGCTCCGAAGCAAAAAACAGCTGATATAGGGGAAGAAGCTCCTACGACACCTCCTGCGGCCGATGTGGAGGAAATTTTAAAGGTAATGACTGAATCCTAGCCTATCAAGCTAAGTCCACTAGGGCCGCATCTGATAAAGCTTTTTCAGAAGGAAAAGGAGTCCTCGATAACGAAGAAGGCAGTTGGGCTGAAAAACGAAGAATTGTTACTGTGATAGAAGTTATTGAAGGGACACCACCGCAAGCTTCGGCTCTGAAGGCACCAGTTGTTGAGAGTACAACGGCGACCAAAACTGCACCTGCTGAAGCTACAGCTACCGAAGCTGCCACGGCCGAAG
This sequence comes from Zea luxurians, assembly GCA_029449295.1. Classification (NCBI taxonomy): domain Eukaryota; kingdom Viridiplantae; phylum Streptophyta; class Magnoliopsida; order Poales; family Poaceae; genus Zea; species Zea luxurians. The sequence goes on from JAOPSE010001022.1 coordinate 61,560, forward strand.
ATGTACATTTAGAAAGCACAATTTCTAACATTGACAAGATACTTCTGGACATGGCCACAGAAGAAGCTGCCGTAGCCACTGGAGAAGCCATGGCTACAGTACTTGAGAAGGGGAAGAGAATAGCTGAAGATGTTTCGGGAGAGGAAATTTTCAACTTTCAAAACTTAGTTGGACAAGAGTTGACGAAGGCTGAGAAAAAAGAGTTAAAAGAATATGCCATATCCTGTGAATATCAACCAGGGGCACTACTCTTTGATGGTGTTGATGATGAAAAGTTAGGCTGCGTTCGAGATCAAACCGGAGTAAGGGTTATCGGTACTCTATCAAGGAGTATTGGTTTTCCGAAGCTTAAGACCGACATAAGCCGCTACCGACGACAGCATCTTGTCGGTAGCTTATTCTATTCTAACGAAGGTGCTTTTTATTGTTTTGGACAACGAAGGTGCTTTCTAAAGAAGGTTGCTTGTGCACGGAGTATGCTGTTGAGTAAAGCTTTGAGAATGCAAGAAGATCTTGATGATAAAAAAACATGAAGCTATAATTGAGGGTTTAGAAAGTAAAATAAAAGATCAAGAAGCTGCTCTTGAAGAGAAAGATTTCAAGCTTCAGACAATAGAATGTTTATTAGCAGAAGCTGAAGCTAAAATTGCAAAGTTAAATACCGAGCTTCTCTCAAAGTCAGAAAGCTTCGAACAGGAGAAGCAAAAGTTAAATGCCAAATTTAAGGCTGAAGTCGAGAAAAATACGAATCTGCAAAAATCATTAACAGAGCTTCAAAACAAATGTGTGGAGTTCAGTAGCCGATGTGTACAATGGCTGAAGCAGATCTTCAGTTCGGTTGGAGCCAGCTGTGAAAAATTTAGTCCTTCGGCTAAAGATTTGCCAAGGGGCCTTCGAACACATTGAGGGTGAAATTGATGACCTTGATGAAATTATAGCTGGACATGGTGATTTTTGTGCCCTGGTAGCTTCTCGAGGCACGGCTGTCGCCTTCCTGAAATCTGGTTGTACACATGGAAATATTGTTAATAGGCCCAACTTTAGTTTATCACCAGCAGATCTAGTTGATATTCCCAATCTTGCCCGAAGCATAGGAAACAAATTTATAAAACTAATATGGACAAAGGGTGGACGAAGCATAGCTGTTGACGAAGCTCGAAGTCATCTTAAGCCGGTAACAAAATCATACCTTAGACGAAGCATACCTTTCCCTTTAGACTTGAATGATTCTTACAATACTTAAATATGTACAGGATGACGAAGCTGAGGAGCGAGTAGACGAAGCTGAAGAGCGCGAGGCCGAAGCTTAATAATTAATGATGAAGCTTGAATACATAGCTATGGAAAAGACTCTAAGGATTCTTGTAATAACCTTTGTAAAGAATATTGTAACTTGAGAATTAGATTTTGCTCTGTAAACTTTGTCCATACCTTGTAATATATTTTTACCTTTCCATCGACGTATGAAGTGCTTCGATGTGAACAACACTTGTATTTGCATTGAACTGCTTTGATGTGGACGAAACTAGTATTATTTTTTGAGCCAAAGGCGAAAAACACCTTCCCTTCTTTTCGTACACAACGAAGCGTAAAACTGCTTCTTTTTCTCTTTTTGCTGAATCATGCGCCTGTGTCTGTATGTTATGATGATGATCCTATGTATGTCTAAATGAATGTTTATGAATGCAAATGTATGATGTAATGTGTCATGCAAATGGATGTCCAAACACACATATGAAGCCACAACAATAGCCTTCATTCTCTTGGGAATGACCGAAGTTTCTTTGCCGCTTATTTTTCGGCTTCACCGCTTATTTTTTGGTGTATCAGCGCTGACTTTTCACTGTAAGTTCTGCATCCCCTTAGGAACGTCTTTTGAACTTCTTCGCCTTCTATTTCGGCGATATCAGCGTTGACTTTTCGCTGTAAGCTCTGCATTCCCTTGGGAACGACTTTTGAGCAGAAAACTTATGCTGCGCTCCCTTAGGAACGACTTTTTGTAGCTTCGTCGTGCTCTGCATCTCCTTAGGCACGACTTTGAGCTTCTCCCTGTTTTTTCCTTTTTTCCTGCACTCAATGGTGCATGCTCAGTTTTTACATTTACATTTTTTGGGGGATTTTCCTCTCGTAGAGCTGAATAAGAAAAGGAAATTACATGCTATAGCCCCATTAAAAACCTTTCTCCCCCTTTGGAAAGGAAAAGGGTGCCATAGGAAAAGAAAAAATAAAAAAGATTACATCAGGTTAGACATAATATCGCCGAAGCTCATCCGCATTCCAAGATCTAGGAATGTCGTTGCCGTCCATGTCCTACAATCTGTAAGAACCGGGTCTTGACGAAGATACTACCAGAAAAGGTCCCTCCCACTTTAATTGTAGCTTGCCTATTGTGTCTGGGTTGGCCACTCTCCGAAGTACCAAATGCCCTGGCCTGATGTTCTTTAGCCGAACTTTTCTGTCCCGCCATTTCATTGTTTTGGCTTGGTATTTATTGATATTCTCCACAGCCTGAAGCCTAATCTCTTCTATAGCATCTTTTGCCATGGAAAAATCAGCTTCGTGCTCTGCCGAAGCCACTGTTCTTATTGACCCTGCCCTAGCTTCTTCTGGGGTTATTGCTTCATCACCAAATAATAGTTTGAATGGTGTAAATCCTATTGACCTTGATATTGTTGTGTTGTGGCTCCACACCACTTTGATCAATTCATTTGGCCATTTTCCCTTGGGCTGATTGAAGATTAACTTCATTATTTCCGTCATTATAATGCCATTAGCTCTTTCAACAAGTCCATTTACTTCGGATGCCTGACCGATGCAAAATGAATCTTCGTGCCAATCTGTTCACAGAATTTCTTGAAAGCTTCGACATCAAACTATGTTCCGTTGTCTACAGTAATATCCTTCGGCACTCCGAAGCGACAAACAATGTTTTGCCAGAAAAATTTCTGGACGGTAACCGAAGTTATTGAGGCCAAAGGCTTCGCCCCAATCCACTTAGAAAAATACTCTACCGCCACCAAAACATATTTTCGATTTCCTTGTGCTGGTGGAAGTGGACCTAGCAAATCGAGGCCCCACCTTTGCAATGGCCAAATGGGCTGTATTAATTGAGTGAGAGACGAAGGTTGTTTTTGGTCTCTCGCACATTTTTGACAGCCTTCACATTTTTGAACTAATTCAGCTACATCCGAAGCTGCCTTCAGCCAGTAGAATCCTTGTCGAAAAACTTTTCCCAATAGAGGTCTAGACCCAATGTGAGATCCACACAGACCTGCATGTATCTCCTTCATTAGTTCAATACCTTCGGTTCTTGATAAGCACTTGAGAAGTGGGGAACAAACCCCATATTTATACAATTCCCCTTCTATTATCACATATGGTCTTGTCCTTGCCTCCATTCTCTTGTTATAAACTTCATCATCGGAGAGACAGTTGCCTTGGAGGAAGGATATGATTTCAGTTCTCTAGTCCTCACTGTATATTGGAGAAATGTTAAGTATAGCTCTTTCCATAAGTTCAACTGAAGGTGCCTTTATTGTTTCGAAGAATACCTCCGAAGGTATAGGGAGCCCCTAGGCCACTGATTTGGCTAACAAATCTGCATGCTCATTTTCATCTCTTGGAATATTCTTGACGAAAAACCTTCGAAAGAGGCTTCCAACCTTCGAACTGCATCCAGATATTTTTCAAGCTTCGGATCTCGTGCCTTGCTGCTTTTGTCTACATGGCCAACAATAACTTGGGAATCGATATTCAGAATAGCCCTTCTTACTCCCATGGCCCTTAGTTTCCAAAGCCCCAACAAAAGTGTTTCGTACTCAGCAATATTATTTGTACAACTAAAATTCAATCTGGCCGCATAACATGTTTTAACTTTTGACGGTGCCACTAACACCGCATCTGCTCCTGCACCAAAGGTTCCCCAAGAACCATCGTAGAACACCGTCCAAGCTTCGGTATCTTTTCTTGTCCCTTCTTCGTGAGCCCCTGGTGTCCAGTCAGCGATGAAGTCTGCTAGCGCCTAGGATTGAATTGAAGATCTGTGTACATAGTCAATGGTGAATTCATTAAGCTCCGTAGCCCACTTTCCAGCTGTGACGGAACCTCCCAAGTAATTAGGCCCACCTACAGTTGTCCTTGTCTAACAGACATCAGACACCCTGTAGATGCTCCTAAGTCACTTGACAAGCTCGGTATCTTTCCCTACCTCACCAGGAACGTTTCACCCGTCTTGCAGACATTACAGAACATCGGAGATAAAGAAATGCGGAAGCGAATTACATAAACTTACATTTATTTCAAAAGCAAGCTTGAGTACTTTTATTACAGACCAGACTAAAGTGAGTGCATAGAAGTAATATTATACAAACCAAGGGAGACACAAACATCTCCAGATAAGCTATAAACGAAAGATCCTATGTGGAGGACTGAGTCCTCCCGCACTTCAGTCTTGTTTTTCTTCTTTGGGAACCACCTTGGCACAGAAGCAGCAGAAATCTGCTACTTCCTCACCTAAAAACAACGAAGGGATAAACCCTGAGTATGGAATTACTCAGCAAGACTTACCCGACTAAAGAAAAGACTCTCAAGGGTATGCTGGCTTTTAGGGAGTCAAGGTAAGGCTTCTCAATAATCAAAGACTCTGTTTTGCAGAAATGCTTACTAAAGTGGATCCTTAAAAATCAAATTTTATTTGTCAAGTTAAGTTCAATTACCTGCAATTAGAGTTCTTTCTACCCTAGTTCAATCACTGGTCCTGCACTAGCCAATTTCTTAACAAATACCCATCATCTTTAGTGGAATGCTACGTGTAGGTCAGTGACCAAGTCTTCATAACCGCGAAGGTACGGCGATCCAAATCGATTATACTCAGCTGAGGATCTCCAATCACACGACATATGTAGCACTTAACCCTTGCATATGTCAACCCGCCACCGAGGTTCTTAAGACCGGATCAGGTTCACGCAAACCGAGAGCACAGATACACCACCGTCCAGCCTCTTGCTACGGAGGGTACACGCTTCTCTCGCCACCGCTCCACGCCCATTTCGTGTTATCTTATTCCGGCCTTAGTCTGCCCGAGGCAAGGCTTACCCATGACGAGGCATGTGACCAGTTAAAGGGTCCTCGATCATCAAGCCTACATCGAGACGGTCCTTAATCGACTCAGACGGAGACACTACACCGAGACTCTCTCCTCGTGCAAGTCACCCGCCCGGTCTCAGCTTAATCTTTTTAACCCAAAAACTTGGTACCTGACAGAGGTACATCTTTTCCGATGTTGAATCCATCACGGCCGTGATGGATTCACCATCAAGTTTTATTTTTGAAAACAACCCACCCACCTTTGCCACATCAACTTTTGTAAAAAACAAAACATTTTGTTTTTCTAAAGCAATGCTAAGCATCAAAATCTTTTGTAAAACAGGTGATCAAGGAAGGTAATCAAATTCAAGGAAGGTAATGCAGGAATTGTTTTATCAATCAACTCCTATCACCTAATGCATCAAGCAAGTGAGAAAGATTTTAAAAACGACAAGGAGGGTGGCAAATGCACCGGGGCTTGCCTTTGTTATCAGGTGAGTCCTGCTCGGATCCAAAAATATCGAAATAAAAGCAGTTGCCTGCTTGAGGATCTGAGGTTGGTGGAGTTCCCTCTTCAGTGACTTCTTCTTCTTCGTGTTCTAACATAACCATATATATGCATAAGAATGGATGCCATGGGATGCTCATGGGGATGCAAAGATAATATAAACTTATTATCTAAGTCTTGAGTACAACTTTCCTTCACGGTACTCTGAGAACCTAGGGTTTCCGGAGTCAGTAAAGGAGTTCATAGGGCAGGGGGGGTTGGTTTTGGGTTTAGTGATCAAACAAGGTCCAAATCAACCCAAATTCTACCCAAGGCTTCTAAATATTGGTTAAAGTGCCCATAAAAAGTTTGGACATTTTTGGACTTACCATTTATTTTCTAAAAATCCATAACTAATACTTTTAATTACTTTAAATACCCTAAAATTTCTTATTTCCATTAAAAATCACAAAACTATTTTTACTAAATACTAGAGAAAATAACAAGCCTAGGAAAATTAGTTTCACAATTTTAGCATTTTTCTACATTTTTCTATAATTATTTTGGCTCTGCTGGAAAAAGAAAAAGAAAAAGGATTAAATAGGACTGGGCCGATTCTGGCCCAGACGGCCCAGGTCCAGGGAAGAAAGGCGCCCGCGCGCGCCCGCACCGGCGACTTTGCACGAAGGCCCTCACGGTTTTGGCTAACTTAAATCAGGTTTGTTTACTGTTCTTCTGTGTCACTGACCAAATGCAGAAAAGCCCCTGCGTTTCATCCTATTCACAATTGGAAATCCACGACGCCGTTCACGCTTGGCCGCGCTCCGGTGAGCACCTACACCGGCCGAACGGAGCAACGGCTAAGTTCTCCGAGCAACAGACACCGAATTGGATCGACCCTAAGCCTTTTCCCCAAACTAATTTGGCTATTAATCAACTAGGGAACTCTGGCCACGGTGGCCGTGAGCATCACGGCGAAACAGCCGTGTTCCCGGTGATGGGTGTCGGTCTAGTTCAATTAAAGGGGTCGGGGAGCTTCGCAGATGCATGAGAATGCTCAAACAAGGGAGCAGAGGGCGGGAACTGACCGGAGTTGGGCTGGCGACGGTGAGCTCGGTTTCACGGTGGCGGAAATCGGATTTGGGGGAAACTTGGAATTGAAGCTCACGGTGGCAGGACTGGGGTTGATACTGAACGATGAGGTACGTGATGAAGTTACGAAGCTAACGGTGGGCTCAATTTAAGGACTCCGAGAGCGGTGGCTCTCAATTTGACCGCGGTGAGCTAGCGGCCGGAGGTGAAGAAGAGGCCTGGCGTGCGCGATTACGTGTCCTATGGCGTGGCAAACTCCCCAACGATGATGGGATGGCTCAAAGGAATCAAGGCGACACGGTAGAAATACTAGGCCACGCGGCGGAGGACCGTCGACCGGAGTTGGAGAAGAAACGCGAGCTGCGGATGCGCTGGCAAGCCTTCCGCGCGGCGGTCTCCGGTGAGGGCACGGGTTGCCGCTTAACCTAAGCTCGCCACCTCGGTAACTTTTGCCACGATACCCAGGAACTTTACCGCGACCACCAACGACCGGTCACGCCGCGGTGGCGTTCTTATCGCCGGCGGGGTGATCCTGAGCCCCAACGCGATATTTCTGATGACGATGAACAGTACTCTGAATTCAAGAAAGAACTTGACTGACAGAGCACATTGGAGCCCAGTTTTCTCAAATTTTTGTGTGAAACCTAAGCCAACCTTCTGTAGTAAAGTTGTAGAACTATAATCCCTCTACAACTTTGCTACAATGTGCATTCACAAAAAGTCATTGGATCAAGGTTTAATTCACCCACAAAGTCGACCCTGTTACACTGAAAGGCTGATTTTCAGAATGAAACAAGCCTGACAGTCAAACTTTGATTGGGTTTTTCTCCAAATTTCTCATAACAACTAAGCTCACACTCTTAAGCAAAGTTGTTCTCCTATAATTGGTCTTCAACTTTGATGTGGTGACCTAGGGCAAAAACCCTATACTTTGTAAGTTACAAAGCCCCAAAGTTGAGCCCATTCTCTGATTTTCAGACTTAGAATAAAACTCAAATGAGGTCCATTTTGCATTTAAGTCCAAAACTTAGGGTTTGGCTTTCAAATCCACATATTTGTGAACCAATTGACTTAAAATACTTATTTGGCTTGGTTTTTGCACTTTAGCCCAAAAGTGGGCTAATTTTGCACATAAGCCCCTAGGGTTTGGTTTCAGGGTTTTTCAGGGTTCCAATTAGGGTTTCTGGTATCCCAGGGGTATAAAAGGGATTCAAGTTTGTCCTTAGAGTCATTTTATGACTTTTACCCTAAAGTCCTTAGGTTTTCTTAACTTGGGTTAAGTTTTACCCCTTTAACCACTATTTAGGGTTAAGTCCTTTAACCAGGGTTCTATTTGCAAAAACATTAAAACAATACAACTTGTTTGAAATTTTTGCCTAGTGAATGCACTCTAGGTGTGTCAAACATATGCAATACCAATGCTTATGATGCCATGCTCAAGTTTTAGTTATAGTAACACCAGGGGTGTTACATCCTTCCCCCCATAAAAGAATCTCGTCCCGAGATTTAAAGTCCTAGGGTGAGTAATGGAAAAGGAAATGTGTCACATTTTTATTTCCTTATTTCTGGTACAAGGCAGGGTGGTGTGGGGTTCATTCCTTTATTGCCACAACTATATACACTTTACAAGTTACATGAGGCTAGAAAGCCTGGGAAATTCTTATTCAAGAAGTCTTGAGTTTCCCACGTAGCCTCTTCTTCAGAATGCTGGTTCCATTGTATCTTGTAGAACTTGAGAGTCTTTCTTCGAGTAACCCTGTCCTTTTGATCCAGCACTCGAATAGAATGTTCGGAGTACGTTAAATCTGGTTCCAGGACAACATCTGTCACTTCAATGGTTCGATCGGGAACCCGTAGACACTTCTTCAATTGCGATACATGGAACACATTATGTACAACAGACAATGTTTCGGGAAGTTGAAGTTGATACGCCACTGGCCCATATCTTTGAAGAATAGGAAATGGACCAATGTACCTGGGTGCAAGTTTTCCCTTTACCCCGAAACGCGATACTCCCTTCATTGGTGAAACCTTTAAGTAGACGTAGTCTCCTTCTAAGAAGTATAAGGGCATTCGCCGTTTGTCTGCATAACTCTTCTGACGAGTTTGTGCTTTCTTTAGATTATGAATAACTTTCTGAACCTTATCCTCGGTTTCTTTTACCATATCAGGCCTAAAGAAATACCTTTCACCAGGTTCAGACCAATTTAGCGGAGTTCGACACCGACGTCCGTATAAAGCTTCAAAAGGTGCCATCTTGATACTTTCTTGATAACTGTTATTATATGAAAACTCCGCCAAAGGTAAACATTCATCCCATTTCTGTGAGAAATCCAGGACACATGCCCGCAACATATCTTCAAGTATTTGGTTTACTCTCTCAGTTTGTCCACTGGTTTGAGGATGATAGGCCGAACTGTGGAGTAACTTAGTACCCAGGGATTTATGAAGTTCTTCCCAAAATTTAGATACAAATTGTGGCCCACGATCCGACACTATAGTCTTTGGAACACCATGCAAACTGAGAATACGGGCAATATATAATTCCGCATAGGTAAGTACCGGGTAATATGTCTTGACCGGCAGAAAATGAGCAACCTTTGTAAGTCGATCAACAATCACCCAGATAGAGTCATACCCTTTTGCGGTCCTGGGCAATCCCACAATGAAGTCCATGCTTATGTCCTCCCATTTCCATGTTGGTATTGATAATGACTGCAATGGACCGGCAGTTTTCATGTGTATGGCTTTGACACGTCTGCAAGTGTCACACTTAGCCACATAGCGTGCAATTTCAATTTTCATCTTCGTCCACCAGTAGTGCTGTTTTAGATCATGATACATCTTAGTGCTTCCCGGATGAATAGAATAGCGACTAAGATGCGCTTCATCTAAGATTTGCTGGCGGAGTTCTTCATTCTTTGGCACTACTATGCGGTTGTTAAACCATAACACACCTTGATCGTCTTCCTTGAAACATTTGGCTGTTCCAGCCCTTATCTTCTCTCGTATGTGCTTCATACCCAGATTATCCTTTTGAGCATCAATTATCTTTTGCAGAATGATTGACTCAAGCCTTAGCTGATTTAGAGTCCCATGCTGGATTATCCCCAGGTTTAGCTTCTCCATTTCTTGACATAAATTGTTCTCGGAGGCCTTCGCCATAAGACAGTGGCAGGAAGTCTTACGACTCAGTGCATCTGCCACCACATTGGCCTTGCCTGGGTGATAATGGATCTCCAGATCATAGTCTTTAATGAGCTCAAGCCATCGTCTTTGCCTCATATTTAACTCTGACTGGGTGAAGATGTACTTCAAACTTTTATGATCTGTATATATGTGACAGATATTTCCCAGCAGATAGTGACGCCATATTTTCAGGGCATGAACCACAGCAGCTAACTCCAGATCATGAGTTGGATAATGTTCCTCATGTCGGCGTAACTGCCTTGAAGCATACGCAATTACTCGGCCTTCTTGCATCAGTACACAGCCGAGCCCACTGCCAGATGCATCACAATATACATCAAAAGGCTTAGTGATGTCCGGTTGAGCCAGTACCGGAGCAGTGGTTAATAACGTTTTCAATTGCTCAAAGGCTTCATTACACTTAGAAGACCAATTGAACTTAATGTCATTCTTCAACAAACTTGTGATTGGCTTCACAAGCTTAGAAAAATCGGGTATGAATCTGCGATAGTACCCAGCTAGTCCAAGAAAACTCTGGACTTGGTGAACAGTGGTTGGGGGTTTCCACTCCAGAATATCTTTGACCTTGCTAGGATCTACCGCAATTCCTTTAGCTGATAACACGTGCCCCAAAAATTGAATTTCCTCCAGCCAGAACGCGCACTTGCTGAACTTGGCATACAGCTGATGTTCCCTCAGGCGCGTCAATACAATCCGTAGATGCTGAGCATGCTCCTCTTCATTTTAGAGTATATCAAAATATCGTCGATGAAGACCACCACGAACTTGTCCAACTCGGGCATGAATACCGAGTTCATCAAATAGGTGAAGTGGGCAGGAGCATTTGTGAGCCCGAAAGACATTACCAGGTATTCGAACAATCCATACCGCGTAGTAAACGCGGTCTTCGGTATATCCTCGGGCCGAATACGGATTTGATGATAGCCCGACCTGAGATCAATTTTGGAAAATACCCTCGCCCCAGTCAGTTGATCAAATAAGATGTCGATCCTTGGAAGAGGGTACTTATTCTTGATGGTGACCTCATTCAGGGGCCGATAATCCACGCACATGCGCAAGGTTTGATCCTTCTTCTTAACAAAAATGGCGAGACAACCCCATGGGGACGAGCTTGGCCGAATAAATCCCTTATTCAGTAGATCTTGTAATTGAATCTTCAATTCTGCCAACTCATTAGGAGGCATACGGTACGATCTTCGGGAGATGGGAGCCGTACCGGGCTTTAGCTCAATTATGAATTCTACATCTCTTTCAGGGGGTAGTCCAGGCAAATCTTCCGGAAATACATCTGGAAACTCACATACTACCGGAATGTTCTTGATCTCCGGTACAATGGCTTTAAATATTCTACCAGAAGCTTTGGCTGGATTGGTTTTGGGGAGAGACAAAAGAATTTCTTCTTGATTATAGCTCAACCTGACGGTTCTGAGTTCAGTGTTGAGAACTGCCTTGTGTTGGGTTAACCAATTCATACCCAAAATTACATCTATATCCTGGCCTTTCAGAACAATCATGTTAGCAGGAAAGTTCCGTCCGGCCATGGTTACTGGCACTTCATAGGCCACTTCTCTAGTAAAAATATGTCCCCCAGGTGAATGAATTTTAAATCCCTCTCTTGATTCATGGCATGCAATGTGATGTTGCTCCACAAATTTCTTACTAATGAAGGTATGCGAGGCACCAGAATCAAAAAGAATAATTGCAGGGTGACTGGCCACGGGAAACGTACCCATCATCACCGGCTCTCCCTCCGGTGTAGTGGCCACCTGAGTGTAGTATACACGCCCCGTTTTCTTGGTATTTCTCCCCACAGCATTTCCCTTGGGCTGAGTGGACTTCCCAGTTCCTTGCTGAGCATTGGATTGATTTTGCTTGGGGTACGGGCAGTCTTTGATAAAATGTCCTGACTTGCCGCAGTTGAAACACCCAGTTGAAGAGCTGGCAAGGCAGGGAATCGAGTGCCTGGGGCACCCGACTGATTTGGGGAAGTGGAGGTATTGTTGGGGCGGATAATAATGGGCTGTTTGAAAGGGAATGCTGGTGGACGAGAAAAAGTATGGTTTTGGCTAGAAGGCCGGATGACGAACCGTTGCCTCTTCGCCTGGCCCTGATTAGGCCTCTCACCACTGAATCCCTTATTCTTCCCAGAACTTGCGTATTTTGCCTCCACAGATAAGGCTGTACTGACAGCCTTTCCATATGTGAGATCAATACATGTGGCCATTTTTCGCTACAACCGGTCATTTAGACCTCTCATAAAACAGTTCTTTTTCTTCAAATCAGTATTCACCTGATCGATGGCATACTGCGACAGGTGATTAAACTTGTTAAGATACTGATTGATGGTGTCTCCTCCTTGTTTTAGCTTCATGAATTCCTCTTGTTTCATATGCAGCACTCCTTCAGGTATGTAGTGTTCGCGGAAGGCTGCTTTAAATTCGTCCCAAGTGATTTGATGGTTGTCAGGTTGAATAGCCACAAAGTTTCCCCACCAAGTACTGGCAGGGCCACGTAGTTGCTGTGCCGCGAACAATGGCTTCTGTGTTTCCGAACAACGAAGAAGGCCAAAATTTTGTTCAATAACTCGTATCCACTCGTCGGCTTCTAGCGGGTCTTCTGCTTTGGTGAATAGAGGTGGACGAGTTTCGGAGAAGTCCAGATAAGTAGTTTCACGGGGACCTTGCTGAAAACCTCTTCCTGCCTGCTGCTGGAACTGCTGCTGACCCGCCATTTCCCTAAGGAAGCGGGTATTGTCGGCGGTGGCATTCACCAAGGCGGCAATCGCCTCGGCTAGCGTGGGTGGAACCGGAGGTGGATTTGGGGTGACATCCCGACCCCCAGAAGTTCCGGCTGCGTCCTGTCCGCGAGTCCTGGTCGGCATCTGAGGCAAAAACATTTGAATAAACATAATGTGCCAAAGAAAACCTTCCATTTTACATTACTATAAAGAGTAATGATACAGACTCGATACTACATAACAGGATACATTACCCATTTTACAAAAGTTCAACCTATTATACAACAGTACACCCTACAATACACTACTCTACTTTTATTACACCATTAGTCCTGCTTTCCGTTACTTTTGGCGGCCTCATCGTCAGGTGTGGGAGTCCAGACGTCAACCAACCTCAAAGAAGGAGGGGGTTCAAAAAGGTCTAACTCCCCACCCAGCGCGCGTCCCGCAACGTGAGAGGGTCCGGCTTCCGCCTCAGCAGAGTGTGCAGGCACACTAGGGTGTAATTGTGAGTATAGCACATGGACTTCCTCATGCAACGTATTGCAGTAGACCTGCAGGTTGTCGACGGCTGAGCTAAGTTCTTTAATTCGGGCCTGAGCCCTCGCTTCCTTAGCACATGCCAACATATGAGACTGTACTGCCCAGTCAAGTGCTAAGTCCCGATCAGCCAGCTGATCCTGCAGGTGACGGATATCCCTTCTTAGTTCATTGATTCTATCTCCGTCTGCGATCCAAGCATTGGTCCTGTGTTGCAGCGTTGCTTGAAGTCGACTCACTTGGGCTTCAAGGTCTCCTATGGGGTCATTACTTCCACTGCTACTGCTTTCGTGTCGAGGGGCTAATTGATGCCGGGGTACTCCAATTGGTCCCGTTGACTTACATGCCGTTAGCCTTGTGCGTGGCGGCATCTTTCTAAGGGGGAAAATTTATTAACATAATTCTTAGCATGATGCATGAATAAGTACAGAATCAACCTTAATTGATTCAACCTTCTATACATTGCACTCTTCCTATCTGGTCTTTAAGATAAACTCTTCAGAGTACTTAGGTAAGAAGAGAAAAGAATTTTTAGGTAAGACTTTCGAAAATCCTTTTGAAGATGCCTCATAATATCTGCAAAGAAGGGCTACGCTCCGATACCAGCTGTGACGGAACCTCCCAAGTAATTAGGCCCACCTATAGTTGTCCTTGTCTAACAGACATCAGACACCCTGTAGATGCTCCTAAGTCACTTGACAAGCTCGGTATCTTTCCCTACCTCACCAGGAACGTTTCACCCGTCTTGCAGACATTACAGAACATCGGAGATAAAGAAATGCGGAAGCGAATTACATAAACTTACATTTATTTCAAAAGCAAGCTCGAGTACTTTTATTACAGACCAGACTAAAGTGAGTGCATAGAAGTAATATTATACAAACCAAGGGAGACACAAACATCTCCAGATAAGCTATAAACGAAAGATCCTATGTGGAGGACTGAGTCCTCCCGCACTTCAGTCTTGTTTTTCTTCTTTGGGAACCACCTTGGCACAGAAGCAGCAGAAATCTGCTACTTCCTCACCTAAAAACAACGAAGGGATAAACCCTGAGTATGGAATTACTCAGCAAGACTTACCCGACTAAAGAAAAGACTCTCAAGGGTATGCTGGCTTTTAGGGAGTCAAGGTAAGGCTTCTCAATAATCAAAGACTCTGTTTTGCAGAAATGCTTACTAAAGTGGATCCTTAAAAATCAAATTTTATTTGTCAAGTTAAGTTCAATTACCTGCAATTAGAGTTCTTTCTACCCTAGTTCAATCACTGGTCCTGCACTAGCCAATTTCTTAACAAATACCCATCATCTTTAGTGGAATGCTACGTGTAGGTCAGTGACCAAGTCTTCATAACCGCGAAGGTACGGCGATCCAAATCGATTATACTCAGCTGAGGATCTCCAATCACACGACATATGTAGCACTTAACCCTTGCATATGTCAACCCGCCACCGAGGTTCTTAAGACCGGATCAGGTTCACGCAAACCGAGAGCACAGATACACCACCGTCCAGCCTCTTGCTACGGAGGGTACACGCTTCTCTCGCCACCGCTCCACGCCCATTTCGTGTTATCTTATTCCGGCCTTAGTCTGCCCGAGGCAAGGCTTACCCATGACGAGGCATGTGACCAGTTAAAGGGTCCTCGATCATCAAGCCTACATCGAGACGGTCCTTAATCGACTCAGACGGAGACACTACACCGAGACTCTCTCCTCGTGCAAGTCACCCGCCCGGTCTCAGCTTAATCTTTTTAACCCAAAAACTTGGTACCTGACAGAGGTACATATTTTCTGATGTTGAATCCATCACGGCCGTGATGGATTCACCATCAAGTTTTATTTTTGAAAACAACCCACCCACCTTTGCCACATCAACTTTTATAAAAAACAAAACATTTTGTTTTTCTAAAGCAATGCTAAGCATCAAAATCTTTTGTAAAACAGGTGATCAAGGAAGGTAATCAAATTCAAGGAAGGTAATGCAGGAATTGTTTTATCAATCAACTCCTATCACCTAATGCATCAAGCAAGTGAGAAAGATTTTAAAAACGACAAGGAGGGTGGCAAATGCACCGGGGCTTGCCTTTGTTATCAGGTGAGTCCTGCTCGGATCCACAAATATCGAAATAAAAGCAGTTGCCTGCTTGAGGATCTGAGGTTGGTGGAGTTCCCTCTTCAGTGACTTCTTCTTCTTCTTCGTGTTCTAACATAACCATATATATGCATAAGAATGGATGCCATGGGATGCTCATGGGGATGCAAAGATAATATAAACTTATTATCTAAGTCTTGAGTACAACTTTCCTTCACGGTACTCCGAGAACCTAGGGTTTCCGGAGTCAGTAAAGGAGTACATAGGGCAGGGGGGTTGGTTTTGGGTTTAGTGATCAAACAAGGTCCAAATCAACCCAAATTCTACCCAAGGCTTCTAAATATTGGTTAAAGTGCCCATAAAAAGTTTGGACATTTTTGGACTTACCATTTATTTTCTAAAAATCCATAACTAATACTTTTAATTACTTTAAATACCCTAAAATTTCTTATTTCCATTAAAAATCACAAAACTATTTTTACTAAATACTAGAGAAAATAACAAGCCTAGGAAAATTAGTTTCACAATTTTAGCATTTTTCTACATTTTTCTATAATTATTTTGGCTCTGCTGGAAAAAGAAAAAGAAAAAGGATTAAATAGGACTGGGCCGATTCTGGCCCAGACGGCCCAGATCCAGGGAAGAAAGGCGCCCGCGCGCGCCCGCGCCGGCGACTTTGCATGAAGGCCCTCACGGTTTTGGCTAACTTAAATCAGGTTTGTTTACTGTTCTTCTGTGTCACTGACCAAATGCAGAAAAGCCCCTGCGTTTCATCCTATTCACAATTGGAAATCCACGACGCCGTTCACGCTTGGCCACGCTCCGGCGAGGACCTACACCGGCCGAACGGAGCAACGGCTGAGTTCTCCGAGCAACAGACACCGAATTGGATCGACCCTAAGCCTTTTCCCCAAACTAATTTGGCTATTAATCAACTAGGGAACTCTGGCCACGGTGGCCGTGAGCATCACGGCGAAACAGCCGTGTTCCCGGTGATGGGTGTCGGTCTAGTTCAATTAAAGGGGTCGGGGAGCTTCGCAGATGCATGAGAATGCTCAAACAAGGGAGCAGAGGGCGGGAACTGACCGGAGTTGGGCTGGCGACGGTGAGCTCGGTTTCACGGTGGCAGAAATCGGATTTGGGGGAAACTTGGAATTGAAGCTCACGGTGGCAGGACTGGGGTTGATACTGAACGATGAGGTACGTGATGAAGTTACGAAGCTAACGGTGGGCTCAATTTAAGGACTCCGAGAGCGGTGGCTCTCAATTTGACCGCGGCGAGCTGGCGGCCGGAGGTGAAGAAGAGGCCTGGCGCGCGCGATTACGTGTCCTATGGCGTGGCAAACTCCCTAACGATGATGGGATGGCTCAAAGGAATCACGGCGACACGGTAGAAATACTAGGCCACGCGGCGGAGGACCGTCGACCGGAGTTGGAGAAGAAACGCGAGCTGCGGATGCGCTGGCAAGCCTTCCGCGCGGCGGTCTCCGGTGAGGGCACGGGTTGCCGCTTAACCTAAGCTCGCCACCTCGGTAACTTTTGCCACGATACCCAGGAACTTTACCGCGACCACCGACGACCGGTCACGCCACGGTGGCGTTCTTATCGCCGGCGGGGTGATCCTGAGCCCCAACGCGATATTTCTGATGACGATGAACAGTACTCTGAATTCAAGAAAGAACTTGACTGACAGAGCACATTGGAGCCCAGTTTTCTCAAATTTTTGTGTGAAACCTAAGCCAACCTTCTGTAGTAAAGTTGTAGAACTATAATCCCTCTACAACTTTGCTACAATGTGCATTCACAAAAAGTCATTGGATCAAGGTTTAATTCACCCACAAAGTCGACCCTGTTACACTGAAAGGCTGATTTTCATAATGAAACAAGCCTGACAGTCAAACTTTGATTGGGTTTTTCTCCAAATTTCTCATAACAACTAAGCTCACACTCTTAAGCAAAGTTGTTCTCCTATAATTGGTCTTCAACTTTGATGTGGTGACCTAGGGCAAAAACCCTATACTTTGTAAGTTACAAAGCCCCAAAGTTGAGCCCATTCTCTGATTTTCAGACTTAGAATAAAACTCAAATGAGGTCCATTTTGCATTTAAGTCCAAAACTTAGGGTTTGGCTTTCAAATCCACATATTTGTGAACCAATTGACTTAAAATACTTATTTGGCTTGGTTTTTGCACTTTAGCCCAAAAGTGGGCTAATTTTGCACATAAGCCCCTAGGGTTTGGTTTCAGGGTTTTTCAGGGTTCCAATTAGGGTTTCTGGTATCCCAGGGGTATAAAAGGGATTCAAGTTTGTTCTTAGAGTCATTTTATGACTTTTACCCTAAAGTCCTTAGGTTTTCTTAACTTGGGTTAAGTTTTACCCCTTTAACCACTATTTAGGGTTAAGTCCTTTAACCAGGGTTCTATTTGCAAAAACATTAAAACAATACAACTTGTTTGAAATTTTTGCCTAGTGAATGCACTCTAGGTGTGTCAAACATATGCAATGCCAATGCTTATGATGCCATGCTCAAGTTTTAGTTATAGTAACACCAGGGGTGTTACACCAACCCTTCCAGTGGCTTCTCTGTTCCTAATAATATCCTTCAGAGGCTGTGATGAGGGAACAATTATATGGTAAGCTTGAAAATAGTGTCGAAGCTTCTTGGAGGCCATTAATATAGCATACAACACCTTCTCCAATTCTGTGTAATTTTTCTTTCATAAAGTTAATACTTCGGAAACAAAGTATACTGGAACTTGCTTCTTAATTTGTCCTTCAAGCTTCTCCTGTACTAGTGCCGCACTCACTGTAGAGTGCGAAGCTGCCACATACAATAACAAAGGAGCCCCTGGCGTTGGTGGGGTTAGTGTTGTTAGATCAATCAGATATTTCTTCAGCTCTTCGAAGGCTTTCTGCTGAGCTGAACCCCACTGAAAGACTTCGGCCGACTTCAGCACTTCAAAGAATAGTAAATTTCTTTCTGCTGATCTAGATGTGAATCGATTCAAAGATGCCAATCTTCCTGTCAGCCGCTGAGCCCCATTCTTTGTGCTTGGCGGTTCCATCCGAAGGATAGCTTTGATCTTGTTTGGGTTAGCTTCGATCCCCTTCGTTGAAACTAGACAACCAAGGAACTTGCCCTTCTTTACTCCGAAGACACATTTTTCTGGATTTAATTTCAGGCCAGCCTGCCTAAAGTTAGCAAATGTTTCCTGTAGATCAGCAATGTGATTTTCCTGCTTCGTGCTCTTTACTATGATATCATCAACATATGTTAGCACATTTCTGTCTATCTGAGAATGAAGGACTTTGGCTGTCATTCTACTGAAGCTTCCTCCAGCATTCTTGAGCCCCTCAGGCATCCGAAGATAACAATATGTACCACTGGGGGTTATGAAGCTGGTCTTCGGCTCATCTTCCTTCTTCATCCAGATTTGGTGATAGCCTGAGTAACAGTCTAGTAAACTCATAGGCTCTGATGAAGCTACTGCATCTACTAGAGAATCTATTCTTGGTAATGGGAACTCATCCTTTGGACAAACCTTATTAAGATCTGTAAAATCGATGCACATTCTCCATTTACCATTTGCCTTCTTCACCTTAACAGTGTTAGCTAGCCACTCTGGGTATTTGACCTCTCTAATAACACCAGCACTAAGAAGTCTCTTCACTTCGTTTCGAGCACCTTCAGCTTTATCATCGGACATTTTCCGAAGCCTTTGTTTTCTTGGCCTGAAAGATGGATCCACATTGAGTGAATGCTCAATGACATCTCTATTGACACCGCAAAGATCATTAGCTGACCAAGAAAACACATCCTTGTTGTTGAATAAAAACCTTATCAAGGTTTTCTCCTGCTCTTCAGATAACTGAGAACCTAGCAATACCTTCTGCTCTGCTATATCTTCACACAGAAGCATAGGCTTCGGCTGATCAGCCGAGGCAGCCTTCTCTCTTCTGTACTTGTACTGTTCACAAGCCTCATCTCCATCTATGTTGTGGATTGCTTTTGAATCTATCCAGTTTCCTTCAGCTTTTCTGGCAGCTTCCTGACTTCCGTGAATAGCAATAGGCCTTTGATCCAAAGGTATCTTCATGCATAGATATGCTGGATGAAGAATTGCTTCAAAAGCATTGAGTGTCTCACGACCAATAATTGCATTGTAAGGATACTCCATATCGACAATATCAAATACAACTTGCTCAGTCCTTGTATTGTTGACAAATCCGAAGGTCACTGGCTTCGTGATCTTGCCGAGTGCTACGATCTGCCTTCCTCCGAAGCCACAAAGAGGGTGTGTAGCATCATGAATCATATCCTCTGGCTCTTGCATCTATCTAAAGGCCTTAGCAAATATGATGTCGGCTGCGCTGCCTGTATCAACCAAAACATTATGGACGAGAAATCCTTTGATGACGCAAGATATGACCATAGCATCATTATGAGGATAATCCTTGAGCTGAAGGTCCTCCTGAGAGAAGGTAATTGAGATGTGAGACCATTTTGACTTGATGAAGGGTCCCTGCACCCCAACATGCTGCACCCTTCTCTGAGCCTCCTTCTTCTGCTTCTTGTTGGCTGATTCTAAGCATGAACCGCCTGTTATTGGGAGCACCAGCTTCGTAGCCGAAGCAGCTTCAGCTTGGATATTGGACGAAGCCATCAGCTCAATAGTGGAAGTGAGTTCACCGGAGGTGGGCGCCAATGTTGGAGACTTGTTCTCAAATGCTATGAACTAGGAACAAGGCAACACAAAGTATTAAATGTTAAAGCCCTTCATCCTTTGAAGCATTATTTCCCTTAGGATATAATGATCTTCAGACGAAGGTTAGGAAGGACATACCTTCATAATCATAATATATTCGCACAAAAAGACGAAGCATATGAAACATGAGAAATAATATGAATAAATATATGATATCATCATATACATATATATATATATATTTATTATATGATCATGAATGAATATGAACAATATTGAATTGCATTTATACCTTCGGCTTGACAGAAAGTGATAATACAAGCGTGACGCATAAGCAAATGCCAAGTCAGTGTGAAAAGTACATGTGTACTGTTCACTTATTTATAGGCACAGGGCGCAACCTGTGAGATATTACAATCATGCCCTTCACAAAAGATTACAATTATGACATACACCCTCATGGACAAAACAGTCATTTCATCTTTAAGTCGGTTTCACCCTTCGTCTTGAGACATCTCATGATGCCGAAGCTTCATAAGTGGTAGCTTCGGCGTTGCTTTTAGGGGAATCTGCCAAAGGTGTTTCTTCTTACAGGATCTTCGGCGACGAAGCATGCCCCCAACAGTAGGTGTGGCACGTGCTCTTCAATGATGAGACCATGCAAATCGTAGCATATTGAAGTCTGCATGATACTGATGGTTGCAATGTAGTAATGAAACAACTAAATTAAAATAACAAAAATTATATATGGCTAGGATTACAAATGAGTTTTGAAACATTTTCTTATAACAATATAAGACACATTTTGTATATAAGTTATTATGTTATTATATGTTCCCGTTGCAAAGCACGGGCACTCACCTAGTAATGCTATAATAGTCAACTAGTCGTTGATCCCTTTATCATGCAAAAAATGAGGGTGTCAGACCATCCTACACCAAGTATCAGATCAAAGCACACTGGACTAACGACTCTAGAAGTTGCCATGTGTACTAGTCATTTCAATGTTACTATTGTCACCCCTACAGATATGACAATGTATAGTCCAACATATATAATAGATATAAAAGCAAATGAATTCCCTACCGCGATACTAAGTGTTCAACAACTCTTTTGACCCTCGGAACTAGCAATCCTTAACCTTTTCATGCATTTCTTCTAAGCCGAACATCGATTTCCACTAACTAGTCTATTTACACCTTTTGAGCCTATTTTCCTACATTATGTGAGTCACCTTATCTTATAGATGTAAAACACACAATAATCTTATGTTGTCATTAATTACCAAAATCAACTAGGACCCTAGATTCTTTCAATAATCAACTAGAGAATTTTAGTAGTAGGATTTTGGACAACAATATTATCAATATCTGATGTACTTTATTAAGAAATGCTCCACTCACTATAGAAATTGCTTAAAATTCGATGGCCAAAAAACCATTTAAATTAAGGGCAAAACGTTGATATTAAGTTATTTTAGATGGTTTCCCGTCAAATTTAACTTGATGAAATTAAGC
This sequence comes from Zea luxurians, assembly GCA_029449295.1. Classification (NCBI taxonomy): domain Eukaryota; kingdom Viridiplantae; phylum Streptophyta; class Magnoliopsida; order Poales; family Poaceae; genus Zea; species Zea luxurians. Next base: position 83,024 of record JAOPSE010001022.1, read on the forward strand.
CTATAAGTATGATGGCCCCATCAAATTAAAATTACTTTCGATGGTCTACATAGGGCGTCGAATTTCTTTCAAATTAATCTCAACAACTTAAAGTCGTCAAACTTATATGGGTGATGTGGTAGGCACACATGGCGCTAGATAATTTTAGTGGCCCCATAGGCTATGAAATTTATTTCAAGTTAACTTCGATGGCTTAGTAAAGTTGTCAAACTTATACATGTGGCATGTCATACACACATCGAGTTGCATATGTTTGACGTCCACCATATATCGATGAACTTATCCCACTCCTGCAGTGATACTTGAGTAGTCCACATTTCCCTCAGCATCCCACTTTGTAAGGTTGGGTGCAGCTTGGGCCCTTATCGTTGATGACGTGGTCTCGCATGTGGTCCTATTGGTAGGTGTTATGGTCGGTCAATCGATGGACCTATCACAAGTCAGTACCAGTAGCGTTGAAACCATGCTAGTTGGTATTGACCACCACGTTGGAGTCCAGACCGGTACTAGCTAGGTCTGGTCGGTATCGACCGCCTCGTGATGACATGGTGGTTTCTGAAATGTTAGTGCCACTTTATACATTTAGATTTCATCAATTTTCAAAAAAAAAAATCCACCTTATAAATAGAGGGATGTGTTTGGGTGCATTCACACCCCTCACTCTCTAATTCACAAGCCTTCTTCTCTATTTGTAGCCTTCCACTTTCTGTTTTGTTATGGATCCAAGGTGGAAAATAAACTTTGATACATTCATCGATGTTGGGGGCCTTCGTCCTCCGAAGGTCCTCAAAAACATGATTTGACAATGTTTTCCAAGTGGATTATATGAACAGGTATTTTCGGATTCAGAATTATGGATATGGAGCACGACCAGGACGAAGCCTGAACCAGACGAAGGTCGAAAGCAGCCGAAGCTGTACGCAGGGAAGCTTCGGCGCGATAGCATAAGGGGGAACCGACTTAAAGATGAAAAGACTTCGGGAGCCTCGACAGATTTCCATAAATCGTTAACAAATGTAATGGACATAGATGTAATTTTACGTGGGCTGCGTCCCGCGTCTATAAATAGATGAACAGTACTCCCGTACTGTTCACGCTGACTGTGCATTGACATTTTGCGTCACGCTTGTACTTGTTACCTTCTCTCAGGACCGAAGGTACATTTGTAGTTTATAATGATTTCTATTTCTTTGTGTTAATAAAATAGAAATGATTCTATGATCTACACTTCATGTTTTATATGAGTCCTTCGTTATCACTTGTTGAATTTACGAAGGTATGTCTCTCATGACCTTCGTCCGGAACCCATTATTCCCGAAGGGGAATAATGTTTGATAGGACGAAGGGCCTTAACGTTTAACACTTTTTATGTTGCCTTGTTCTTAATCCGAAGCATTTGAGAACAAGTCCCCAACATTGGCGCCCACCTCCGGTGAACTCACTTCCACTTCGAGTTTTTTTTGAACACCTTCGGAAGCTATGGCGCCGAAGAAAGCTTCAGCGACTGGGGCTTCAGCACTGCAACCGCTGGACCACAACCAGGAGACCGTCTCTCTTCGGGAGGCCCGAAGCCAGAAGAGAAAGGCTGTCAGCCCGACACTTCAGGAAGAAGAGTTAGACCAAGAAATCAGGGATATGGAGATGCTACACCAACAAGTACAAAGGAAGAAGGAGAAGATGGCCCGCCTAGCTGAGTTGCAAAGGCAGATAGACGAAGCCTCTGAGGAAGTCCGCCATCTTACTCACGATGAGCAGAACAGAAGGCCTCATCAGAAAGACCTTCATCAGGAGGGCTTCGTCAACGAAGATGACTGGTATGATAATTTCCATCAGGGAAATTTTGTTTTTGATGATGCTTCTCCTCTGTCTGCTGAGCTGCAGGCTACACCTTGGCCTCCATCCTATAAGCCACCCCAGCTCCCTATGTTTGATGGTCACTCCGACCCGAAGCAATTCTTGATGAGCTACGAAGCAACGGTGTCTTCGTACGGGGGCAATGCTGCAGTCATGGCGAAGTCTTTCGTCATGGCCGTCAGGAATGTTGCTCAGACCTGGTATTCCTCCCTTCGGCCAGGAACAATAACTTCATGGCAGAAGCTGAAGGATATGTTGCTGACCAGCTTTCAAGGATTTCAGACGAAGCCAGTCACAGCTCAAGCCCTGTTCCAGTGTATTCAGGATCACGAAGAGTACCTTCAGGCGTATGTCCGAAGGTTTTTACGATTGAGGGCGCAGGCACCAACGGTGCCCAATGAAATTGTTATCGAAGCTATGATCAAGGGGCTTCGTCCTGGGCCTGCAGCTCAATACTTTGCTAGAAAGCCTCCTCAGACCTTGGAGAAATTGCTCCAAAAGATGGATGAGTACATTCGTGCTGACAATGACTTTCGTCAAAGAAGGGAGGAGGCCTTCAGATTTTCTGAAATGACCAGGGGCTTCGGAGGAAGATACTACCCGAGACATGTCCGTTCCATCCACAACACTCAGAATGATGATAAGGGGAGTCAGAACAGACCACAATGCTCCTCACAGGCTTCGGGGCAACAACAAACTTCCTTCCGGCCACCAGCTCCAAGAGGCAGAGGCGCCAGGGGCTTCGGCGGAAGATTCGGAGATCAGCCAAGGAGACTGTTTTGCTTGTTCTGTGGAGAAGGCAAGGGCCATACCACTAGGTCGTGCCATATTACAATCCAGAAGCAAAAGGAAATTGCCGAAGCTGCATCTCAACAATCTCAGCCGAAGCAGGTCATGCATACCGCTTCGTATCATCCGCCTTATATCCCACAATACATAGACAACCACCCTGCAGCTTCTGTAGCTTCGGCAAGTCAACCTCAAGCTTCCTGGCAACAGCTTCCGCCCCCACCTCCATTGCAGCAAGGTCAACAGCCAGAAGGGAGTCAATACGCTCCACATCAGAGGGACTTCAGAGAGCAGTCCGAAGCTCGCACAGTCAACAGCACTGTGCCAGAGTCGAAGCACATTTATTGATACATATCCTACCTTTGATAGCAGTCTTTCCTATTCAGTTTTATTTTCTGTGAAGCAAAAAACATTGATAGTTTTCATGAAATAATTTCGTTGTTTTTCACAAGGAAGATCTATTTGCTTCACAAGCTTAAGTTGCTGAAGCTTAAAAATTTTTCCGTTACCAAGGAGGACCTTCAAATTAAAAATCCTTCGGAGCAACAGAAAGTCGTTCTAAGGAACGCAGAGTAAGCTTGTGACGTCACAAAAAGCCGTTCCAAAGGGAGCGCAGTGTAAGTTTTCTGCTCAGAAGTCGTTCCTAAAGGAATGCAGAGCCTACAGCGAAAAGTCAACGCTGATACCGCCTAAGTAAAGGGCGAAGAAGCTCCTAAGGGAGGCTTACAGCGAAAAGTCAACGCTGATACCGCCTAAGTAAAGGGCGAAGAAGCTCCTAAGGGAGGCTTACAGCGAAAAGTCAACGCTGAGATCGTCTAAGTAAAAGACGAAGAAGCTCCAAAGACGTTCCTAAGGGAATGCAGAGCTTACGAATGTGTTTTGTGTATGTATCTTCGGAACAGACGTCATTTGCATAACATTACATCATCACATCATTTCGCATAGCATAAGCATCATACATCATGTTGCATGCGGCAAAAGAAGGGCACACAGTATTAACCTTCGAAAGAATGATTTGAGAAAGTGCAAATCGTGCAAAGTCACGAGGGAATATGTTGATGATCTTCGGAAAATAGCTTCGGAGGCTGTTTTTACGAAGCATGGATGTGTCTTATCAAGACAGTTTTAACGAAGAATGTTTTCTTCACGAAGCATGAAAAGAAGGGAAGGTGTTTTTTCGCCGAAGGCTCAAAAATGGTATGTATGTACAGTTTCATGCATCGTAAAGAATTGAATAATGAAAAGAAACTTGTACATTACATCCAAATGTACAAAATATTACATAGATCACAATTTAAATGCTTCTTCTAATAGCATCTAGTCCTCTCTTAATACAGCTTCGGCGACTTCATTTAGAAGTTGATCAACAACTTTGTCCATGATAGCTTCGGCCATTTGTTTGATTTCTTCATCTCCTTTTGTGTGGGGATCGGCAGTCGACCCAGCAGCTTCTGAGGGAAGAGAACATTTCTTCATCACTATTAAAAACTATGTGCAAAGTTTGAAACAAAAATTACAACACAATAGGAACGACTAATTAATACCTAATTGTCTTTCGGGCTCCGTACTTTTTTCGGCAGTTTCTGCCACTTTCCTAGCTTCGTGGATGCCTTTTTCGCTCCTTTGGATAATTTCTTGTGCCATTCCTCGGCCGCCGTTGTTCCAGATGTCAGTAAAAAATTTGCCACCAATCACGCTTGCTTCGGCCGAGGGGTCCTTGATATCTTCGGAAGATAAGGTAGCTTCGAACTGAGCTAAAAATTTTATATGCCCGCAACCTTTCTTCTCTAAGACGGAAGCAATTCCTCTGGCGCCCGAAAAAGCGCATATGTCGCCGCGACTGTTCAGAATCTCTTCGAAGGCCTCTGCTTCGTGGCTAATCCATTCCAGCGGATCTTCGGGATTACCTTGAGAAAAATTCTCTTCGCTGGAAAAGGCGCCGACGCTAGCAAAGCTGGTTTTAATTTTATTCACGCATTCTATAGATTTAACATAGCATTTTCCTAGAGATGTGCGAAGCTCCTTAACTCTTGATTCCAATTTGCTGACCATAAAATCACTAAGTTCTCGTTTCGTTTCCTCAAGCGCGCGCTCCTCTTTAGCTCTAGCCAGCTGTTTCTGAAGATCTTTAATCTCGCGTTTTTGAGCTTCGGTTTGGGCCTTTGAAACAGCTTCGTCTTTTTTCACTTTATCTACCAGTGTAAGCAGAATTTTATCTTTTTCCAAAGCTTCGTTTCTCAGTTTGATAACTTCAGAGCGTAAATTATTAAATGCAATTTCATAACTTTCATCTTCGGCGCTCTTTTGCGCTCTTAGCGCGTTGCTTAGGATCAGGCCCTATACGAAAAAGAACTCATATAAGAAAAAAGGAATGAGTTGCGTAAAAAATTATAAGGGGTTTTATTCAAGCGTTTAATTCCCGTACCTTCAGGCTGTTGTACGCAAGACTGTCTGCGAGGTCTTCTTTCGTCATGGCGCTTAATCCAGATTCAAGCTTCGGGAAACCAATACTTCTGGCCATCTCTCGGCAGACAGATAGCTCTTTGTTGTCAGGCAGGCAGTACAAGAAATCATCTTCATTTGTCCCATTGAATATTACTGCTCCCTTTGGATATTTTAGCTCCTTTGCATAATGGTTAGCTTCGTGGGTTTCTTCTTCAGATAGTTTTTTCCCCGAAGCATGTCGTATGATGTAATCACACATGCTGGCAGGCGCTTCGGGGATGACAGTGTCAGTTTCTTCAATTAAAATTGGTTCTGGTATTTTTATTGCTTCAGCTTCCAAAGTTTGCTCCCTGAAGGGCTCTGAAGGCCCAGCCTTAGCTTCAGCTTGTTGTGTCGGAGCTTCAGAAGAAGCTTCAGCAATTTCAACACTCTTTTTTGGAGTTGTACTTGAAGACTTAATTGTCTCCAAGACATCTAGAACATTTACCATTCTCTTTCTTTTTGGGGTCACCATTGGCCCCTTTTGGATTTTTGCTGCTTCGACATTTGCTACAGGACTCAAAATATCTGATGCTTTTTCCTTAGTCGGATTTTTCGCTTTTTCCATTTTTTCTGTCGATGGCGCTTCGGCCATCTCTGCAATTTCTGGCAGCAAGGTTGGCTGTTCAGCTTCGGCGGCCGAAGAAGTTACTCCGGTAAACTCAGGCACCGAAGCTGGTTCAATATGGCGTGGTCGGTGTGTGAGGACCTTCAACCTTTTTCCTTTCGGTTCTGGCTCGCTAGGAGCAGTTCCAGCTTCTTCTTTTTCAGGGGTTATGTTTTTCCTTTTTTGCCTTCGGATGGGATAACGATAATCAGGGTAGAAGAACCCGACTGCATCAAATACTCGGTTGAGTCTCTTCTTTTTTCGGCCTCCGAAGGCTGCTGATAGCGCAGTATTTTCAGCCTTCGAATATGCCCCAAGTAATTCGTCACTTAATGTTTCAATGCTTTTCAGCCAGTCATCATCAGGTTCAATAAATTTATCTGCATATTTGAATGTATACTTTAATCTGACTAGTCCGCCTTCGTCGGGCTCTTTGATGGTTTCCTTCGGCATTTCCCACTTTTCTGCAAGTGGCCATACCCTGAAGGCAATGTGTTCTTGGACCAAGTCCCTTGTCCCAATAAACGAGCAGACTACCCCGAAGGCTCTTTGGCATTCTTCGGCCGCTTCGTCCATTTCGACCTTCGGCCTTCGAAGACCGAAACGTTGCCAGATTGGGTGCATAATGATACTCTTCACATTCTCTTGAGCTGTTAGATCATTCTTTACATAAAACCATTCAGTCATCCAGGCTCCCGGCCACCTCTTCCGAAAGGTCGGCACAGGGCAGCTTGACCCGGAGCGGGCGCCGAAGCTGTAGCACCCAAAGTTGTTATGGTATTGCTCCTTTCCCCAGGGTTTCGTCTCGTATAATAACTCATGAATGTTGCAGAAGCTTTTAGCGTTCGGTTCCAAACCTTGGCTCCTCGCAGCCCAGACGAACACTCCCATTCTTATGATGGCTTCGGGAGTGATTTGATGCAGATGGACTTGAAATGTCTTTAGTACTTCAACAACAAAGTTGCTCAGGGGGAATCGAAGCCCAGCCTTGAGGAAGCTTCGGAAAATCACAACTTCATCTTCTTCGGGGGTGGGAGAAGTTTTTTCCCCGGCATCAGCTCTCACAATAGATATGTCTCGGAAATATCGCCCCCTCATATTATCAATGTGACTCTGCTTGATGGTCGTTTTCCCAAAAACTGTGTGGCTTGGTCGCCACGGTCGATCTTCGGCCTCTTCCCCACCACTTTCCACATCATAGCTGTCGCTATCATCAGTATCTTCGGACAAACCTTCGAGAATCTCATTCGTGATTTTTTCTGTATTGGTCTCTGCCATCGCTATCAGGAACCCCAGATTCTTCTCCTCCTCGAGACTCAGCTTCGTCTCAGTAGGGATCTTCAGCTTCGTCTCAGCAGGGATCTTCTTGCCTTCAGACATCTTCGGAAACGCTAAAAAATTGTTCCCGAGGCCGAAGCTTCGAAGTCAAAAAGACCAGCAAATCTTAATGAACAAGAGCTAAAAATTTTAGTGGACCGAAGCAAAAGGCAAGTGTGCGTACCAAATGAGTTCGCGATGTGATCTTATTTATACGCCTAGGGCGTTGAAAATTGAAAGGCCCCGCTTGTCAGTGAATGTTGCTATTCTAGCAAAGGGAAGGTGTTTTTTCGGACCTTCGGCTCAAGGCCTTCGTCCATATCGCAATCTGAATTTATTATTTACAAATTAATATTGCGAGGGGCTACTGTTGGGGGCCTTCGTCCTCCGAAGGTCCTCAAAAACATGATTTGACAATGTTTTCCAAGTGGATTATATGAACAGGTATTTTCGGATTCAGAATTATGGATATGGAGCACGACCAGGACGAAGCCTGAACCAGACGAAGGTCGAAAGCAGCCGAAGCTGTACGCAGGGAAGCTTCGGCGCGATAGCATAAGGGGGAACCGACTTAAAGATGAAAAGACTTCGGGAGCCTCGACAGATTTCCATAAATCGTTAACAAATGTAATGGACATAGATGTAATTTTACGTGGGCTGCGTCCCGCGTCTATAAATAGATGAACAGTACTCCCGTACTGTTCACGCTGACTGTGCATTGACATTTTGCGTCACGCTTGTACTTGTTACCTTCTCTCAGGACCGAAGGTACATTTGTAGTTTATAATGATTTCTATTTCTTTGTGTTAATAAAATAGAAATGATTCTATGATCTACACTTCATGTTTTATATGAGTCCTTCGTTATCACTTGTTGAATTTATGAAGGTATGTCTCTCATGACCTTCGTCCGGAACCCATTATTCCCGAAGGGGAATAATGTTTGATAGGACGAAGGGCCTTAACGTTTAACACTTTTTATGTTGCCTTGTTCTTAATCCGAAGCATTTGAGAACAAGTCCCCAACAATCGACTTTCTCAATGAGCAATCTCCATAATGTTCTGAGACCCCTACTAGTATAAAGTGAGTTTTCTTCGATGGTCTTTCTCACGTTCATCATCAAAATGAGGATGTTCCTTTCCATCTCTATTCCATAAGTCTACAACCTATACTTCCATATCATGTCCTCCTCTGTATCTATATCGACTATTCACCGATGCTCCTCAACCTACATTGAACCTCCTATGATCGATGCTCCTACTACCATTGAAACTCCTACCATCGACACTCCTTCTCAATCTTTTGCTTATTGTTACCCTTCTCTATACTCGTATGGGTATTCATATGGTGCTCCTCCTTATAGATCGTATATATGGTGCTCCTCCATATAGTCCTCCATATGGTGCTCCTCCTTCATTCCCTCTCCCATATGGTGATCCACCCCATATAGTGTGCATGCTCCTTTTTATCCTCCAATAGGCATGATAGTACCCTCAAGAAGTCACAACGATGCATCATCCAAGCAGTCCACATACTCTGATGCGACCAAGTTCCAATGGCGAAGAAATTGAACTAAGACAAAGGATAAAAGACCGGTAAGTACATATATATTGTTATGAATTGGACATAATGTTTAGGCCAGCAATATTTTAGTTCATAAATTTATATATTCATGTGTGGCTATTACACTTCATTGACCTCATAGAGGGAAAAGGCAAAAAGGGACCGACCTTTTGGGCAAAATAGTGATTATTTATAACTCCTCCATGAAACCTCCTCCCTAATGTACCTATTGGGGGCCTTCTCCTTCCGAAGGTCCTCAAAAACATAATTAACCATTTGTCTTTAGCATGAGCTATTATAGGAAGCTTCGTCTTCAGGACATAATTAACACACAGGATGAAGATAGATTCCAAAGGAGACAAGAGTAAACGCCGAAGCTATCAGCAAATGGAAAGGTTTCGGCTCGCAACGAAGCAGAGAAGTGTTGATAATGGCCGAAGAAGGAAAAGACTACATAGTCCTTTATAATTTGTATTACGATCATGTGTAAACTCTAAGGACATAAATGTACTTTTAACCGGGCTGCGTTCCATGCATATAAATAGATGAACAGTAACACCATACTGTTCATGCTGGATTGTATTCACTCTCTTGCATCCTCGCCTTCGAACAAGCCGAAGGTATCAATGTAATATTAATATTGTTGATATTCATGTATGTTTTATGAGATAAAAGAATAACTGAATTATTATGATATAACTACCACAATCATTCCCTCGCATTTCTATTCTTGTATTGATATGATGAAGGTGTGTCCTTCTTGACCTTTGTCCGAGGAGCATTATATTCATAAGGACAAAATGCTTCGGGGGACGAAGGTCCTTAACGATTGATAATGGTGTTGCCTTGTTCTTGATTCACAGCATTTGAGAACAAGTGACCAACATTGGCACCCACCTCCGGTGAACTCACTTCCGCAACCTTCAGCAAAGCATCCACCTTCGCCATGCCGCCGAAGAAGGCAACGGTGCCAGGGGCTGCCCTGCAGCCACTGGACACAAATCATGACGCACTCTCCCTGTGAGAGGCTAGGAACCAAAAGAGAAAGGCCACTAGCCAACTCTTCTGGAGGAACAGCTTGACCAGGAAATCAGGGATTTAGAAGCAATCCATCAACAAGTGCAAGGGAAAAAGGAGAAGATGCTTCGCCTAGCTGATCTTCAGAAGAAGATTGACGAAGTCGCTGTGGAGATGCGTCATCTTACTCAAGATGACCAGGACCGAAGGCCTCAGCATAGGGAGCTTCGTCAGGAGAGCTCATTCAACAAAGACGAATGGTATGATGACTTTCATCAGGACAACTTTACTTTTGATGATGTTTCTCCTCTAGCAACAGAATTGCAGGCTACCTCATGGCCACAATCCAAAAAATCACCACAGTTGCCCATGTATGATGGGCACTCAGATCCAAAGCAATTTCTAATGAGTTACGAGGCAACAATATCCTCGTATGGGGGCAACGCTGCTGTCATGGCAAAGTCCTTCGTCATGGCAGTTAGAAGCGTGGCCTAGACCTGGTATTCCTCCCTTTGCCTAGGAACAATCACATCGTGGCAAAAGCTCATGGATATGCTAGTCACTAGCTTCCAAGGCTTTCAGGCGAAGCCAGTCACTACTCAGGCTTTGTTTCAATGCACGCAAGACCATGAGGAGTACCTTTAGGCGTATGTCTGAAGGTTTTTGCGTTTGAGAGCACAAGCGCCTATAGTGCCCAATGAAATTGTCATTGTGGCCATGATCAAGGGGCTTTGGCCAGGACCTACAGCCCAATATTTTGCCACGAAGCCCCCACAAACTCTAGGCATGTTAGGTTAATCCATAACTCCAATGCCAACGATGAAAGGGCCAATAATACTCAAAGTAGCCATCATAGCTCACAGTCTTCGAGCATGCAACAGACTTCTTATAGACCACCAGTTCCGAGAGGCAGAGGAGGAAGAAGCTTCAATGGAGGGAGGTTTGGTAATCAACCCAGGAAGTTGTACTGCCTATTTTGTGGTGAGGACAAGGGCCACACAACAAGGACATGCCAGTTTGCAATCGAGAAGAAAAAGGAAATTGCTGAAGCCGAGGCACGGCAGAGTCAGCCGAAGCAAGTCCTCCATACTACTTCGTGCTACTCCCCATATATCCCAAAATATGTGGGCAACCAACAGCCTACGGCATCTATAGCTTCAGCAAGTCACTCCGAAGCCCCATGGGCTCAATTACCACCACCCCCACCAATGGTGCCTGCCCCAAACCATGATCAGCAGCCAGAAGGGCACCTTCGGCCTCAACAACAACGTGATCTTCGGGAGCAGTCTGAAGCTCGAACGGTTAATAGCAATGTGCCCGAGTCCAAGCACATCTACTCAAGATGACACAACATTTTGGCCAAAAGAAAACCTTGATATGCTTTATTTCTACTATTTTTTGCTTTTACATTCTTCTATTGCAAAAGACAATAAAGGAAGGTTTAACCTTCAACTTGATGTAATAAACCTATGGTTACACCATCGAGTATGACAAAACTAGGTTTTGAAGCTCCAAAGACGTTCCTAAGGGAGCGCAGAGTAAGTCCCGAAGCTCAAAAGACGTTCCTAAGAGAGCACCAAAGCTCAAAAGTCGTTCCTAAGGGAATGCAGAGCCAAGATGCCACCTAAGTAAAAGGTGAAGAAGCTCCAAAGTCGTTCCTAAGGGGATGCAAAGCTTGAATGCTGTCAGCGTTTCGACCCCGGGGGGTCCCTGGGCCGACGAGTAAATTGTCGCCGCGTGCCCCAGCCCAGATGGGTCGGCGCGAGGCGGAGCACGAAGGGGGGGGGGAAAGAGACAGGCAAAGGGGAATCATGTGGCCTCCGTGTTGCCCTGCGCCCAGGTCGGGTGCGCTTGCAGTAGGGGGTTACAAGCGTTCGCGTGGGAGAGAGAGACTGTCCGCCAGCCTGTCCACCTGCGCGGCCAACCTTCTCGTACGAGTGCCCTGGACCTTCCTTTTATAGTCGTAAGGAGAGGGTCCAGGTGTACAATGGGGGTGTAGCAGTGTGCTAACGTGTCTAGCAGAGAGGAGCTAGTGCCCTAAGTACATGTCGTCGTGGCAGCTAGAGAGGTTTTGGCACCCTGTTCCTGTGATGTCGTGGCCGTCGGAGGAGCACTGGAGCCTTGTGGAAGGACAGCTGTCGAGGCTGCCGAGTCCTTGCTGACGTCCCCTTGCTTCCATAAGGGGTTGAGAGCTGCCGTCGTCATGGAGCACGCGGGGTGCCATCATTACTTGTTTACAGGGGTGAGTCGGATGGGACACCGGTCTTGTTCCCCGTAGCCTGAGCTAGCTAGGGGTAGAGTAATGATGGCCTCCCCTGTGGCGTGGTCGGTCCGAGCCCTGGATCGGGCGAGGCGGAGGCTCCTCCGAGGTTGTGGTCGAGTCTGTCTTCTGAGGTCGAGGTCAGGTCCGAGCCCTGGGGTCGGGGTCGAGTCTGAGCCCTGGGGTCGGGCGAGGCAGAGTTCGTCGTCTTCCGAGGCCGAAGCCGAGTCTGAACCCTGGGGTGGGTGAGGCGGAGTCCGTCGTCTTCCGAGGCCGAAGCCGAGTCCGAGCCCTGGGTCGGGCGAGGCGGAGTCCGTCGTCTTCCGAGGCCGAAGCCGAGTCCGAGCCCTAGGGCGGGCGAGGCAGAGTCCGTCATCTTCCGAGGCCGAAGCCGAGTCCGAGCCCAGGGTCGGGCGAGGCGGAGTCCGTCGTCTTCCGAGGCCGAAGCCGAGTCCGAGCCTTGGGTCGGGCGAGGCGGAGTCCGTCGTCTTCCGAGGTCGAGGCCGGATCCGAGCCCTGGGGTCGGGCGAGGCGGAGTCTCCTATGGCGCCCAAAGCCGAACTTGGCTGCTGTCAGCCTCACTTTGTCGTGTAACACGGCAGTCGGAGCGACGCAGGTGGCGCTATCCCCTTGTCAGGCCGGTCAGTGGAGCGGTGAAGTGACTGCGGTCACTTCGGCTCTGTCGACTGAGAGGCACGCGTCAGGATAAGGTGTCAGGCCACCTTTGCATTAAATGCTTCTGTGATGCGGTCGGTCGGCGTGGCGATCTGGCCAAGGTTGCTTCTTGGCGAAGACTGGGCCTCGAGCGAGCCGAGGGTGTGCCCGTTGCTTGAGGGGGGTACCTCGGGCGAGGCGTGAATCCTCCGGGGTCGGCTGACCTTGCCCAAGGCCGGGCTTGGGCGAGGTGGGACCGCGTCCCTCGAGTTAATCGCACCCATCAAGCCTTTGCAGCTTTGTGCTGATGGGGGTTATCAGCTGAGATTAGGAACCTCGGGGGTACCCCTAATTATGGTCCCCGACAGTAGCCCCGGAGCCTCCAAGGGAGTGTTAATTCTCGCTTGGAGGCTTTTGTCGCACTTTTTTGCAAGGGGACCAGCCTTTCTCGGTTGCGCTTTGTTCCGGCGGGGGCGCGCGAGCGCACCTGCCGGGTGTAGCCCCCGAGGCCTCGGAGGAGTGGTTAGACTCCTTCGAGGTCTTAATGCGTTTCATGATGCTTCGGCCGGTCTGGTTGTTCCCTCATGCGAACTGGCCGTAGCTCGGGTGCACAGTCGAGTCCCAAGTTCTCGGGCTGGTATGTTGACGCTGTCAACAGTTTGGCCGGAGTCGGGTTTGCGAGAGCAGCCCCCGAGCCTCCGCACAGAGCGAGAGGACGATCAAGGACAGACTCGACTTTTTTACATACGCCCCTGCTTTGCCTTTCCGCAAGGAGGAGGGGGGGGAAAGCGCCATGCTGCCCTTGGAGGGCATCGAACATGGTGTCTCCAGCGAGTTGCGAACGGGTGATCCGAGTGGACGCCCGTGCCCCGTCCGTTAGGGGTCGGCTGTGGCCCAAAGGCGCGCTCCAAAAGTACCTGCGAGTGATTTGCCGGACCCGGTCCCCTTTCGACGGGGTCCGAGGGCTCGATGCCTCCCTCTGGTGGGATTCTGTTACAAAATCATTCCCGCGGGTCTCGGAAATGTCCTAGGGTACCTCGGGAGCGTAGCCCAAGCCTCGGTTATGTATCGAACGTACCCAGGGTCATCCCTCACTCTGTGTCTGAGGCGACTGTGAACCCTTCGGGGGCCAGCCTACGAACCCTTGATCAGTAGTGGGCGTGGAGCCCGAGTAGCCTGAGGCGGCCGTTGAACCCTTTCGAGGGGCCAGCCATCGAACCTCTGACCAGTAGTGGGCACGGAGCCCGAGTGCTCTGAGGCGGCTGTTGAACCCTTCCGAGGGGCCAGCCTTCGAACCTCTGATCAGTAGTGGGGGCTCGGGGCCCGTTTCCTTCGGGAGAAGGATCCCTTTTGGGGTATCCCCTTTCCCAGTCCCTGTTGTAAGAGAGAGAAAGTGGAAAAGGGAAAAAGATACGAAATCGAATATCGTGGTGCACCTTTCTTGACGCAGTCAATGCGGTGGAAGCGAAGCGTCGCCTGCTTCGCCTGCCAAAGGTGCCGCCTGTCCTACTGCAGAGTTAATGCGACGGGACGAGTGGTTTGCGGGGCAGCCGTTGCGCGTGCGCGGGCCGTTCGAGGAATGGGACACGGGCGCGTCGTCTTCACGCCGTGGGAGAGGGCTCTCTCGCTGTCCCTGGAGGGGACGTGAGCTTGGCTGATGAATTGACCGCTGCTTCCGCCTGCCTGCCACCGCCATTACTGCCGGCCCATTTCCGGTCATATCGACCGTCGTGCCTTCTCCCGCGGCTGGCTGACCCGTGACTGATGCGCCTGGTTGGCACTGTTGGGTCATGCGCAAGGTTGCCTTGGGTCGCGATACTGGTTCCGCAGTCGAGGAGGCGTGGTAGTGGCGTGAGTGGCGGTGCAAGTTCTTGCATGTAGTAACCAGCGCGCCGGTTACATGACATGTGGGCCTGGGCCCCCATGCTGGACGCGTTGAAGTCGAAAGGGTGCGCCCCCTTGGTGTAGTTGCACGCCGCCTGTGTGGCGGTCCGCCCTTTCACCCGCTGGTCTGGGCGAAAGTGGAGGAGTGCTTGTAACCGCTGGGCAGTTACGCGCACCACGCGCGGCGGTTTGGCTTCTTCCGCCTTGGCTAGCTTGCACGACACGTGGGGCCCAGCCCCCGTGTCATAGGGGGAGGACCTTGGAGCGTATTGGAGAAGACTTAGCCCGCGACGGCTGAGAACGCAAGTGGGGAGAGTTGCCTTTAAAAGGAGGGTGACCCCCTTGAAAGGCAACCATGTCTTCGCGCTCCCCTCATGCATCGTGTCTTTCCACCTTCCGAGCCCCCGGGTGGGGGCACCCGCGTTGTCTTCGTCTTTCTGTTGTTGGAGGAACACAACTTCACAGAAGTTGGTACCTTTCAGCCATCGTTCGGCTTCAAGGATTTTTGTCATGTAGCCCGGCTGCATCCCCTCACCAATGGTCGGTCAGGTGGGGAGAAGCAAGCCGGGCTGCGGCCTCCGCCCCGCCCTCGGCTTTAAGGATTTTCGTCATCCGGGCTGAGGCGGAGGAGCGCACCGAGTGGGGGGTTGCCTCCGCGTGGGTCGGTAACCCTTTTCTTCCCCCGGCGTTTAGGGAAGATAGGCACCCTTCAGCCCTGCGGAGGCTTCCTCCAGCCATGCCGGGGAAGGCGAACTGCTGCTGCCATGCCAGGGTGCAGCATTCCGCCCTCTGTCCGGGCGATGGCCGCGCCGCGTACGGGCCGGCCACGTCCAGGTCTTCCTCGCACCGTTAGCCGCGCCAGAGGGTTGCCCAGCATGTCGTGCGCCGCGAGGGCGGTACTCATGTTCTGGGGCGGCCTCGGCGAGGGCGGGTGCGAGGGCCTGCTGGTGCGCTTTGGGGTGGCCGGCGCCCGCTGGGGCAGTGTTGGTGGATAGGTGGATGCCGGCGTCGGTGCTGAGATGATGGCAGCCGGAGAAGGTTTCTCTGCCGACGAGATCGCTAACTCCGCCTGCACCCCTGGGTCTCCGTCTCCCTGGCTTGAATGGCTGGTTCTCGTCCTCGGTGGGCGAGAACTTTTCCGCTGCACCGTTTGCCCGGGAGCCGTTGCTGCAGCTGTCTTGCCGCCCGGGACGGAGGTCGTCGCAGCTGCTACCGGAGCGGGCGTCGGCGAGCCATCCGTCGGCCTTCTGTTGCTCCGCATGCCCTCCATCGTGGGGGTTGTTCGTTCCTGTGGAGGTGGAACCGGAGTTCCATTTGTAATGGCACTTCGAGTGCCGGCGTCTGTTCATTGTGGCTGTCGAGGCCTGAACATGTGTGTATTTTCGGCGCGGAGCCGTGTTTTTCCTCATTCCGAGCACTAGGAATCGCCTGTCGGCCAACTGAACCGCTTAACCAAGTGTGAGTTGCCTCGTGCGAAGGTGACGAGTGAGGTATCCGTATCCCGGAGGCGTAGGAGTCCCTCGGCTCGGTCGGCCTTGCCGCCCGAGGCTTCTCTTGTTTAGTTAAAGGAAACCCTCGGCCGCTCTTCGATGAGCCGAAGCCGGAGGCAGCGGTGTTAGGATAGATAGAGGCAGAGTCAGCTCAAAAAGAAGACTTCGTCGGCCGGAGCCTGGCCGGGCCGTCCACTGGCGGGACCAGCGCCGGAGTCGAGTTGCCGAAGCCACAAGCCGGGTCGGTGTCTTCGGAGGGCAGCTGGCTGAGGCTTCGGGGCGGCCGGCCGAGCCGTCTGCTCGGGCCGGATTCTTGGAGGAGACCCTGGCGGTGATGGCCCGGGCGCGATGCTGACGTCGTCCTTCGGAGTGGAGATCCTCCGACCGTGTTGCCGTCCTAGGCTCGGTCGGACTTCGCCGAGGGTGGAGCGATGCCGAGGGTGCTGCTGCCCCCTCCATCGACGCCTGAGCCTACAGGACCAGTTCCTCTTGTAGTGTGTGTATGTTTTCTGCGGCCACCGAGGCCCAAACATACTGTCGTCGTGTTGTAAAGCTGTGTTTCTTTCCCTCTTGTTTCGAGTATCTGGACTTATTTATCGGTAACAGAATTGTTTGTCCGAGCGAGAGTTACTTATCACAGAAGGTGATGAGTGAGGTATCCGTATCCCGGAGGCGTAGGAGTCCCTCGGCTCGGTCAGCCTTGGCTGCTTACGTGTACTCTTACTCGTCTGTAGGATTCTGCTCCCGATATAGTCGAGAAGGCACGAAAAATCGTTTCGTCAGAAGAGTTTTCGAGCATAAAGACTTGTTCGGTCCGTGGAATCGCTTATCCGAGCGTGAGTTACTTATCGCAGAAGGTGATGAGTGAGGTATCTGTATCCTAGAGGCATAGGAGTCCCTCGGCTCGGTCAGCCTTGGCTGCATACGTGTACTCCATCGTTTTCAGGATCCCACTTTCGAAGTAGCCAAAAAGCACGAAAGATGTTCTGGCAGAAAAGATCTTTTCCGAGGAAAATTTTGACGTGAAGGGGGTTCCCCCCTTCTAGCCCCTGAGGGAGGGTCAGGCTTTACCGAGGCAAGGTTGACCCTTCCTTGATGGTTAGACTTTGCACGTGAACGAGGTGTGCGAATGACTTGAAAGCATCTTAAGGGTAGAAACGACGTAGCTGTCGGATGTTCCAAGCGTTGCTGTAGACCTTGCCTTGACTGTTGGCCAGCTTGTACGTCCCAGGCTTCAGAACTTTGGCGATGACGAACGGCCCTTCCAAGGGAGGCGTTAGCTTGTGCCGCCCTCGGGCGTCTTGTCGCAGTCGAAGCACCAAGTCACCCACCTGGAGGTCTCGGGACTGAACCCCTCGGGCGTGGTAGCGTCGCAGGGACTGCTGGTACCGCGTCGAGTGTAGTAAGGCCATGTCCCAAGCCTCCCCCAGCTGGTCCAGTGAGTCTTCTCAGTCGGTCTAGTTGTGTCGATCGTCGTAGGCCCTCGTCCTCGGGGAACCGTATTCTAAGTCCGTGGGCAAGATGGCCTCGGCCCCATAGACTAGAAAAAATGGTGTGAAGCCTGTGGCTCGGCTCGGCATCGTCCTCAGACTCCAGACCACCGAGGGGAGCTCCTTCATCCATCGCTTGCCAAACTTGTTGAGGTCGTTGTAGACCACGGCTTGAGTCCTTGCAGAATCATGTCGTTGGCACGCTCCACTTGCCCATTCGTCATGGGGTGAGCCACGGCGGCCCAGTCCACCCGGATATGGTGATCCTCGCAGAAGTCCAGGAACTTTCTGCCGGTGAACTGGGTGCCGTTGTCGGTGATGATGGAGTTTGGGACCCCGAAGCGATGGATGATGTTGGTGAAGAAAGCCACCGCCTGTTCGAACCTGATGCTGTTTAGGGGTCGGACCTCGATCCACTTGGAGAATTTGTCGATGGCGACCAGCAGGTGCGTGTAGCCCCCGGGTGCCTTCTGCAAGGGACCGACGAGGTCCAGGCCCCACACAGCAAACGGCCAGGTGATGGGTATTGTCTGCAGAGCCTGAGCGGGCAGGTGGGTCTGCCTTGCGTAGAATTGGCACCCTTGACAGGTGCGGACAATCCTAGTGGCGTCGGCCACCGCGGTCGGCCAGTAGAAACCTTGTCGAAAAGCCTTTCCGACAAGGGCTCGAGGCGCTCCGTGATGACCGCAAGCCCCCGAGTGTATTTCTTGTAATAACTCCTGACCTTCGGCGATGGATATGCATCGCTGGAGGATGCCTGAGGGGCTACGGTGGTAGAGCTCCTTCCCATCCCCCAGTAGGACGAATGACTTGGCACGCCATGCCAATCGCCGAGCTTTGGCTTGGTCGAGTGGTAGCTCTCCTCGGTGGAGATATTGCAGGTACGGGGTCGGCCAGTTTCGATTAGGCGTGACCCCGCTCCGCTCTTCCTCGACGCGCAGTGCCTCATCCTCGGGGGCCGAGGGTGCCTCGGGCTGGGCCGAAGGTGCCTCGGGCTCGGACGTGTCGTCAGTCTTGACTGAGGGTTGATGTAGGTCTCGGGAGAAGACATCTGGGGGAACCGTTGTTCGCCCCGAGGCTATCTTAGCCAGCTCGTCCACAGTCTCGTTGTACCGTCAGGTGACGTGGTTGAGCTCGAGCCCATAGAACTTATCTTCCAGGCACCAAACCTCGTCGCAGTAGGCTTCCATCTTTGGGTCGTGGTAGTGGGAGTTCTTCATGACTTGGCCAATGACAAGCTGCGAGTCGCCGCGAGCGGCGAGGCGTCGGACCCCTAGCTTGATGGCAATGCGCAGCCCGTTAACCAAAGCCGCGTACTCGGCCACGTTGTTGGATGCCGGGAAGTGGAGGCGCAGCACGTAGCAGAGGTGTTTCCTGAGGGGTGAGATGAAGAGCAGGCCCGCGCCCGCTCCTGTTTTCATCAGCGACCCGTCGAAAAACATGGTCCAGAGCTCCAGTTGGATCGGAGCCTCTAGAAGCTGGGTGTCAACCCATTCAGCCACAAAGTCCGCCAAGACTTGGGACTTGATGGCCTTCCGAGGGGCGAACGAGATCGTCTCGCCCATGATTTCCACCGCCCACTTTGCTATCCTACCTGAGGCCTCTCGGCACTGGATGATCTCTCCCAGGGGGAAGGATGACACCACAGTCACCGGATGAGACTCGAAGTAGTGTCGCAACTTTCGCCACGTCAGAATCACCGCGTACAGCAGCTTCTGAATTTGTGGGTAGCGGATCTTGGTTTCGGACAGTACCTCACTGATGAAGTAGACTGGCCTCTGGACGGGCAATGCATGCCCCTCTTCTCGTCTCTCAACCACGATCGCAGCGCTGACCACCTGAGTGGTAGCGGCGACGTAGATCAAGAGAGCTTCTCCGGCAGCGGGGGGCACCAAGATGGGCGCGTTCGTGAGGAGCGCCTTCAAGTTCCCGAGGGCTTCCTCGGCCTTGGGGGTCCAAGTGAAGCACTCAGCCTTCCTTAAGAGGCGGTACAGGGGTAGGCCTCTTTCACCGAGGCGCGAGATGAAGCGGCTCAGAGCCGCAAGGCATCCCATGACCCTCTGTATGCCCTTCAAGTCCTTGATGGGTCCCATGTTGGTGATGGCCGCGATTTATTCCGGGTTGGCCTTGATGCCCCGCTCAGAGACGATGAACCCCAAGAGCATGCCTCGGGGTACTCCGAAGACACACTTCTCGGGATTGAGCTTTACGCCCTTCGCCTTGAGACACCGGAATGTCATTTCAAGGTCGGAAAGGAGGTCGGAGGCTTTACTCGTCTTGACTACGATGTCATCGACGTAAGCCTCGATCGTTCGACCAATGTGTTGGCCGAATACGTGGTTCATGCACCTTTGGTATGTTGCACCCGCATTCCTCAAACCAAACGGCATAGTAACGTACCAGTACATGCTGAATGGTGTGATGAAAGAAGTTGCGAGCTGGTCAGACTCTTTCATCCTGATTTGATGATAGCCTGAGTAGGCATCGAGGAAAGACAGGGTTTCGCACCCAGCAATGGAATCCATGATTTGATCGATGCGGGGAAGAGGATAGGGAACTTTCGGACATGCTTTGTTCAGACCAGTGTAGTCTACGCACATCCGCCATTTCCCACCTTTCTTTCTCACAAGCACAGGGTTGGCAAGCCATTCGAGACGGAATACCTCTTTGATGAACCCTACTGCCATCAGCTTGTGGATCTCCTCGCCTATGGCTCTGCGCTTTTCTTCGTCGAATTAGCGTTGAGGCTGCTTCACGGGTCGGGCTCCAGCTCGGATATCCAGCGAGTGCTCGGCGACTTCCCTCGGTATGCCAGGCATGTCCGAGGGACTCCACGCGAAAACGTCGGCGTTTGCGCGGAGGAAGTCGACGAGCACTGCTTCCTATTTGGGATCGAGCTCGGAGCTGATCTGGACCTGCTTGGAGACATCGTTGCTGGGGTCGAGAGGGACGGATTTGACCGTCTCTACTGGCTCGAAGTTGCCAGCATGGCGCTTCACGTCGGGCACCTCCTTGCAGAGGCTCTCCAGGTCGGCGACGAGGGCCTCGGCATATTCCACGCACTCCACGTCACATTCGTACGCGTGTCGGTACGTGGGGCCGACGGTGATGACCCCGTTGGGGCCCGGCATCTTGAGCTTGAGGTAGGTGTAGTTAGGGACGGCCATGAACTTGGCGTAGCATGGCCTCCCCAGCACTGCGTGGTAGGTTCCTTGGAACCCGACCACCTCGAACGTGAGGGTTTCCCTTCGGAAGTTGGAGGGAGTCCCAAAGCAGACAGGTAGATCGAGTTGTTCGAGGGGCTGGACGCATTTCCCGGGGTTGATCCCGTGGAAAGGCGCCGCGCCCGTCCGGACTGAGGACAGGTCGATCCGCAGGAGCCCGAGGGTCTTGGCATAGATGATGTTGAGGCTGCTGCCTCCGTCCATGAGGACCTTGGTGAGCCTGACGTTGCCGATGACGGGGTCGACAACGAGCGGGTACTTCCCCGGGTTCGGCACGCGGTCGGGATGATCGCCCTGGTCAAAGGTGATGGGCTTGTAAGACCAGTCTAGGTAGACTGGCGCCACCACCTTCACCGAGCAGACTTCCCGGCGCTCTTGCTTGCGGTGCCGAGCCGAGGCAATCGCCACTCGCCCTCCGTAGATCATGAAGTAGTCATGGACCTCGGGGAACTCTCCTGCCTTGTGATCTTCCTTCTTGTCATTGTCAGGGGCCCTGCCACCTTCCGCAGGTGGCCCGGCCTTGTGAAAGTGGCGCCGAAGCATGGCGCAATCCTCAAGGGTGTGCTTGACGGGCCCCTGATAATAGGGGAACGGCTCCTTGAGCATCTTGTCGAAGAGATTAGCGCCCCCGGGAGGTTTCCGAGGGTTTTTGTACTCAGCGGCGGCGACAAGGTCCGCGTCAGCAGCGTCGCGTTTCGCTTGCGACTTCTTCTTGCCTTTCTTCTTGGTGCCGCACTGAGCGGACGCCTCGGGGACATCTTCCGGCTGGTGGCCCTGGGGCTGCTTGTCTTTCTGGAAGATGGCCTCAACCGCTTCCTGGCCAGAGGCGAACTTGGTGGCGATGTCCATCAGCTCGCTCGCCCTGGTGGGGGTTTTGCGACCCAGCTTGCTCACCAGGTCACGGCAGGTGGTGCCGGCGAGGAATGCGCCGATGACATCCGAGTCAGTGACGTTGGGTAGCTCGGTGTGCTGCTTTGAGAATCGCCGGATGTAGTCCCGGAGAGACTCTCCCGGCTGCTGGCGGCAGCTTCGGAGATCCCAGGAGTTCCCGGGGCGCACGTATGTGCCCTGGAAGTTACCGGCGAAGGCTTGGACTAGGTCGTCCCATTTGGAGATCTGCCCTGGGGGCAGGTGCTCCAACCAGGCTCGAGCGGTGTCGGAGAGGAACATGGGGAGGTTGCAGATGATGAGGTTGTCGTCGTCCGTTCCACCCAGTTGGCAGGCCAACCGGTAGTCTGCGAGCCACAGTTCCGGCCTCGTTTCCCCTGAGTACTTTGTGATGGTAGTCGGGGTTCGGAACCGGGTCGGGAATGGCGCCCGTCGTATGGCTCAGCTGAAAGCCTACGGACCAGGTGGTTCGGGCGAGGGACTCCGATCCTCCCCGCTGTCGTAGCGTCCCCCACGTCTGGCGTGGTAGCCTCGGCGCACCCTCTCGTCGAGGTGGGTTCGACGGTTGCGGTGATGGTGCTCGTTGCCGAGGCGTCCCGGGGCCGCAGGCGCTGTGTTGCGCGTGTGCCCGGTGTGGACCGAGGCTTCCCGCTCGAACCGGGAAGTCACGGCGCGATGCTCCGGGGGTACGCCTGCCTTCGGGAGGCAGAGCTTTCAGCTCGTCGGACCGCGGCGTCCTCCAGGAGATTCTTGAGCTCTCCCTGGATGCGCCGCCCCTCGGTGGTTGATGGCTCCGGCATCGCGTAGAGAAGTATTACCGCTGCAGCCAGGTTCTGGCCAACCCCACTGGAAGTCGGGGGCGGTCTCGCCCTGACATCGTCGGTGATGCGGTGCTAGATTCCCTGGGGTAGACGACGTGCTTCTCCGGCCGGAGCTTGGCCTGCCCATTCCTGCCCGATGTCCCGGCAGAAAGGCTCAAGTGTTCCTGCTCCCTCGTCGAGCCTGGCCTGCACCTCGCGGATTTGCTCGAGCTGTGTGTCCTGATCCCCCACGGGGACTAGGACCACAGCTATCTCCCAAAGGATGTCAACGCGAGGCACAAGCCTAGGGGGATCACCGTTTTCCGGTATACCAAGATGGTTGCCTTCGCCGGGACCCCCTAGATTGACGTGGAAACATTCACGACTTGGGCCACAGTCTTTGTCGCCGAAGCTGCGGCTACCGTCGGAACAGTCGGAAAGGCAGTAGTCGCATGCGGTCATGAAGTCCCGCATGGCACTAGGGTTACCAAGTCTGGAGAAATCCCAACAGAAGTCGGGCTCGTCATCTTCCTCGGGATCCGAGGGCCCGTAGGTCGAGACGGCTGTTAGCCGGTCCCAGGGTGACCGCATACCGTACCCCGGAGGGTTTGGACATGCCTCTACGAAGGCTCCCACCGAAGCGACGTCGCTCGGTGGGTCGAGGTTGAATCCAAAAGGCATGAGATGGGAATCGGTCGGTACCTCCTGGTCGACGGGCGGTGACGAAGTCGCATCGGGGGCAGACTGCACCGTCGTCTCAGGTACAAGGGTGACGCCCATCAAGTCCTTCGCGAGCGTGCTGGCGTCGTCCGTCCGCTTGGAGTTGGCGTGTCGCGGGGAAACGACGCTCGTCTTCGTCTCAGACGTGAGGGCGACGCCCGACGTGTCCCCCATTGGGGCATCGGCGCCGTCGACTCGCTCGACAGCTGACGAGGTGCCGCCTCCTGCTTGGCCTTGGTTGCCCTGCCTCCTCCTCCGTCGGCGGGGGAGATGATGGGACAAACCCGAATGTTGTTCTTCCACCACGTGGGGAAGACGTCGTCGATTCCGCCGCCGACGGACGGCTTGTCGGCCGCCATTGTCGCTGTCGCGTGGCAGAATAAGGAGTATCATGTCGTAGCTGCCGTCGAGGGACATGAACTCGAGACTCCCGAAACGGAGCACCATCCCGGGCTGGAAAGGTTGCTGGAGACTACCCATCTGGAGCTTGACAGGAAGCTGTTCGTCAACACACAGCAGGCCCCTACCTGGCGCGCCAACTGTCGGCGTTTCGACCCCGGGGGTTCCCTGGACCGACGAGTAAATTGTCGCCGCGTGCCCCAGCCCAGATGGGTCGGCGCGAGGCGGAGCACGAAGGGGGGGAAAGAGACAGGCAAAGGGGAATCCCGCGGCCTCCGTGTTGCCCTGCGCTCAGGTCGGGTGCACTTGCAGTAGGGGGTTACAAGCGTTCGCGTGGGAGAGAGAGAGACTGTCTGCCAGCCCGTCCTCCCGCGCGGCCAACCTTCTCGTACGAGTGCCCTGGACCTTCCTTTTATAGTCATAAGGAGAGGGTCCAGGTGTACAATGGGGGGGTGTAGCAGTGTGCTAACGTGTCTAGCAGAGAGGAGCTAGCGCCCTAAGTACATGTCGTCGTGGCAGCTGGAGAGGTTTTGGCACCCTGTTCCTGTGATGTCGTGGCCGTCGGAGGAGCGCTGGAGCCTTGCGGAAGGACAGCTGTCGAGGCTGCCGAGTCCTTGCTGACGTCCCCTTGCTTCCGTAAGGGGTTGAGAGCCGCCGCCGTCATGGAGCACGCGGGGTGCCATCATTACTTGTTTACCGGGGTGAGTCGGATGGGACGCCGGTCTTGTTCCCCGTAGCCTGAGCTAGCTAGGGGTAGAGTAATGATGGCCTCCCCTGTGGCGTGGTCGGTCCGAGCCCTGGATCGGGCGAGGCAGAGGCTCCTCCAAGGTCGTGGTCAAGTCTGTCTTCTGAGGTCGAGGTCGGGTCCGAGCCCTGGGGTCGGGGTCGAGTCTGAGCCCTAGGGTCGGGCAAGGCGGAGTTCGTCGTCTTCCGAGGCCGAAGCCGAGTCCGAGCCCTGGGTCGGGCGAGGCAGAGTCCGTCGTCTTTCGAGGCCGAAGCCGAGTCTGAAACCTGGGTCGGGCGAGGCGGAGTCCGTCGTCTTCCGAGACCGAAGCCGAGTCCGAGCCCTGGGGCAGGCGACGCGGAGTCCATCGTCTTCCGAGGCCGAAGCCGAGTCCAATCCCTGGGTCAGGCGAGGCGGAGTCCGTCATCTTTCGAGGCCGAAGCCGAGTCCGAGCCCTGGGTCGGGCGAGGCGGAGTCCGTCGTCTTCCGAGGCCGAGGCCGGGTCCGAGCCCTGGGGTCGGGCGAGGTGGAGTCTCCTATGGCGCCCGAAGCCGGACTTGGCTGCTGTCAGCCTCACTTTGTCATGTGGCACGGCAGTCGGAGCGACGCAGGCGGCGCTATCCCCTTGTCAGGCCGGTCAGTGGAGCGGCAAAGTGACTGCGGTCACTTCGGCTCTATCGACTGAGGGGCGCGCATCAGGATAAGGTGTCAGGCCACCTTTGCATTAAATGCTTCTGCGATGCGGTCGGTCGGTGTGGCGATCTAGCCAAGGTTGCTTCTTGGCGAAGACTAGGCCTCGAGCGAGCCGAGGGTGTGCCCGTTGCTTGAGGGGTACCTCGGGTGAGGCGTGAATCCTCCGAGGTCGGCTGACCTTGCCCGAGGCCGGGCTCGGGCGAGGCGGGACCGCGTCCCTCGAGTTAATCGCACCCATCAGGCCTTTGCAGCTTTGTGCTGGTGGGGGTTACCAGCTGAGATTAGGAACCTCGGGGGTACCCCTAATTATGGTCCCCGACAAATGCCATCTAAGTAAAAGGTGAAGAAGCTCCAAAGTCGTTCCTAAGGGGATGCAGAGCTTAGCTCCAAAGTCGTTCCTAAGGGGATGCAGAGCTGAAATACCACCTAAGGAAAAGGTGAAGAGACTCCAAAGTCGTTCCTAAGGGGATGCAGAGTCTGGATGTGTATTCGTGTGGGTTTTTAACTTTGGCATGAACATCATTTTGCATCATACCATCATATCATATCGCATAGCATCCCATCATACATAATTTCGCACCAACAAAAACCCATGGAGAAGAAGGGAAATTGCTCCTTCAAAAACATTTGTCGAAACACAAAAGAATGTGCTATAGCACAACATATACCTTCGGCAGACATATCGAATTATACAAGGTCGACCTTCGTCAACAGTGGCATAAGGAGAACTCTCTTTGCGAATCATGAAAAGAAGGAAAGGTGTTTTTTCTCCAAAGGCTCAAAAACGGTACGTACGTAGATTTCATGCATCACAAAGAGATATATTACATTAATGTACATACAAGTACTTGATGTTTGTTTCATACACATGGCGGCAACCATACACAAGCATTACATTTTCTAGCATACAAGAATTTAATCCTCCTTTAGTATTTTCTCAGCAGCTTCATGTAAAAGTATGTCGACGACTTCGACAATGACTTCATTGGCAATCTTCATTACATCCAAAGCTTCTTTCTTAATTGGGTCAGCCTCAGGGTTGTACGGCTCCGGTGGTGGTGAAAGCCCAGCTGCAATAAAAGAATATGTTGATAAACCTCGAAGCTAGAAGTGAGCGACGAAGCAAAACTTTAAATAGAAGTACTTATAATCATGGCGCGTTGAGCGGCCTCTTCATCTTGTTTTGCCTCTTCTCGGGCATCGTGAGATTCTTTTTCGTTCTTTTTAATGGCTTCATTGGCCATTTCACGGCCTCCCTTCATCCAAACATCATAGTAGAATTTCCCACCCAACAAAGAAGCATTGGACGAAGGGTCCTTGGTGTCGTCAGCTGAGAAGATAGCTTCTGTCTAGGCTATAGCCTTAACATGTTCACAGCCGGTTTTCTCCAAAATGGTCGCAACCACTCTAGCACCGGCGAAAGCGCAGAAATCCCCGTGATCGTCGAGTATTTCATCAAAAGCTTCGGCTTCTTCGCCGATCCATTGGATAACTCCTTCGAGATCACCATGAATAAACTTTTGTTCCGAAGAGTATGCTCCCACCTTAGTAAAGCTATCTCTCAATTTCTTCGTGCATCCTATAGATGTTTCGTAGCATCTTTCCTTGGTATCCCAAAGCTCTTCAAAATTCTTTTGCACTCTGGATCTTTCCATTTCACTTATTTCTTGTTTAGCCTTTGCAACTTCAAAAATTTCATTCATCTCTACAAGTTTTTTCTTTAAATCTTCGACTTCAACTTTATGGGCTTCGTCTTGAGCAATAAGCTTAGTCTCGCAAGTCTTCAGCTTGTCCACTAAGGAAAATAGTATCTCATCTTTTTCAAAAGCTTCGTTCCTTAATGTGATGACCTCCGATCGAAGATTTCCAAGAGCTATCTCGCAGCTCTCGTCATCTGCTTCCTTTTGAGCTCTCAAAGCTTTACTTAGAATTAATCCCTAAAACAAAAAATATGTGTGAGAACATAACAATAACAACAAAACCTTCAAACCTAGTTTATTCTACAACAAAAATATATATACCTTCAAGCTATTATAAGCAAGGCTATCTGCAAGATCATCCTTTGACATTATAGATAGACCGAGCTTAAGCTTCAGAAATCTCATGTTTCTCATCGTCTCCCGGCAAACAGATATCTCTTTATTGTCCGGAAGACAATACAGAAAATCATCTTCATCAGTGTCGTTGTATACCAAGGATCCTTGTGGATACTTTAGATCCCTGGCATATTGCCTAGCTTCGACAATTTGTTCTTTCGACAATTGCTTCCCTGAAGCATGTCGCACAATAAACTCCATCCCTTCGGTAGGTGCTTCAGGAGCAGGAGACTTAAGTTTCCCAGGCACACTTTCTTTTTCCACAAGTACTGGAGTAGCCCCCGAAGGGCATACTTCGGCGGAGCAGAGGGTCCAGCCTCAGAAATAGCTTGCGCCATACAATCTTCATCAGATTTCTTCAAGGCCTCACCCTCTAAATCAGTTGCTGCAGTAGGAGTTTATACTTTCACAGATTCCATGACAGTGTCTAGTACGCTGGCCATCCTCCTCCTCTTTGGAGTTACTGTAGGAATCTTTGATACCCTCGGCAGCTTCGTCTCTTGCAACGGACTCGAAGCCTTTGGTGGTTCTACTGATCTCTTCAGTTTTGGCTCTTCGGCCGATTCTATCCTAGCTTCGGCAGGGGTGGAGTGAATTGGCTCAGGAACAGAAGAAGACCCCTCAATAGGCCTCGGCTCCGGCCGTTTCAACGCGCTTAGGGCGATGTGTTAAAACCTTAACTTTTTTTGGCTCCGGCATGTTAGAAATCGCCGAAGCAACAGTCTTTCTTTTCTTTCCTTGCTTTCATGAAGGGTAACAGTAATCCAGGTATACAAACCCAATAACATCAAAAACCATATTCAGTCTCTTTTTGCTTCAACCCCCAAAGGCTGTCCTCACAGCATCATCTTCAGCCCTCGAATATGCACCAAGCAATTCATCACTGGTTGCTTCGATGGCATCTAGCCAGTCATCGTTCGGCTCATCGAATTGATTCTCGTACCTGAAGCTGTACTTCAAGTAAACTAGACCGCCTTGGCTAGACCCAGCAGCAGCTTCCTTCGGCATCTCCCACCCACTTGCGAGTGGACACACCCTATAAGTGATATGCTCCTGCACCAAGTCTCTTGTGCCTATGTAAGTACATACTGTGTTAAAGGCCATTTGACATGCTTGAATGTCGTTCCCAAGGGCAGTGGATGGTCTCCTAATGCCGAAACGAGACTAGATAGGGCGTTGAATAATTCCCTTAATATCTTCCCTTTCAGCCAGGTCATTTTTCACATATAACCACTCCTGCATCCAGGCCCCAGGCCATCTCTTCCGAAATGTTAGAACCGGGTAGCTCACCTCAGAGCGAGGCACGAAGCTATAACAACTAAAGCTGTTGTGATATTGCTTTTTTCTGGTAGCCTTTGTTTCATATGATAGTTCATGCATGTTGTAGAAGCATTTTGCATTTGGTTCTAGCCCCTGACTCCTCATGGCCCAAATAAAGACCCCTATCTTGATAATAGCTTCGGGGGTAATCTGATGAAGGTAAATTTCGAAAGTCTTTAAAACTTTGACCAACAACTTATCCAAAGGGAACCAAAGCCCTGCCTTCATGAAGCTCCTATAAACCACCACCTTGTCAGCTTCGGGCAGAGGGACATTACTTCCCCTCCAGCCCTCACAATAGAGATATCACAGAAGTACCTTCCTCTCATGGCATCAATCTGCCCCTGCTTAATGGTTGATTTCCTGTAGATAACATGGCTTGGTCTCCATGGCCAATTTTCGGCGCCCTCACTCTCGCTTTCTACATCGAAACCTTCACTGTCACTAGAATCCTCAGATATTCTAGCTAACGTCTCATGAGTAATCTTGTCTGCGTTGGTTCTTTCCATATCTTTGTAAAACCCGGATAACGCCGGGTCGACAATCTTCTTCCCGTCAGTCTTGAACCGAAGGACGTTGAAATACCGAAGCTTAAAGTCCAATCAAACTCGACAAAGCAAGAAAGCTTAAAGTGACAAGCGCGGTGTAAGCAATCGGAATGGCACAAAAAATGTTTTAAATGCGGGCTCCTATTTATATGCCCAGCGCCCCACGGTCTGGTGGGTCCTGTATGTCAGTGTCATTCGCTATTCTAGCGAAGGGAAGGTGTTTTTTTCGGACCTTCGACTAAAGGCCTTCGTTCATGTTGTAGTCTAAATTTGTTATAAAGAAACAAATTAATACTACGAGGGGCTACTGTTGGGGGCCTTCTCCTTCCGAAGATCCTCAAAAAACATAATTAACCATTTGTCTTTAGCATGAGCTATTACAGGAAGCTTCATCTCCAGGGCATAATTAACACACAGAATGAAGATAGATTCTAAAGGAGACAAGAGTAAACGCCAAAGCTATCAGCAAACGAAAAGGTTTCGGCTCGCAACAAAGCAGAGAAGTGTTGATAATGGTCGAAGAAGGAAAAGACTACTTAGTACTTTATAATTTGTATTACGATCATGTGTAAACTCTAAGGACATAAATGTACTTTTAACCGGGCTACGTCCTATTTCTATAAATAGATGAACAGTAACACCGTACTGTTCACGCTGGATTGTATTCACTCTCTCGCATCCTCGCCTTCGAACAAGCCGAAGTTATCAATGTAATATTAATATTATTGATATTTATGTATGTTTTATGAGATAAAAGAATAAATGAATTATTATGATATAACTGTCACAATCATTCCCTCGCATTTCTATTCCTGTATTGATATGATGAAGGTGTGTCCTTATTGACCTTCATTCGAGGAGCATTATATTCATAAGGAGATAATGCTTTAGGGGACAAAGGTCCTTAATGATTGACAATGGTGTTGCCTTGTTCTTGATTCATAGCATTTGAGAACAAGTGACCAACGGTACCCCCAACCCCAAGCAGTTGAAGGACCAATGGTCCACAAATAACCACAAGGTCATCCTCTTCAAAGGCATATACAAATGATTGTTCATGGTCCGATCGAGCGGAGCAGATGGTGATATGCTTCTCGAAGCATCAAATGAGAGCTTCCACAACAGGTATGACGAAATGGACTTCAAGCTGGAGCATATGTGGCACGCTCTTCGCCATCAACCGAAATGGTGCGCACAACATGGTAACAATGACTCCAGTGATGGGAGCAAAAGATCTCGTGTAAATTTAGATAGTGATTATAGCTCTGCATCACTAGATATTGTCGAATCAACCCGCTCTATTGGTAGTAATAGGGAAAAAGCACAACGCAAAGGGAAGAGGCTAGCACGAGTAGCATTAAGTCTCATGTAATGGAGAAGAGCATCGTGAACAGGCTATACAAAGCCAGGAAGCATTTACTAAATTGTTGGATCGATCCATTGTCAACATGGACAATGACATAAAAAGAGCCTACAAGTTGGCAGTACAAAAATTAACCAAGCAAATTAGATAAGGAAAACATATGAAGGTGGATGAGAAAAATGACAATGAGTAGTATTGTATCGCTATTTTACGAACTATGTAATTTTTTTAAAAAAATATTTATTTTGTTTGAATTATGTATTTTTAATTATGTTATCAGATGATCTTTTTCAAACAAACATCGTATTTCGTTTTAAATAAGAGTTCGTAAAATAAAAGTTGACGTGACACTAAGATAATTGTAGGCTAACAGTAAATATTGTACACTGAAGCACCATGATCGATAAAGACCAACTACAGTTGATAGCATGATAGATAAAGTGATCCGTAGCAGACATGGCGGAAGGCCATTTCAATCTCCCAGCCTACGAACATTTTGTGAGGTGATATTTTCTAAGAGCATCTCCAACAACAGTCCTAAACAGTATTGTATTTTAAAATATAGGATTCTAACATAAAAAAACTGATCCAATAGAGTTCTATTTCACAAAAATTCATCAAAGAATAATATGACTCGGTCTCTCAGGTCCTAAATATGCTCAAGACCTAACCTTTTATTTACTAAATAACATGATTTATTTCCTAATAATATGATATAGGACTCTGTTAAGCACTAATTTGAGCCGGCCGACGGTTCGCGGTCCAGACGGTCCGCGTCTGTGGGCCGAATGGTCCGCGCCTGTAGGCCGGACGGTCCGCGCAAGCGCA
This sequence comes from Zea luxurians, assembly GCA_029449295.1. Classification (NCBI taxonomy): domain Eukaryota; kingdom Viridiplantae; phylum Streptophyta; class Magnoliopsida; order Poales; family Poaceae; genus Zea; species Zea luxurians. Next base: position 114,036 of record JAOPSE010001022.1, read on the forward strand.
GAACAGATTAGGGTTCCAAGTTTTGTGCTACGGTGGTTAGCTAGATTCGCGGGATTCGCTCGGAAATTAGTTTGTAAAGGGTCCAGCCCCCCTCCTCTATAAATAGAGAGGTATAAGGCCGATTTGTAAGAATCAATCGAATCAATACAATTTCTATCTCGCATTTATTTCCTGTACAATTAGGAGTAGTTCTAGTCTAGTTCTAGTTTAGCCTCTCAATCCTCAAATTCCCCGCTTCTCTTCGACTCTACGTCGATTATAGGAGTCTAGGTTGGCCTGCCCGAGCCTAGACACCACCTAGGATCTCTCCTCCCCAACGGGGTCCCTCCCGGGAGCGAGATCCAAGCGCCGCCGGCGATCTTCCGCCGCCCCTGCGCACGCGCGGACCGTCCGGCCCTAGGGCGCGAACCGTCCGGCCGTCAAGCAGGGAACCCTAGCCCTGCACCAGGTCACAGACCGTCCGGCCCTGTGCCGCAGACCGTCCGCGCCTATCCAGAGCACGGCCGCCGGTTCTTGTTGAGTGTTTGGCGCTCCAAAAAGGCGTCAACATACTTTTGGTGACTCCGCTGGAGAGAACAAATATAGACTTATCAAATCGGCCATCAATGGTCGGTTCAAAGGATAGCTCTAATATTTCCCCAAGCAACATCATAGAGCCGACTTGGGAGACCTTGTCGGCTGACGAACAGCTCCAGTTCGAGGAGCACAAGGAGCAGATGATCCAGGAGGCAAAAGTAAAGTTCTTGGCTAACTTCAAAATGGACAGGAACAACAAGGTCGTCTGACATCGGGCGACGGATCCGGCTTCGCTCCGACCCACACCAGATATCCCCAATGTAAGTAATACAAACGAGCTGCAATCTCTTAGAAATTATGTAGATGAGCAGCGAGAACAAATGCAAAACATCATAGGGGGTATGCAAAACGATTATAGGAGGCTAGTACGTGCTTTTGATAAATCTAATATTGCAAATTTTCCGTCGCACGAGGTTGAATTAGGGGGTAACACATGTAATACATCGACTATAGGTTGTCACGACCAGTCACAACCCCTTTATGGAATGCCGATGGACACATACCCTGAGCAACCGCAAATCGGCAGTAAATCAGCCGATCTGCACATGCCTGGACCGTCCGCACGTGAGCGCGGACCGTCCGGATCAGCCATAGCTGGGCCTATTTTTACTGAGTTACCCAGACATGTACCCGAGCCACAACATGTGGCACATAATCTAACTTGCCCAGTCGGACCGTCCGCATACCACGACGAACGGTCCGCATATAATCACGGACGATCCGGGCCAATGTCCAGACAGTCTGCGCTTGACCTTTTTGAGGAGGATTGCTACCCGAATCCTCACCCGTCCCAGCAACACTTCCCATCACACTATGTGATGCATCAGCCCAATAATACAAAATTCAGAGCACAAGAAAGCTTTCCGGTCCCGCCTAGAAGGCCGGAAAGGAACGATCAATCCTATGAGTCATATAGGGCAAACGGCAATGCACCATATAGCTCAAACCAATGGGGGGGAAGACAACATGCCAATTTCCAGCTAACCCCACCTATGCTTGATCAGAGAACCGGTGGTCTCGCACTAGCTGCCATTGATATAGTGAGGGAGGAAATAGCTGGGGCGTTCCGAGATAAGCTCGGAGTAAACATGATCCCTGGGGGGCAATCATATCGGAAACCTTATTGTCGGGGACCATAATTAGGGGTACCCTCAAGACGCCTAATTCTCAGCTGGTAACCCCCATCAGCATAAAGCTGCAAAGGCCTGATGGGTTTGATTAAGTCAGGGATCAGTCCACACGAGTGACTTGACCACGCCACGCCCGAGCCTAGCCTCGGGCGAGGGCAGCCGACCCTAAGATGACTCCGTCTCGCCTGAGGTCTCCTCTTTCACGGCAGGCGCATCCCCGGCTCGCCCTAGGCCCCGCCTCCGATAAGGAGAAACCCTGACTAAATCACCGCACCAACCGACCGAGTCACCAGGGCGTTTAACGCAAAAGGTAAGACCGACGGGCGGCCAGGCTTCGCCAGTGGTGCCATAGGAGACTCCGCCCGACCCAGGGCTCGGACTCAGGCTAAGGCCTCGGAAGACGGCGAACTCCGCTCCGCCCGACCCAGGGCTCGGACTCAGGCTAAGGCCTCGGAAGACGGCGAACTCCGCTCCGCCCGACCCAGGGCTCGGACTCAGGCTAAGGCCTCGGAAGACGGCGAACTCCGCTCCGCCCGACCCAGGGCTCGGACTCAGGCTAAGGCCTCGGAAGACGGCGAACTCCGCTCCGCCCGACCCAGGGCTCGGACTCAGGCTAAGGCCTCGGAAGACGGCGACCTCCGCCTCGCCCGACCCAGGGCTCGGACTCCGCCTCGGCCTCTGCCGAATAATCTCCGCCTCGCCCGACCAGGGCTCGGACTCTGTCTCTGTCTTGCAGGACGGACTCGGCCACAGCCTCGGAGGAGCCTCCACGACGCCCGACCTAGGATACGAGACCGCCACGTCAACAGGAAGCGTCATCATCACCCTGCCCCGAGCCGACTTGGGTCGCAGAGAACAAGACCGGCGTCCCATCTGGCCAGCTATGCCAGATAGGCCATGATGGCGCCCCGCTAGATCATGACGACGGCGGCTCCCAGCTCCCTTACGAAAGCAGGAGAACGTCAGCAAGGACCCAGCCACCTCGACAGCTGTCCCCCCGTCCGGCTCCGTTACTCCTCCAACAGCCACGACGCCACTCCAACAGGGTGCCACGATCTCTCTGGCTGCCACCTGGGCATGTACATAGGGCGCTAGCTCTCCCTCGCTAGACACGTAGCACCTTGCTACACCCCCGTCTTGTACACCTGGACCCTCTCCTTACGACTATAAAAGGAAGGGCCAGGGCCTTCTTAGAGAAGGTTGGCCTCGCGGGGACGAAAGGCAGGGGCAGGCGCTCTCTCGGGGCCGCCCTCTCCCTTCACCTCGTGCGGACGCTTGTAACCCCCTACTGCAAGCGCACCCGACCTGGGCGCGGGACGAACACGAAGGCCGTGGGAATTTCTCCGACTCCCTCGCGATCCGGCTCCGGCCACCGACCTCTCTCTCACTCCGTTCCCCCCTTTGCGCTCGCTCCACGCGCTCGACCCATCTGGGCTGGGGCACGCGGCACTCTCACTCGTCGGCTCGAGGACCCCCCGGTCACGGAACGCCGACAGTTGGCGCGCCAGGTAGGGGGATGCGCTGCGTGTTGACGTTCGATTTCCCGTCAAGCTCCAGATGGGCAGTCTCCAACAACCTCTTCAACCCGGGACGGTGCTCCGTTTCGGGAACCTCGAGTTCATCTCGCTCGACGGCGACTACGACATGATACTCCTTCCACCGCCGCGCGACGGCGACATTGATGGCGGACGGCCCGCCCGCTGGCGGCGGAATCGACGACGTCTTTCCCGCGTAGGGGAAGGACAACTTTCGAGCTCGCCCCATCCTCTCCCTCGCCGTCGAAGGAGGAGGAGGCGGGGCAACCGGGGCCGAGCGGGAGGTCGCGCTCCGACGGCTGTCGGGCAAATCGACATCCCCGGCGCCTCGACGGAGGACACGCCAAGCGTCGCCCTCGCGTTCAAGGCAGACGCGAGCGCCATCCCCCCGCAACACGTCGACTCCGAGCAAGTGGACGACGCCAGCACGCTCACGGAAGGCCTGCAGGACGTCGCCCTCGGACCCAAGACGACGACGCGGTCAGCCCCCGACGCGACTTCATCGCTCCTCGTCGACAAAAAGGTATCGACTGCTACCCATCTTTCGTTATTTCGACTCGGCCTCAGCCCGCCTGGCGATCTCGCTTTGGCGGGCGCTCACATTGAGGCGAGTGCAACCTCTCTGGGGTTTCCTGTGCGGTCGCCTTGGGACCGATTGACGGGTGTCTCGACCTACGGACCCTCTGGGTCCGAGGGAGACGACGACCCCAGCATCTGCTGGGATTTCTCCGGATCTGGCAACCCTAGTGCCATGCGGGACTTCATGACCGCATGTGACTACTGCCTCTCCGACTGTTCCGACGGCAGCCGCAGCCTTGGCGACAAGGACTGCGGCCTGAGTCGCGAATGTTTCCACATCGAGCTAGGGGATCCCTCCGGAGGCGGCTGTCTCGGCATGCCGGAGGATGGTGATCCCCCTAGGCCAGCGCCTCGCGCTGACATCCCGCGGGAGCTAGCTGTGGTCCCCGCTTCGACGGGAGGTCACGACCCACAGCTCGAGCAAGTCCGCGGGGCGCAGGCCGGGTTCGATGAAGGAGCAGGAGCGCTCGAGGCAATCCGTCAGAACATCGGGCAGGTATGGGCGAGCCAACCCCCGGCCGGAGGAATACGTCACTTGCCCCAAGGTCTCCAGCACCGCATCGCCAACGATGCCAGGGACAAACCGCCACCCGCATCCGGCGGGACTGGCCAGGACCTGGTCGCTGCAGCAATGCTCCTCCGCGCGATGCCGGAGTCATCAACCACCGAGGGACGGCGAATTCAGGGAGAACTCAGGCATCTCCTGGAAGGCGCTGCGGCCCGGCGGGCAGAGAGCTCTGCCTCTCGAAGGCGGGGATACACCCCGGATCCTCGTGCCGCGACTTCCCGACTCACGCGGGAAGCCTCGGTCTTCACCGGGCGCACGCGCAACACCGCGCCTGCGGCCCCGGGCCACCTCGGCGACGAGCACCCTCATCGTGACCGTCGGGCACGCCTCGACGAAAGGGTGCGCCGAGGCTACCACCCCAGGCGTGGGGGACGTTATGACAGCGGGGAGGATCGAAGTCCCTCGCCCGAACCACCCGGTCCGCAGGTCTTTAGCCGAGCCATTCGGCGGGCGCCGTTTCCGCCCCGATTCCGACCCCCGCCTACTATCACGAAGTACTCGGGGGAGACGAGACCGGAATTGTGGCTTGCAGACTACCGCCTGGCCTGTCAGCTGGGTGGGACGGACGATGACAACCTCATCATCCGAAACCTCCCCCTATTTCTCTCCGACACCGCTCGTGCCTGGTTGGAGCACCTGCCCCCGGGGCAGATTTCCAACTGGGAGGATCTGGTCCAGGCCTTCGCCGGGAACTTCCAGGGCACGTACGTGCGCCCCGGGAATTCCTGGGACCTCCGAAGCTGTCGGCAATTGCCGGGAGAGTCCCTTCGGGACTACATCCGGCGGTTCTCGAAGCAGCGCACCGAGCTGCCCAACATCACCGACTCCGATGTCATCGGCGCGTTCCTCGCCGGCACCACCTGCCGCGACCTGGTGAGCAAGTTGGGTCGCAAGACCCCCACCAGGGCGAGCGAGCTGATGGACATCGCTACCAAGTTCGCCTCCGGCCAGGAGGCGGTAGAGGCCATCTTCCGAAAGGACAAGCAGCCCCAGGGCCGCCCGTCGGAAGATGCTCCCGAGGCGTCTGCTCCGCGCGGCGCCAAGAAGAAAGGCAGGAGGAAGTCGCAAGCGAAACGCGACGTTCCCGATGCTGACCTTGTCGCCGCCGCCGAGCGCAAGAACCCTCGGAAACCCCCCGGAGGTGCAAACCTCTTCGACAAGGCACTCAAGGAGACGTGCCCCTACCATCAGGGGCCCGTCAAACACACCCGCGAAGAGTGCGTCATGCTTCGGCGTCACTTCCATCGGGCCGGGCCACCCGCCGGGGGTGGCAAGGCTCACGACGACGAAAAAAGGGAGGATCACCAAGCAGGAGAGTTCCCCGAGGTCCGCGACTGCTTCATGATCTACGGAGGGCATGTGGCGAATGCCTCGGCTCGGCATCGTAAGCAAGAGCGTCGGGAGGTCTGCTCGGTGAAGGTGGCGGCGCCAGTCTACCTAGACTGGTCCGACAAGCCCATCACCTTCGACCAGGACGACCACCCCGACCACGTGCCGAGCCCGGGGAAGTACCCGCTCGTCGTCGATCCTGTCATTGGCGACGTCAGGCTCACCAAGGTCCTGATGGATGGGGGCAGCTGCCTCAACATCATCTACGCCGAGACTCTCAAGCTCCTGCGCGTCGACTTGTCGTCCGTCCGAGCAGGCGCTGCGCCCTTCCACGGGATCATTCCCGGGAAGCGCGTCCAGCCCCTCGGACAGCTCGACCTCCCTGTCTGCTTCGGAACACCCTCCAACTTCCGAAGGGAGACTTTGACGTTCGAGGTGGTCGGGTTCCGAGGGACCTACCACGCGGTGTTGGGAAGGCCATGCTACGCGAAGTTCATGGCCATCCCCAACTACACCTACCTGAAGCTCAAGATGCCGGGCCCCAACGGGGTCATCACCGTCGGCCCCACGTACAAACACGCATTCGAATGCGATGTGGAGTGCGTGGAGTACGCCGAGGCCCTCGCCGAGTCCGAGGCCCTCATTGCCGACCTAGAAAGCCTCTCCCGAGAGGTGCCGGATGTGAAGCGGCATGCCGGCAACTTCGAGCCAGCAGAGACGGTTAAGGCCGTCCCTCTCGACCCCAGTGGCGACGCCTCCAAGCAGATCCGGATCGGTTCGGGGCTCGACCCCAAATAGGAGGCAGTGCTCGTCGACTTTCTCCGCGCAAACGCCGACGTTTTCGCGTGGAGTCCCTCGGACATGCCCGGCATACCGAGGGAAGTCGCCGAGCACTCGCTGGATATTCGGGCCGGGGCCCGACCGGTCAGACAGCCTCTGCGCCGATTCGACGAGGAAAGGCGCAGAGTGATAGGCGAGGAGGTCCACAAGCTGATGGCAGCAGGGTTCATCAAAGAGGTATTCCATCCCGAATGGCTTGCCAACCCTGTACTTGTGAGGAAAAAAGGGGGGAAGTGGCGGATGTGTGTAGACTACACTGGCCTCAACAAAGCATGTCCAAAGGTCCCCTACCCTCTACCTCGCATCGACCAAATTGTGGACTCCACAGCAGGGTGCGAAACCCTGTCTTTTCTCGATGCCTACTCAGGGTATCATCAAATCAAGATGAAAGAGTCCGACCAGCTCGCGACTTCTTTCATCACGCCCTTCGGCATGTACTGTTATGTCACAATGCCGTTCGGGTTGAGGAACGCGGGTGCAACGTACCAGCGGTGCATGAACCATGTGTTCGGCGAACACATTGGTCGCACGGTCGAGGCCTACGTCGACGACATCGTGGTCAAGACGAGGAAAGCCTCCGACCTTCTCTCCGACCTCGGACTGACATTCCGGTGTCTCAAGGCGAAGGGCGTCAAGCTCAATCCCGAGAAGTGCGTCTTCGGGGTGCCCCGGGGCATGCTCTTGGGGTTCATCGTCTCCGAGCGGGGCATCGAAGCCAGTCCGGAGAAGATCGCAGCAATCACAAACATGGGACCTGTCAAGGACTTAAAAGGCGTACAGAGGGTCATGGGATGCCTCGCGGCCTTGAGCCGCTTCATCTCGCGCCTCGGCGAAAGAGGCCTGCCCCTGTACCGCCTCTTAAGGAAGGCCGAATGCTTCACTTGGACTCCCGAGGCCGAGGAAGCCCTCGGGAGCCTGAAGGCACTCCTCACACAGGCGCCCATCTTGGTACCCCCAACTGATGGAGAGACCCTCCTGGTCTACGTCGCCGCAACCACTCAGGTGGTCAGCGCCGCGATCGTGGTCGAAAGGCAGGAAGAGGGGCATGCTTTGCCCATTCAGAGGCCAGTTTACTTCGTCAGCGAAGTGCTGTCCGAGACCAAGACCCGCTACCCACAAGTCTAGAAGCTGCTATACGCTGTGGTCCTGACGAGGCGAAAGTTGCGACATTACTTCGAGTCCCATCCGGTGACTGTGGTGTCATCCTTCCCCCTGGGGGAGATCATCCAGTGCCGGGAAGCCTCGGGACGGATCGCAAAGTGGGCGGTGGAAATCATGGGCGAGGTGATCTCGTTCGCCCCTCGGAAGGCCATCAAGTCCCAGGCACTGGCGGATTTCGTAGCCGAATGGGTCGATACCCAGTTACCAACGGCTCCGATCCAACCAGAACTCTGGACCATGTTTTTCGACGGGTCGCTGATGAAGACGGGAGCTGGCGCGGGCCTGCTTTTCGTCTCGCCCCTCGGAAAACACCTGCGCTACGTGCTTCGCCTCCATTTCCCGGCGTCTAACAATGTAGCTGAGTACGAGGCTCTGATCAACGGGTTGCGAATCGCCATCGAGCTAGGGGTTCGACGCCTCGATGCACGCGGCGACTCGCAGCTCGTCATCGACCAAGTCATGAAGAATTCCCTCTGCCGCGACCCGAAGATGGAGGCCTACTGCGAAGAGGTTCGACGCCTGGAGGACAAGTTCTACGGGCTCGAACTTAACCACATCGCCCGACGCTATAACGAGACTGCGGACGAGCTGGCGAAGATAGCCTCGGGGCGGACAACGGTTCCCCCGGACGTCTTCGCCCGGGATCTGCACCAACCCTCAGTCAAGATATGCGACGCGCCCGAACCCGAGGCACCCTCGGCCTCGTCCGAGGTGACCTCGGCTCAGCCCGAGCCGTCCTCGGCTCAATCCAAGGAACCCTCGGGGCCCGAGCGCGAAGCGCTGCACGTCGAGGAGGAGCAGAACGGGGTCGTGCCAGATCAAGATTGGAGGACCCCGTACCTGCAATATCTCCGCCGAGGAGAGCTGCCCCTCGACCAAACCGAGGCTCGGCGGGTAACGCGACGAGCAAAATCGTTCGTCCTGTTGGGCGACAAGAAGGAGCTCTACCACCGCAGCCCCTCGGGCATCCTCCAGCGATGCATTACCATCGCCGAAGGTCAGGACCTCCTGCAGGAAATACACTCGGGGGCTTGCGGTCATCATGCAGCACCTCGAACCCTCGTCGGGAATGCTTTCCGCCAAGGCTTCTACTGGCCAACGGCGGTGGCTGAGGCCACTAGAATTGTCCGCGCCTGCGAAGGGTGCCAATTCTATGCGAAGCAGACCCACCTGCCCGCTCAGGCTCTGCAGACGATACCCATCACCTGGCCCTTCGCTGTGTGGGGTCTGGACCTCGTCGGCCCACTGCAGAAGGCACCCGGGGGCTACACTCACCTGCTGGTCGCCATCGACAAATTCTCCAAGTGGATCGAGGTCCGACCCCTAAGCAGCATCAGGTCCGAGCAGGCGGTGGCATTCTTCACCAACATCATCCATCGCTTCGGGGTCCCGAACTCCATCATCACCGACAATGGCACCCAGTTCACCGGCAAAAAATTCTTGGATTTTTGCGACGATCACAACATCCGGGTGGACTGGGCCGCCGTAGCTCACCCCATGTCGAATGGGCAAGTGGAACGTGCCAATGGCATGATTCTACGGGGGCTTAAGCCTCGGATTTATAACAGTCTCAACAAGTTCGGCAAGCAATGGATGAAGGAACTCCCCTCGGTGGTCTGGAGCCTGAGGACGACTCCAAGCCGACTCCAAACCGATACCGCGACTCGAGGCCGCCCAGCCTGCGATCCAGCGGCGCCAGCCTGGCGCAGCGGTCAAACGCGGTCAAAAATGGGCCGGCAGTAATGACGGTGGCAGGCGTGTGAGGGCAGCGGTCACGCCTTCGGCCAGGCTCACGTCCCATCCGGGGGCAGCAAGAGAACCCTTCTCACGGCGTGAAGACGACGCGTCCGTGACCCGTACCTCGAACGGCTCGCGCACGCAACGGCAACCTCGCCAACTACTCACCCCAGCGCATTAACTCCACGGCGAAATAGGTGACGTTTCTGGCAGGGGCAGCCGGCGGCGCTTCGCCTCCGCCAAAAACGGCCACGCCGAGAAAGGTACGCCACGAAGTTCAATTTCGAATCCCTTTTTCCCTTTTCCTTCTTTCTCTATCTCTTGCAACAGGGACCGAGAAGGGGGATAACCCCAAAGGGATCCTTCCCCGTGAAGGAACTAGGCCCCGAGCCTCCCTACTGATCAGGGGTTCGAAGGCTGGCCCCCCGAAGGGTTCAACAGCCGCCTCAGATCGCGTGGGCCCGACACCCACTACTGGTCAGGGGTTCGAAGGTCGGCCCCCGAAAGGTTCCATGACCGCCTCAGGCTACTAGGGCTCCATGCCCCCTACTGATCAGGGGTTCGAAGGCTGGCCTGTCGAAGGGTTCACAGCCGCCTCAGACGCCGAGCGAGGGATGACCAGGGGTACGTTCGATACATAACCAAGGCTCGGGCTGCGCTCCCGAGGTACCCTAGGACATTTCCGAGACCAGCGGGAACGACTCTGTAACGGAATCCCATCGGAGGGAGGCAACGAGCCCTCGGACCCCGTCGCTAGGGGACCGGGTCCGGCAGATCACCCGCAGGTACTTTTGGGCGTGCCTCCGGGCCCCTAGCCGACCCCTAACGAACGGGGCACGGACGTCCACTCGGATTACCCGATCGCAGCTCACCGGAGACACCATGTTCGGTGCCCATCGAGGGTAACATGGCGCACTCCCCCCCTCCTCCTTGCGGAAAGGCGACGTAGGGGCGTATATAAAAAGTCGAGTCTGTCCCTGATCGTCCTCTCGCTCCGTGCGAAGGCTCGGGGGCTGCTCTCGCAAACCCGGCTCTGGCCGAACCGTTGACAGCGTCAACATACCAGCCCGAGAACTTGGGCCCCGACAGTGCACCTGGGTTACGCCCTGCTCGCATGAGGGAACCGCTAGTCACGCCGAAGCATTGCGCAAGGCATTAAGACCTCGAAGGAGTGAAACCACTCCTCCGAGGCCTCGGGGGCTACACCCGGCGGGTGCGCTCGCGCGCACCCACCGGAACAAGGTACCTCCGAGAAAGGCTGGTCCCCTTGCAAAAAAGTGCGATGCAAGCCTCCAAGCGAGTGTTAACACTCTCTTCGAGGCTCGGGGGCTACTGTCGGGGACCATAATTAGGGGTACCCTCAAGACGCCTAATTCTCAGCTGGTAACCCCCATCAGCATAAAGCTGCAAAGGCCTGATGGGTTTGATTAAGTCAGGGATCAGTCCACACGAGTGACTTGACCACGCCACGCCCGAGCCTAGCCTCGGGCGAGGGCAGCCGACCCTAAGATGACTCCGTCTCGCCTGAGGTCTCCTCTTTCACGGCAGGCGCATCCCCGGCTCGCCCTAGGCCCCGCCTCCGATAAGGAGAAACCCTGACTAAATCACCGCACCAACCGACTGAGTCACCAGGGCGTTTAACGCAAAAGGTAAGACCGACGGGCGGCCAGGCTTCGCCAGTGGTGCCATAGGAGACTCCGCCCGACCCAGGGCTCGGACTCAGGCTAAGGCCTCGGAAGACGGCGAACTCCGCTCCGCCCGACCCAGGGCTCGGACTCAGGCTAAGGCCTCGGAAGACGGCGAACTCCGCTCCGCCCGACCCAGGGCTCGGACTCAGGCTAAGGCCTCGGAAGACGGCGAACTCCGCTCCGCCCGACCCAGGGCTCGGACTCAGGCTAAGGCCTCGGAAGACGGCGAACTCCGCTCCGCCCGACCCAGGGCTCGGACTCAGGCTAAGGCCTCGGAAGACGGCGACCTCCGCCTCGCCCGACCCAGGGCTCGGACTCCGCCTCGGCCTCTGCCGAATAATCTCCGCCTCGCCCGACCAGGGCTCGGACTCTGTCTCTGTCTTGCAGGACGGACTCGGCCACAGCCTCGGAGGAGCCTCCACGACGCCCGACCTAGGATACGAGACCGCCACGTCAACAGGAAGCGTCATCATCACCCTGCCCCGAGCCGACTTGGGTCGCAGAGAACAAGACCGGCGTCCCATCTGGCCAGCTATGCCAGATAGGCCATGATGGCGCCCCGCTAGATCATGACGACGGCGGCTCCCAGCTCCCTTACGAAAGCAGGAGAACGTCAGCAAGGACCCAGCCACCTCGACAGCTGTCCCCCCGTCCGGCTCCGTTACTCCTCCAACAGCCACGACGCCACTCCAACAGGGTGCCACGATCTCTCTGGCTGCCACCTGGGCATGTACATAGGGCGCTAGCTCTCCCTCGCTAGACACGTAGCACCTTGCTACACCCCCGTCTTGTACACCTGGACCCTCTCCTTACGACTATAAAAGGAAGGGCCAGGGCCTTCTTAGAGAAGGTTGGCCTCGCGGGGACGAAAGGCAGGGGCAGGCGCTCTCTCGGGGCCGCCCTCTCCCTTCACCTCGTGCGGACGCTTGTAACCCCCTACTGCAAGCGCACCCGACCTGGGCGCGGGACGAACACGAAGGCCGTGGGAATTTCTCCGACTCCCTCGCGATCCGGCTCCGGCCACCGACCTCTCTCTCACTCCGTTCCCCCCTTTGCGCTCGCTCCACGCGCTCGACCCATCTGGGCTGGGGCACGCGGCACTCTCACTCGTCGGCTCGAGGACCCCCCGGTCACGGAACGCCGACACTTATGACAGCCGATTTGATCACCACCCATACCCCCAGGGAACTAGGATACCAGAATTCTCAAAATTTTCGGGTGACCAGGGAAAGAGCACGCGCGAACACATAGGCCAGTACTTAACGCAATTATGGGACTTGGCCGACACAGAAGCGTTTCGCGTATGTTTATTTTCATTTTCTTTAATAAGAACCGTGTTCGCATGGTACGCCACTTTACCTCCTAATTCTATTTCATCATGGGGGGATTTAGAACAAAAATTCCATGACCACTTTTTCTCTGATGACTATGAGTTAGATTTGGTAGACCTAGTGGCCTTATGACAGGGGAAGGACGAATCGGTTAATGACTATATCCAAAGATTCCAAGATACCAGAAACCGATGCTTCCAAATTCATTTGGCAGAAAAACAGTTAGTAGGACTAGCTTTTAATGGATTGCGATATTATTTAAAGGAAAGATTAGAGGGCATTCAATTTTTCACGCTAGCGCAATTACACCAAAGAGCTTTGGCCTATGAAAACCGAAGCAAAGAGACTGCCAAAACTATTCGTCATAATGTCCATATAGTAGAGTGTGACCAAAGTAGCTCGGACGACAAATCAACAGAAATATATGCTGCTGAAATGGTTTGGCCAAAGTAGGTCAAATCTTCGGCTTGTTCTTCCTTACAGCCGGTTCAAAAGAAACGGTAAGAGGAGGTCAAGTTTACATTTAATGTTGGTAAATGTGATAAAATATTTGATGAGTTACTCAAAAATGGCAACATTAAAATAAATCACACTGTTCCATCCGCCGACGAGCTAAAACGTCGTGCATACTGCAAGTGGCATAACTCATTTTCTCATGCCACTAATGATTGTAATGTATTCCGTTGACAGATTCAATCGGCCATTAACAAAGGACGATTGAATTTCAGGAAATGCAGGTGGACACAGAGCCCTTTCTAATGAACATGATTGTCGGCGTTCCGAGACCGGGGGGTCCTCGAGCCGACGAGTGAGAGTGCCGCGTGCCCCAGCCCAGATGGGTCGAGCGCGTGGAGCGAGCGCAAAGGGGGGAACGGAGTGAGAGAGAGGTCGGTGGCCGGAGCCGGGTCGCGAGGGAGTCGGAGAAATTCCCACGGCCTTCGTGTTCGTCCCGCGCCCAGGTCGGGTGCGCTTGCAGTAGGGGGTTACAAGCGTCCGCACGAGGTGAAGGGAGAGGGCGGCCCCGAGAGAGCGCCTGCCCCTGCCTTTCGTCCCCGCGAGGCCAACCTTCTCTAAGAAGGCCCTGGCCCTTCCTTTTATAGTCGTAAGGAGAGGGTCCAGGTGTACAAGACGGGGGTGTAGCAAGGTGCTACGTGTCTAGCGAGGGAGAGCTAGCGCCCTATGTACATGCCCAGGTGGCAGCCAGAGAGATCGTGGCACCCTGTTGGAGTGGCGTCGTGGCTGTTGGAGGAGTAACGGAGCCGGACGGGGGGACAGCTGTCGAGGTGGCTGGGTCCTTGCTGACGTTCTCCTGCTTTCGTAAGGGAGCTGGGAGCCGCCGTCGTCATGATCTAGCGGGGCGCCATCATGGCCTATCTGGCATAGCTGGCCAGATGGGATGCCGGTCTTGTTCTCTGCGACCCAAGTCGGCTCGGGGCAGGGTGATGATGACGCTTCCTGTTGACGTGGCGGTCTCATATCCTAGGTCGGGCGTCGTGGAGGCTCCTCCGAGGCTGTGGCCGAGTCCGTCCTGCAAGACAGAGACAGAGTCCGAGCCCTGGTCGGGCGAGGCGGAGATTATTCGGCAGAGGCCGAGGCGGAGTCCGAGCCCTGGGTCGGGCGAGGCGGAGGTCGCCGTCTTCCGAGGCCTTAGCCTGAGTCCGAGCCCTGGGTCGGGCGGAGCGGAGTTCGCCGTCTTCCGAGGCCTTAGCCTGAGTCCGAGCCCTGGGTCGGGCGGAGCGGAGTTCGCCGTCTTCCGAGGCCTTAGCCTGAGTCCGAGCCCTGGGTCGGGCGGAGCGGAGTTCGCCGTCTTCCGAGGCCTTAGCCTGAGTCCGAGCCCTGGGTCGGGCGGAGTCTCCTATGGCACCACTGGCGAAGTCTGGCCGCCCGTCGGTCTTACCTTTTGCGTTAAACGCCCTGGTGACTCGGTCGGTTGGTGCGGTGATTTAGTCAGGGTTTCTCCTTATCGGAGGCGGGGCCTAGGGCGAGCCGGGGATGCGCCTGCCGTGAAAGAGGAGACCTCAGGCGAGACGGAGTCATCTTAGGGTCGGCTGCCCTCGCCCGAGGCTAGGCTCGGGCGTGGCGTGGTCAAGTCACTCGTGTGGACTGATCCCTGACTTAATCAAACCCATCAGGCCTTTGCAGCTTTATGCTGATGGGGGTTACCAGCTGAGAATTAGGCGTCTTGAGGGTACCCCTAATTATGGTCCCCGACAGTAGCCCCCGAGCCTCGAAGAGAGTGTTAACACTCGCTTGGAGGCTTGCATCGCACTTTTTTGCAAGGGGACCAGCCTTTCTCGGAGGTACCTTGTTCCGGTGGGTGCGCGCGAGCGCACCCGCCGGGTGTAGCCCCCGAGGCCTCGGAGGAGTGGTTTCACTCCTTCGAGGTCTTAATGCCTTGCGCAATGCTTCGGCGTGACTAGCGGTTCCCTCATGCGAGCAGGGCGTAACCCAGGTGCACTGTCGGGGCCCAAGTTCTCGGGCTGGTATGTTGACGCTGTCAACGGTTCGGCCGGAGCCGGGTTTGCGAGAGCAGCCCCCGAGCCTTCGCACGGAGCGAGAGGACGATCAGGGACAGACTCGACTTTTTATATACGCCCCTACGTCGCCTTTCCGCAAGGAGGAGGGGGGGAGTGCGCCATGTTACCCTCGATGGGCACCGAACATGGTGTCTCCGGTGAGCTGCGATCGGGTAATCCGAGTGGACGTCCGTGCCCCGTTCGTTAGGGGTCGGCTAGGGGCCCGGAGGCACGCCCAAAAGTACCTGCGGGTGATCTGCCGGACCCGGTCCCCTAGCGACGGGGTCCGAGGGCTCGTTGCCTCCCTCCGATGGGATTCCGTTACAGAGTCGTTCCCGCTGGTCTCGGAAATGTCCTAGGGTACCTCGGGAGCGCAGCCCGAGCCTTGGTTATGTATCGAACGTACCCCTGGTCATCCCTCGCTCGGCGTTTGAGGCGGCTGTGAACCCTTCGACAGGCCAGCCTTCGAACCCCTGATCAGTAGGGGGCACGGAGCCCTAGTAGCCTGAGGCGGTCATGGAACCTTTCGGGGGCCGACCTTCGAACCCCTGACCAGTAGTGGGTGTCGGGCCCACGCGATCTGAGGCGGCTGTTGAACCCTTCGGGGGGCCAGCCTTCGAACCCCTGATCAGTAGGGAGGCTCGGGGCCTAGTTCCTTCACGGGGAAGGATCCCTTTGGGGTTATCCCCCTTCTCGGTCCCTGTTGCAAGAGATAGAGAAAGAAGGAAAAGGGAAAAAGGGATTCGAAATTGAACTTCATGGCGTACCTTTCTCGGCGTGGCCGTTTTTGGCGGAGGCGAAGCGCCGCCAGCTGCCCCTGCCAGAAACGTCACCTATTTCGCCGTGGAGTTAATGCGCTGGGGTGAGTAGTTGGCGAGGTTGCCGTTGCGTGCGCGAGCCGTTCGAGGTACGGGTCACGGACGCGTCGTCTTCACGCCGTGAGAAGGGTTCTCTTGCTGCCCCCGGATGGGACGTGAGCCTGGCCGATGGCGTGACCGCTGCCCTCACACGCCTGCCACCGTCATTACTGCCGGCCCATTTTTGACCGCGTTTGACCGCTGCGCCAGGCTGGCGCCGCTGGATCGCAGGCTGGGCGGCCTCGAGTCGCGGTATCGGTTCCGCAATCGAGGAGGTGCAGTGGTGGAGCGAGAGGCGCAGCGGTTCGCATGCAGCGCCTGGCGCGCCAGTTGAACGACGCGTGGTCTTGAGCCGTCGCGCTGGCCTGTCAGGAGTCGGGGAGGCGCGTCCACTTGGCGTGGTTGCATGCCGCTTGCTTGGCCGCTCGCCCCCTTTGCCCGTTGGTCTGGGCAAAAGTGGAGGGTTACTTGTAACCGCTGGGCGGTTGCGTGCGTCGTGCGTGGCGGTTTGGCTCCCTCTGTTTGGAGCTGGTCTGCATGACAGGCGGGCCCCAGCCCCCGCGCCGCGGGGAAAGGCCTAGGAGGCGTGTTGGAGAAGACTCGGCCCGTGACGGTTGAGGGCGCTAGCAGGGGGAGTTGCCTTTAAAAGGAGGGCGACCCTCTTCGTGAGGCGACCATGTCTCCTTTCTCCCTTATGCATTGTGTCTCTCCATCTTCCAGGCCCCCGGATGGGGGGAACCGCCGTCTTTTCGCTCCATCGTTGGAGGAACGCGACCCCGCGGGGGTTGGTACCTTTCAGCCATCGTTCGGCTTCAAGGATTTTCATCACACAGCCCAGCGGCTTCCCTCCGCCGGTGGTCACCCAAGGTGGTGGCCTCCAGCTCCCGAATGGGGAGGGGCAAACCGGGCTGTGGTCTTGGCCCTGCCCCCAGTGTTGAGGGTGTTCGTCGTCCTCGCCGGGGCGGAGATCGAGGCGAGCCGGGGCCCCACCTCCTACGCGGGCCGGCGGGCCACCTCATTTTCCAGCTTCTGGTGGCGGCAATCGCCTTTTAGCCCCATGGCGGAGACATCCTCCAGCCATGCCGGGGAAGGGGAACTGTTGCTGCCCAGCTAGGATGCAACATTCCGCCTCCCTCCTCGCGTTCGCGGCGAGGGCGGCTGCGAGGATCTGCCGGGGTGATTAGGGGTGTCCCGCGTTTGCTGGTGATTCGCCCGGAGCTTGTTGCTCCACGGGCTTCCCAGGCGGGGAGGTTGTCCGTACCCGCGGGGACGGAACCAGAGTTCCGTTTACGATGGCGCTTCGAGTGCCGGGTTTTTCGTTCATTTTCGGCTTTCGGGGCCTGAACATGTATGTAACTCCGGCACAGAGCCGTGTTTTTTCCTCATTCCTGAGCAATAAGACTTGCCTATCGATTGTCTGAATCGCTTCACCAAGCATGAGTCGCCCCGTGTCCAGGTGACGAGTGAGGTATCCGTATCCCGGAGGCGTAGGAATCCCTCGGCTCGGTCGGACCTGTTGTCCGAGGCTCCTCTAGCTTAGTTAAAAAGACCCCTCGGTCGCTCTTCGACGAGCCGAGGCCAGGGGTAGCGATATCAGCACAAGCAGAGGCGTCGTTGGCTCGGAAATGGAACCTGGTTGGCCGGAGTCCAGCTGGGTCGTCTGCTGGCAGGCTCGGCGCCGGAGTTGATTGGCCGAGGCCTCGGACCGAGCTGGCGCCCTCGGAAGGGGTCGGCCGAGGCCCCGGAGGTGGCCGGCCGAGCCGTCCGCTTGGGCCGGATCCTCGGGGAAGCCTCTGGCGGAGATTGCTCGAGCGCGGTGTCGACGTCGTCCTTTGGAGCGGAGGCCTTCGGACCGCGTGGCCACCCGAGGCCAGGTCGGGTCTTGCCGAAGGTGCTGCTGATGCCGAGGGTGTCGTCACCCTCTTCCAGCGCCGAGGTCCGCGCCTGCAGGGTCAAGTCGTTCTGTAGCGTGGGCCTTGTGCGGCCGTTGAGGCCAGAACACACACCCTTGTCGCGTTATAAAGCTGTGTCTCTTTTCCTCTTGCTTCGAGTATCTGGACTTTTTGTCGGTAGCAGGGATGTTAGTGCGAGCAAGAGTTGCTTCTCGCGGGAGGTGATGAGTGAGGTATCCGTATCCCGGAGGCGTGGGAGTCCCTCGGCTCGGTCGGCCTCGCCGCTTACGCGTACTTTTACCCATCCATGAGGCCCTGTCACCGACTCGGTCGAGAAGGCTCGAAGAATCTGCTTCAACAGAAGAGCCTTCGTACGTAAAGACTCATTCGATCCGCGGAGTCACCTTATCCGAACGCGAGTTACTTATCACAGAAGGTGACGAGTGAGGTATCCGTATCCCGGAGGCGTAGGAGTCCCTCGGCTCGGTCGGCCTTGGCTGTTTACGTGTACCCCGTCGTTTCTAGGACCCACTTTTCGAAGTAGTCAAAAAGCACGAAAGATGTTCTGGTAAAAGAGGTTTTTTGTTCGAGGAAAATTTTGACGCAGAGGGGGTTAACCCCCTTTTAGCCCCCGAGGGAGGGTCGGGCTCCGCTGAGGCGAGGCCGACCCTTCCTTGTTGACTAAACTTCGCGTGGGTACGGGGTATAAGAACAACTTGGAAACATTCTTAAGGATAGAAGCGACGTAGCTGTTGGATGTTCCAAGCGTTGCCGTAGACCTCGCCTTGACTGTTGGCCAGCTTGTAAGTTCCGGGCTTCAGAACTTTGGCGATGATGAACGGCCCCTCCCAGGGGGGCGTTAGCTTATGCCTCCCTCGGGCGTCCTGCCGCAGCCGAAGCACCAGATCGCCCACCTGGAGATCTCGGGGTCGGACCCCTCGGGCGTGGTAGCGTCGCAGGGACTGCTGATACCGCGCTGAGTGTAGTAGGGCCCTGTCCCGAGCCTCGTCCAGCTGGTCCAGCGAGTCTTCTCGGCTGGCTTGGTTGCTTTCTTCGTCGTAAGCCCTCGTCCTCGGGGAACCGTATTCCAGGTCCGTGGGCAGGATCGCCTCGGCCCCGTAGACCAGGAAGAACGGCGTGAAACCCGTGGCTCGGCTTGGAGTCGTCCTCAGGCTCCAGACCACCGAGGGGAGTTCCTTCATCCATCGCTTGCCGAACTTGTTGAGACTGTTATAAATCCGAGGCTTAAGCCCCCGTAGAATCATGCCATTGGCACGTTCCACTTGCCCATTCGACATGGGGTGAGCTACGGCGGCCCAGTCCACCCGGATGTTGTGATCGTCGCAAAAATCCAAGAATTTTTTGCCGGTGAACTGGGTGCCATTGTCGGTGATGATGGAGTTTGGGACCCCGAAGCGATGGATGATGTTGGTGAAGAATGCCACCGCCTGCTCGGACCTGATGCTGCTTAGGGGTCGGACCTCGATCCACTTGGAGAATTTGTCGATGGCGACCAGCAGGTGCGTGTAGCCCCCGGGTGCCTTCTGCAGTGGGCCGACGAGGTCCAGACCCCACACAGCGAAGGGCCAGGTGATGGGTATCGTCTGCAGAGCCTGAGCGGGCAGGTGGGTCTGCTTCGCATAGAATTGGCATCCTTCGCAGGCGCGGACAATTCTAGTGGCGTCAGCCACCGCCGTTGGCCAGTAGAAGCCTTGGCGGAAAGCATTCCCGACGAGGGTTCGAGGTGCTGCATGATGACCGCAAGCCCCCGAGTGTATTTCCTGCAGGAGGTCCTGACCTTCGGCGATGGTAATGCATCGCTGGAGGATGCCCGAGGGGCTGCGGTGGTAGAGCTCCTTCTTGTCGCCCAACAGGACGAACGATTTTGCTCGTCGCGTTACCCGCCGAGCCTCGGTTTGGTCGAGGGGCAGCTCTCCTCGGCGGAGATATTGCAGGTACGGGGTCCTCCAATCTTGATCTGGCACGACCCCGTTCTGCTCCTCCTCGACGTGCAGCGCTTCGCGCTCGGGCCCCGAGGGTTCCTCGGATTGAGCCGAGGACGGCTCGGGCTGAGCCGAGGTCACCTCGGACGAGGCCGAGGGTGCCTCGGGTTCGGGCGCGTCGCCTATCTTGACTGAGGGTTGGTGCAGATCCCGGGCGAAGACGTCCGGGGGAACCGTTGTCCGCCCCGAGGCTATCTTCGCCAGCTCGTCCGCAGTCTCGTTATAGCGTCGGGCGATGTGGTTAAGTTCGAGCCCGTAGAACTTGTCCTCCAGGCGTCGAACCTCTTCGCAGTAGGCCTCCATCTTCGGGTCGCGGCAGAGGGAATTCTTCATGACTTGGTCGATGACGAGCTGCGAGTCGCCGCGTGCATCGAGGCGTCGAACCCCTAGCTCGATGGCGATTCGCAACCCGTTGATCAGAGCCTCGTACTCAGCTACATTGTTAGACGCCGGGAAATGGAGGCGAAGCACGTAGCGCAGGTGTTTTCCGAGGGGCGAGACGAAAAGCAGGCCCGCGCCAGCTCCCATCTTCATCAGCGACCCGTCGAAAAACATGGTCCAGAGTTCTGGTTGGATCGGAGCCGTTGGTAACTGGGTATCGACCCATTCGGCTACGAAATCCGCCAGTGCCTGGGACTTGATGGCCTTCCGAGGGGCGAACGAGATCGCCTCGCCCATGATTTCCACCGCCCACTTTGCGATCCGTCCCGAGGCTTCCCGGCACTGGATGATCTCCCCCAGGGGGAAGGATGACACCACAGTCACCGGATGGGACTCGAAGTAATGTCGCAACTTTCGCCTCGTCAGGACCACAGCGTATAGCAGCTTCTGGACTTGTGGGTAGCGGGTCTTGGTCTCGGACAGCACTTCGCTGACGAAGTAAACTGGCCTCTGAATGGGCAAAGCATGCCCTTCTTCCTGCCTTTCGACCACGATCGCGGCGCTGACCACCTGAGTGGTTGCGGCGACGTAGACCAGGAGGGTCTCTCCATCAGTTGGGGGTACCAAGATGGGCGCCTGTGTGAGGAGTGCCTTCAGGCTCCCGAGGGCTTCCTCGGCCTCGGGAGTCCAAGTGAAGCATTCGGCCTTCCTTAAGAGGCGGTACAGGGGCAGGCCTCCTTCGCCGAGGCGCGAGATGAAGCGGCTCAAGGTCGCGAGGCATCCCATGACCCTCTGTACGCCTTTTAAGTCCTTGACAGGTCCCATGTTTGTGATTGCTGCGATCTTCTCCGGACTGGCTTCGATGCCCCGCTCGGAGACGATGAACCCCAAGAGCATGCCCCGGGGCACCCCGAAGACGCACTTCTCGGGATTGAGCTTGACGCCCTTCGCCTTGAGACACCGGAATGTCAGTCCGAGGTCGGAGAGAAGGTCGGAGGCTTTCCTCGTCTTGACCACGATGTCGTCGACGTAGGCCTCGACCGTGCGACCAATGTGTTCGCCGAACACATGGTTCATGCACCGCTGGTACGTTGCACCCGCGTTCCTCAACCCGAACGGCATTGTGACATAACAGTACATGCCGAAGGGCGTGATGAAAGAAGTCGCGAGCTGGTCGGACTCTTTCATCTTGATTTGATGATACCCTGAGTAGGCATCGAGAAAAGACAGGGTTTCGCACCCTGCTGTGGAGTCCACAATTTGGTCGATGCGAGGTAGAGGGTAGGGGACCTTTGGACATGCTTTGTTGAGGCCAGTGTAGTCTACACACATCCGCCACTTCCCCCCTTTTTTCCTCACAAGTACAGGGTTGGCAAGCCATTCGGGATGGAATACCTCTTTGATGAACCCTGCTGCCATCAGCTTGTGGACCTCCTCGCCTATCACTCTGCGCCTTTCCTCGTCGAATCGGCGCAGAGGCTGTCTGACCGGTCGGGCCCCGGCCCGAATATCCAGCGAGTGCTCGGCGACTTCCCTCGGTATGCCGGGCATGTCCGAGGGACTCCACGCGAAAACGTCGGCGTTTGCGCGGAGAAAGTCGACGAGCACTGCCTCCTATTTGGGGTCGAGCCCCGAACCGATCCGGATCTGCTTGGAGGCGTCGCCACTGGGGTCGAGAGGGACGGCCTTAACCGTCTCTGCTGGCTCGAAGTTGCCGGCATGCCGCTTCACATCCGGCACCTCTCGGGAGAGGCTTTCTAGGTCGGCAATGAGGGCCTCGGACTCGGCGAGGGCCTCGGCGTACTCCACGCACTCCACATCGCATTCGAATGCGTGTTTGTACGTGGGGCCGACGGTGATGACCCCGTTGGGGCCCGGCATCTTGAGCTTCAGGTAGGTGTAGTTGGGGATGGCCATGAACTTCGCGTAGCATGGCCTTCCCAACACCGCGTGGTAGGTCCCTCGGAACCCGACCACCTCGAACGTCAAAGTCTCCCTTCGGAAGTTGGAGGGTGTTCCGAAGCAGACAGGGAGGTCGAGCTGTCCGAGGGGCTGGACGCGCTTCCCGGGAATGATCCCGTGGAAGGGCGCAGCGCCTGCTCGGACGGACGACAAGTCGACGCGCAGGAGCTTGAGAGTCTCGGCGTAGATGATGTTGAGGCAGCTGCCCCCATCCATCAGGACCTTGGTGAGCCTGACGTCGCCAATGACAGGATCGACGACGAGCGGGTACTTCCCCGGGCTCGGCACGTGGTCGGGGTGGTCGTCCTGGTCGAAGGTGATGGGCTTGTCGGACCAGTCTAGGTAGACTGGCGCCGCCACCTTCACCGAGCAGACCTCCCGACGCTCTTGCTTACGATGCCGAGCCGAGGCATTCGCCACATGCCCTCCGTAGATCATGAAGCAGTCGCGGACCTCGGGGAACTCTCCTGCTTGGTGATCCTCCCTTTTTTCGTCGTCGTGAGCCTTGCCACCCCCGGCGGGTGGCCCGGCCCGATGGAAGTGACGCCGAAGCATGACGCACTCTTCGAGGGTGTGTTTGACGGGCCCCTGATGGTAGGGGCACGTCTCCTTGAGTGCCTTGTCGAAGAGGTTTGCACCTCCGGGGGGTTTCCGAGGGTTCTTGCGCTCGGCGGCGGCGACAAGGTCAGCATCGGGAACGTCGCGTTTCGCTTGCGACTTCCTCCTGCCTTTCTTCTTGGCGCCGCGCGGAGCAGACGCCTCAGGAGCATCTTCCGACGGGCGGCCCTGGGGCTGCTTGTCCTTTCGGAAGATGGCCTCTACCGCCTCCTGGCCGGAGGCGAACTTGGTAGCGATGTCCATCAGCTCGCTCGCCCTGGTGGGGGTCTTGCGACCCAACTTGCTCACCAGGTCGCGGCAGGTGGTGCCGGCGAGGAACGCGCCGATGACATCGGAGTCGGTGATGTTGGGCAGCTCGGTGCGCTGCTTCGAGAACCGCCGGATGTAGTCCCGAAGGGACTCTCCCGGCAATTGCCGACAGCTTCGGAGGTCCCAGGAATTCCCGGGGCGCACGTACGTGCCCTGGAAGTTCCCGGCGAAGGCCTGGACCAGATCCTCCCAGTTGGAAATCTGCCCCGGGGGCAGGTGCTCCAACCAGGCACGAGCGGTGTCGGAGAGAAATAGGGGGAGGTTTCGGATGATGAGGTTGTCATCGTCCGTCCCACCCAGCTGACAGGCCAGGCGGTAGTCTGCAAGCCACAATTCCGGTCTCGTCTCCCCCGAGTACTTCGTGATAGTAGGCGGGGGTCGGAATCGGGGCGGAAACGGCGCCCGCCGAATGGCTCGGCTAAAGACCTGCGGACCGGGTGGTTCGGGCGAGGGACTTCGATCCTCCCCGCTGTCATAACGTCCCCCACGCCTGGGGTGGTAGCCTCGGCGCACCCTTTCGTCGAGGCGTGCCCGACGGTCACGATGAGGGTGCTCGTCGCCGAGGTGGCCCGGGGCCGCAGGCGCGGTGTTGCGCGTGCGCCCGGTGAAGACCGAGGCTTCCCGCGTGAGTCGGGAAGTCGCGGCACGAGGATCCGGGGTGTATCCCCGCCTTCGAGAGGCAGAGCTCTCTGCCCGCCGGGCCGCAGCGCCTTCCAGGAGATGCCTGAGTTCTCCCTGAATTCGCCGTCCCTCGGTGGTTGATGACTCCGGCATCGCGCGGAGGAGCATTGCTGCAGCGACCAGGTCCTGGCCAGTCCCGCCGGATGCGGGTGGCGGTTTGTCCCTGGCATCGTTGGCGATGCGGTGCTGGAGACCTTGGGGCAAGTGACGTATTCCTCCGGCCGGGGGTTGGCTCGCCCATACCTGCCCGATGTTCTGACGGATTGCCTCGAGCGCTCCTGCTCCTTCATCGAACCCGGCCTGCGCCCCGCGGACTTGCTCGAGCTGTGGGTCGTGACCTCCCGCCGAAGCGGGGACCACAGCTAGCTCCCGCGGGATGTCAGCGCGAGGCGCTGGCCTAGGGGGATCACCATCCTCCGGCATGCCGAGACAGCCGCCTCCGGAGGGATCCCCTAGCTCGATGTGGAAACATTCGCGACTCAGGCCGCAGTCCTTGTCGCCAAGGCTGCGGCTGCCGTCGGAACAGTCGGAGAGGCAGTAGTCACATGCGGTCATGAAGTCCCGCATGGCACTAGGGTTGCCAGATCCGGAGAAATCCCAGCAGATGCTGGGGTCGTCGTCTCCCTCGGACCCAGAGGGTCCGTAGGTCGAGACACCCGTCAATCGGTCCCAAGGCGACCGCACAGGAAACCCCAGAGAGGTTGCACTCGCCTCAATGTGAGCGCCCGCCAAAGCGAGATCGCCAGGCGGGCTGAGGCCGAGTCGAAATAACGAAAGATGGGTAGCAGTCGATACCTTTTTGTCGACGAGGAGCGATGAAGTCGCGTCGGGGGCTGACCGCGTCGTCGTCTTGGGTCCGAGGGCGACGTCCTGCAGGCCTTCCGTGAGCGTGCTGGCGTCGTCCACTTGCTCGGAGTCGACGTGTTGCGGGGGGATGGCGCTCGCGTCTGCCTTGAACGCGAGGGCGACGCTTGGCGTGTCCTCCGTCGAGGCGCCGGGGATGTCGATTTGCCCGACAGCCGTCGGAGCGCGACCTCCCGCTCGGCCCCGGTTGCCCCGCCTCCTCCTCCTTCGACGGCGAGGGAGAGGATGGGGCGAGCTCGAAAGTTGTCCTTCCCCTACGCGGGAAAGACGTCGTCGATTCCGCCGCCAGCGGGCGGGCTGTCCGCCATCAATGTCGCCGTCGCGCGGCGGTGGAAGGAGTATCATGTCGTAGTCGCCGTCGAGCGAGATGAACTCGAGGTTCCCGAAACGGAGCACCGTCCCGGGTTGAAGAGGTTGTTGGAGACTGCCCATCTGGAGCTTGACGGGAAATCGAACGTCAACACGCAGCGTGCCCCTACCTGGCGCGCCAACTGTTGGCGTTCCGAGACCGGGGGGTCCTCGAGCCGACGAGTGAGAGTGCCGCGTGCCCCAGCCCAGATGGGTCGAGCGCGTGGAGCGAGCGCAAAGGGGGGAACGGAGTGAGAGAGAGGTCGGTGGCCGGAGCCGGGTCGCGAGGGAGTCGGAGAAATTCCCACGGCCTTCGTGTTCGTCCCGCGCCCAGGTCGGGTGCGCTTGCAGTAGGGGGTTACAAGCGTCCGCACGAGGTGAAGGGAGAGGGCGGCCCCGAGAGAGCGCCTGCCCCTGCCTTTCGTCCCCGCGAGGCCAACCTTCTCTAAGAAGGCCCTGGCCCTTCCTTTTATAGTCGTAAGGAGAGGGTCCAGGTGTACAAGACGGGGGTGTAGCAAGGTGCTACGTGTCTAGCGAGGGAGAGCTAGCGCCCTATGTACATGCCCAGGTGGCAGCCAGAGAGATCGTGGCACCCTGTTGGAGTGGCGTCGTGGCTGTTGGAGGAGTAACGGAGCCGGACGGGGGGACAGCTGTCGAGGTGGCTGGGTCCTTGCTGACGTTCTCCTGCTTTCGTAAGGGAGCTGGGAGCCGCCGTCGTCATGATCTAGCGGGGCGCCATCATGGCCTATCTGGCATAGCTGGCCAGATGGGACGCCGGTCTTGTTCTCTGCGACCCAAGTCGGCTCGGGGCAGGGTGATGATGACGCTTCCTGTTGACGTGGCGGTCTCGTATCCTAGGTCGGGCGTCGTGGAGGCTCCTCCGAGGCTGTGGCCGAGTCCGTCCTGCAAGACAGAGACAGAGTCCGAGCCCTGGTCGGGCGAGGCGGAGATTATTCGGCAGAGGCCGAGGCGGAGTCCGAGCCCTGGGTCGGGCGAGGCGGAGGTCGCCGTCTTCCGAGGCCTTAGCCTGAGTCCGAGCCCTGGGTCGGGCGGAGCGGAGTTCGCCGTCTTCCGAGGCCTTAGCCTGAGTCCGAGCCCTGGGTCGGGCGGAGCGGAGTTCGCCGTCTTCCGAGGCCTTAGCCTGAGTCCGAGCCCTGGGTCGGGCGGAGCGGAGTTCGCCGTCTTCCGAGGCCTTAGCCTGAGTCCGAGCCCTGGGTCGGGCGGAGCGGAGTTCGCCGTCTTCCGAGGCCTTAGCCTGAGTCCGAGCCCTGGGTCGGGCGGAGTCTCCTATGGCACCACTGGCGAAGTCTGGCCGCCCGTCGGTCTTACCTTTTGCGTTAAACGCCCTGGTGACTCGGTCGGTTGGTGCGGTGATTTAGTCAGGGTTTCTCCTTATCGGAGGCGGGGCCTAGGGCGAGCCGGGGATGCGCCTGCCGTGAAAGAGGAGACCTCAGGCGAGACGGAGTCATCTTAGGGTCGGCTGCCCTCGCCCGAGGCTAGGCTCGGGCGTGGCGTGGTCAAGTCACTCGTGTGGACTGATCCCTGACTTAATCAAACCCATCAGGCCTTTGCAGCTTTATGCTGATGGGGGTTACCAGCTGAGAATTAGGCGTCTTGAGGGTACCCCTAATTATGGTCCCCGACAATGATCGACTTTGAGGGCAAGAAAGTCCTGATTTGGCCAAACACAGCCGATAAAGGCAAAGGCAAAGAGATAGTCATCGGTAATGCAAGAGAGGCCGATGGGAATCATAAAATTTCTTGCAGGAAAGTGGTGGCCGAGAAGACTCCTGATGGAGGGGAGACCCTGAAGGTGACCATCACAGCCTCTGACACTGGGGGCAAACACAGACAGGAAGACAGGCACAGGAACCCATCCTACGCATCGCGGACAGTCCGCCATCCAGACGTGGACGGTCCGAAGCTTCTCCAGACGGTCCGAGGATAGCTGGCGGACGGTCTGGCTGCACTTAGGACCCGCAACAACCACATACATTCAAACCACGATGACCAGAGATCGGTACGTGGAAAACAAATACCTTTAAAGCAGTTGGTCGGCTAGTCAAATCCGGCCCGACTTTCGATCAATTGTTGTCCAAATATGTGAAAAAGAAGGCCGGTCCCAGTGACCGACCAGCAAAGCGACCCCGCTCACCCATTCATGAGCAACATCAGGTCAGGTAGATTGGACCACGCCACCAATCGGAAGAAATGAAAGGTCATACTGTACAAGTGAGACATAACATACCTACATGGACACCTCCACCCCCTTATCTGCCTATGCCATATCCATACACATATTTACCTCCACCATATGTCCCAAATCAAATGTGGGGCATGCCACCATATCCATTTGGGATGCCACAGTACCCCGCTTGGGGGGCACCCCAAACATCTATATTCGATAGGTTGGCACCTCCAGTACAAGACCGATTGAGTGCCGCTCAATCCGGTCATTAGGCACAGGCCCAACAGGAGTGTCGGAGTACTCGACCTCAAAGGCCGACTAATCCGGCAGGGGGGCATATACCTGCAGCAACTGAAAGAACAACAAAAAAGGACATCATCAAAATAGGTACTGCAGATGTTTTCATATAGGAAGATAATAAAGGGCCGATGATTTTTGGTGAATCGGCCAACACAACCAAAAAAGAAGATACGGCTACCATCAAAACAGTCGATCCAAAATACTCCATGCCTCGATGGTGCCCAGCGGGATTGACACGGTCCCAAAAGCAGAAATTACAGCGCCTAAGAGCGAAGGAGAGCCAAGAGAAGGAGGCGGAAAAGATATTCAATGACACACATCCACAGTACCCACCACCGCAAAAGAAATGGAGACCAAAGGTCGTTGAGGAAAAACAAATGGCCACAAAAATAGAAAATAAAACAGCACTTGTGCAGCACCCTACAGGTATGGCAGAAAGCCTGGCCAACAAGGCTGGACAATCTGCACCAGGCGCGGACCGTCTGCCCCCGGAGTCCGGACCGTCTGCACGACACCAGGAAGCCTCCAACGACATGCCAACATCAATGGAAGAGGACGACCTACTGGAAGAAGATCTGGTCGACTACGAAGCTTCTCCAGAGCGCCCAGGTATGGATGTAAATGTTATTACATTTTCCGCCGACTGTACTATTGTCGGTGACGATGAACCTATTGTTGCCCAGTTTGATTTTGGTCCTAAAGAAGCCGCCTTTACTAAACCAAAGGAATCGGTAAATCATTTAAAGTCACTCTTCGTGCGTGGTCATATTGATGGGATAGCGATTGCTAAATTGTTGGTAGATGGAGGGGTGGCTGTAAATCTAATGCCTTATTCATTAAATAGAAAATTAGGTAAACAAGATGACGAACTTGTCAAGACCAACATGACCCTTAGCGGTGTTGGAACTGATAGTTCGATCAAACCAAGGGAGTCACATCCGTTGATTTAACCATCGGGACTAAGACCCTTGCTGCTGCATTCTTTGTCGCTGATGTAGAAGGAAATTACAGTTTAATACTAGGTAGAGATTGGATTCATGCCAATCAATGTATACCTTCTACATTACATCAAATGTTAATACAATGGGTAGGCGATGATGTAGAACAAGTACATGCTGATGTATCGGCCTATATCGCTGTGGCCGATGCCCCTCTACTCTGGACTTATGAGACTGCTACATGTCTCACAGGAGTAGATTTTTCTGATTATCAGTTCATAAGTATAGATAAGAAGGGTTTCATTCCTGTAATGCTAGAGCCGATGGAGAATCGGCTAAATCCTAAATAAAGTTTAAATGATGAGTACATACAAAGTTCATGAGTCTTTGGTCACGGACAGTTCGGCTTCTAAGGCCGGATGGTCTGGTCTTTCACAAAACAGTTCGGACTTTAAGACCGAACATCTACCGCAGCGTAAAGATAGTGTTACAAATGATCCGGTCCCCGAGACCGAAAAGCCCGCCATCACACAAAGATCATTTGATTCCTCTGTGGGGGACATGATAGAGGAATTCAGAGATCTTGATAAACTAGGACAGGGGTTTACATCGGCTGATCCTTTGGAGGAGATTGACATAGGAGATGGTAAAACTCCAAGGCCGACTTTTGTAAACAAGACCTAGAAACCGATCCTAGAAATGAGATGATCGATCTATTGAAGGAATATTCAAATTGCTTTGCTTAGAATTACACTGAGATGCCTGGATTAAGACGAGATATCGTAGAGCATCGGCTGCCTATTAAGTCCGGTTTCAGACCTTTCAAGCAGAAAGCTAGAACATTTCGTCCAGATCTTCTCCCATGAAGCAAGGACGAAATCCACCGGCTGCTAGAAGCTGATTTTATTAGACCTTGCAGATACGCAGAATGGGTCTCCAATATTGTGCCAGTGGAGAAGAATGAGTAGGGTAAGCTTAGAGTATGCATCGATTTTCGTAATTTAAATAGAACAACTCCTAAAGATGAGTATCCCATGCCCATAGCCGACACATTAATCAATAATGCATCAGGAAATAGAATTATTAGCTTTCTTGATGGTAATACCGGATATAACCAGATTTTCATGGCCGAAGAGGATGCGTCTAAAACGGTCTTTATATGTCCAAGCTTCATTGGTTTATTTGAATGGGTTGTCATGACATTTGGTCTTAAAAATGCAGGTGCTACTTATCAGAGGGCTATGAATTTGATCTTCCATGAGTTGTTAGGAAACACTATGGAAGTCTAAATTGATGATATTGTAGTCAAATCGGCTGAGTTTAGTTCTCATATAGCTGATTTGCGCAAAGCCTTTGATAAAATGTGTCGATATGGTTTGAAAATGAACCCACGTAAATGTGCTTTTGGAGTGTCGGCTAGTAAGTTTTTAGGATTTGTCATCCATGAACATGGTATAGAGATACCCTGACCGAATCAAGCCTATTCGGAATGTGGGACCTCCGACTTGTAAAGTCGAAGTGCAGAAGTTTCTCGGCAATGTGAATTATTTACGAAGGTTTATTTCTAACCTAGCCAGAAAGATTAATGTCTTCACCCCTATCCTTCGGCTTAAGAATGATGCTGAATTCATTTGGGGGCAGAGCAGCAGGAAGCATTTGATCTCATTAAAAAATACTTGTCTTTGGCTCCTGTATTAAAAGCACCACAAGCAGGAGTACCATTCCGATTATACATTGCAGCTGAAGATAAGGTCATTGGGGCTGTTCTGACACAAGAAACTGAAGGAAAGGAGATGTGGTGACGTATCTAAGTCGAAGGTTGGTGGATGCTGAAACAAGGTACACTTTTATTGAAAAGTTATGCTTATGCTTGTTTTATGCATGCACCAAGTGTAGATGTTATTTACTGTCTAGTCATTGCACTGTTTCTGGTCAAGCCAATGTGATCAAATACATGTTGCATAACCCAATTATGAGTGGTAGAATTGGTAAGTGGGCTTATGCACTCATAGAATATGACTTGGCCTATGAACCATTGAAATCTACGAAATGCTAGGTCGTAGCGGATTTTATTGTAGAACACCGGGTTAATGATATTCATAAACTAGACATGTCATACCTCACTATTACTCCTTGGACTTTATATTTTGATGGATCAGTTAGCAATGAAGGGCAAGGAATTGGCATTGTAGGAAACGGGTGACGCTTAAGAGGGGGGTGAATTAGGACTTCTAAAACTTTTACTAAACTAGGCCACAATTAAATCCCTAGAGCAAAACCTATGCAAATAATCAAACTAGAGAGTGCAATCTAGGTTTTGTCTAAGTGTTGCTATCTCTACCGCAATGGCTAAGTTTCAATCTACACTAGATAAGTATGAATACAAGATTGAAACTTAAATGCTTAATGTAAATGCGGAAACTTAAAGAGCAAAGTAGAGAAGCAAACTCTCGTGGATGACGCCGATATTTTACCGAGGTATCTAGAACCACGCAAGGTCCCGACTAATCCTCATTGGTGCCCCTATGCAAAGGGAAGCCCACGCGAGGGCCAAGCACCTCGGTCGAGTAACTCCGTAGATAGCCGCGGGCCTTCTCCACGCGCAAGTGGTGCTCCGCTTCTGGCTCCTCTCAGACGCTCCCCGCCGTCTCCACTATCGAGCTTCCAGCCAAAACGCTGCGGGCCTCGTTCCCTCCGGTACACGGTGGCGACCGTGACATAAACGCGGTTGTCACGGTCTCGCAAGACTCTCGCCCCACTCGGTACAATTACAACGGCTCGCGCAAGAGCCGAGGGGTTGTGTGGTTTTACAAAACTCACTCAACTAAATAGGGTTCACCTAGAGCAAGCGCTAAAGCGGTCTAACTAACCTAAGCACTTCGCAAAGCACCTACGCTAATCACTAAGTGATTCTATTAAGCACTTGGGTGTTTGAGCTCTTGAAAATATGCACTATGTGTCTTGGTATGTTGCTTGGGCTCTCACACTTGAGAATGGCCGGTTGGGGTGGCATTTATAGCCTCCAACCCCCAAACTAGCTGTTGGACAAAAAGCAGCAGCTTTCTGTCGTCGGGTGCACCGGACAGTCGGGTGCACCACTGGACAGGCACTATGCACTGTCCGGTGCACGCCACGTCAGCTGACCGTTGGCACCTATAGCAGTCGACCGTTGGATCCGACCATTACCGTCTGTCTGGTGCACACCGGACAGTCCGGTGCTACAGCCCGAGGGCGCCTGTTTGCGGCTCCTCTGCGCAGACTATCCGGTTGTCCCACCGGACAGTCCGGTGCGCATCAGACAAGTACTGTTCACTATCCCGTGTGCCACCAGGCGCTGGCTGACAGCCCTCTTCTCGGGTTTCTTCGCTGATTTCTTCGGGCTTCTTTTGTTCTTGAGTCTTGGACTTCTATGCATCTTTTTATGTCTTCTTTTGAGGTGTTGCATCTTCATTTCCTAGGTCCAATCCTCATCGCATCCTGTGAACTACAATTATAAACATTAGCAAACGCATTAGTCCACAGGTTGTGTTAATCATCAAACACCAAAACTCAATTAGCTAAATGGGTCGGGGTCCATTTTCCTTACAATCTCCCCCTTTTTGGTGATTGATGACTACACAACCAAAGCAAGCAAATAATACAAGAATTTGAATGAAAATATGCAATTTACTTGCTAGGATGCATGTTTGTCCCCACAATGTGATATTATGGACTTAAGCCTCCCCCTAACTCCATAATTCACTTACTTCCTATTTTTGGACCAAATAACCAAAACCACTTGAAAAGCCACTTGTAGATTTAAAATTTTTAAATTTGTGGTGTTTGGTGTTTGATATAGTTTTCATTGCTTTGGTCCCTAAACTTCTCCCCGTTTGGCATCAACCACCGAAAAGGAAGACATTAAAAGCATGTAGGAAGTAAACAGCTTGTCCTCAAAAGATTACTCCCCCTAAATGAGTGTTCTCCTTTAGAAAGAATTTTCTCCCCTTTTAGAGACGAAGAAAAAAACTCCCCCTGACAGAGATCTTCTACTTAGGAAAAAGCATGTGAAAAATAGAGGTGCAAGACAAAATTTGAATAGACTAACTTCCCTTATGCATAGGTAACAGAATATGAGTTAGCCACTTATGCATTTTTAGCAACATGGAAGTATATGATATGAAATATAGTCTAATCAAATATTGGAGAAGACATGTAAATGATAAGATGTAGTCTCAAAAGATACCGATTGAAATTCAATGGCGAGCTTGAGAGACATGAGAGTTCTTGGAGATTTTGCAGTGGAAGATTGTTGTCTTTCTCCGGGGACCTCATTTTCCTTACAATGAGACTATCACATAAAATAGACTTGAAAAGGTGTTAGTTTCAAAGTATTAGATTATAGAGTAACCTCCCCCTGAAGGTGTGCATACAAGTTTTGAATACTTGTAGGAGACATGCACTTTGATTTGATAACAAGAGGGGCAAATTATCTATAATCCGAACATTGGCACATATAAGTTAAATGATACAACTTGTAGAATCCAAAATTTTCAATTAATGTATCATTTACTATGAGGTGACAAAGAAGCTATGTGCCATGCTTAAATAAACATTTTAAGCCATGTAGGTTTGCTTAAATATATGAATTTGAAAGCAAGCAATCCAACCATATGATTTACCTAGTATGCATGATTTTAAACAAAAGTAATTAACAAGTGTAATACTAGGCAAGTAAGGTAAACTAGATACAAAGTAAATAGATACGCATATCTAAAAACACGAGATGCAATAAATCTAGTGACCTTAGTCATGGGTGGGAAATTTGGGTCCAAAATTTTTACTAACCCACTTGGCAATAAACTTGATCCAATATGATGTATCCCATGATATACATCCCAACTTTGCCAAGTCTCCAAATTTCCCGACGACCTTCGGTCCACTCACTTCCCTTTCGGGATCCAAACCTTCTTGGTGCTTTTCATGGTTGAAATTATTTCCTTTGGCACCCAGATGCGTTTGGCCCCCTTTCCTTTGTTGGCTTGCTTGTTGGCCTTGATTGCTATCACATTTCCATTCTTTTTCTTCTTGATCAAATACGGTGTAGCAGTCTTTTTGTCCACCTTTTTGATGTAGGTGTTGGAGATTTTGCTTGATGGCTTTTGCTTGAGCTTTTGCCTTTGTTTATCCCCGGTCATCGCCTTGCATTGGAAAGACTTATGGCCTTCCTTGTGGCATAGCCTATAAATCACAGTTTCTCCCTCCATAGGCTTGTTCACTCCCGCAATGGTGTTATCTTGTGGAGGTCGGATTTCTTTGGCTTTGCCTTTCTTTTCATACAAAGCCTTGCCAAGGCGAGCCACTTCTTGCTTTAATTGCTCATTTTCCTTTGCAACCTCATCCGAACATGTCTCTACAACAATATTCTTAACAAAGACTTGGTTGCAGGGGTTAGAATCATCAATTAAATCAAAGCAAGAAGTAGAAGCATCTTTCTTAATTATTTCAGGTATTTCAACTAAAGATGCTGCTGGGGTGCTACCAATGTTTTCTAGCTTAGTAGTCAGCTCATTATTGTGTATGCTAAGAATTTCCATTTTCTCTAGCAAGTTTTCAATAGCTTCTTGGGAGCTAGCTAACTTAGCCTTAAGTTTTTCATTCTTTTTAATAAGGCCATCATTGGTAGCAGTGGATGAAGCACTAGACTCTAATAGCTCAATTTTAGTTGATAGCTCACAATTTAAGTTTGCAAAAGTTTCAAATTTTTCTAGCAAACCTTTATAATCATTTTGAGAGCTAATCAACTTATTTTTCAAAGTTTTAAGTTGAGCTTTTTGTTTAATGCAAACATCTTGGAAAAATTCTACGGCTTCCGCAAGCTCATCTACAGAGGGCTTTCCCTCACCTTCATCATCACTACTACTTTCATCACTAGAGGATGGAATGCTTTTGTTACCTCTTGCCATAAGGCATTTGCGTGATGAGCGTGATGAGGATCGATGGCTGCGTGTCCTTGGAGGTTCATCTTCACTTGAAGAATCATCCCAAGTTCTAACAGTGGTTAGCGCCTTGCCTTTGCTCCTCTCCTTTTTGGGTTCGGCCATAGTTGGACAACTGTCCCTGAAGTGGCCCTTTTCCCCGCATGCGAAGCATCCTCTCTTTCTTTGCTTTTTCCTGTCAATGTTAAAGAGAAAATCCTCTACTTGCAGAGGTACACCCATTAGATTAATCTTGCGGATCATCCTCACTACCTTTCCGATGCGTCGGATTGTTTCTTCGTCCTCGGAGGATGATGTGCATGGTTGATTATCTTCATCATCATCACTATCTTCTTCTTCCTCTTCTTCACTTGAGGAACTTGGAGTGGGAGCCTTTTTTTTGCCCTTCCTTTCATCACATGCAAAAGCATATGGCCTTGAGGAAGTTGGCTCCTTTCCCCGACTCATCTTTCGCGACATCTCAAAAGCCGTGATTTCCCAATCACAATGGTCGGGGTCATGTTGCTCAAGTCCTCCATGTTGTGAAGGATGGTGATGATGCTCCCATATTTTTGTTGTGGTAGTAGGGAGATAATCTTCCTCACAATGTCCGCATCACCTAACTTATTAATGCCAATAGAGTTGAGCTCATTGATAATTAGATTCAAACGAGAATACATGTCTCTAACAAGCTCATCATCTTTTATAGCAAAAGAATTATACTCATTCAAGACTAGGTAATGTTTTTGTTCACGGACATTGGATGTGCCATCATGGACTCATGCAATTTTAGCCAAATCTCATTAGCAGTTTTCAATGTAAATACTTGATTGAACATGTCCATGCAAAGAGATTCATACAAGCAATTTTTGGCTTTAGCTTTTAAATGAATTTCTTTTTCCTCACTCGTGGTGGGTTTCTCGGGATTCTTGAGGGGTTTCATCCCATCACGAGTGACTCTCCAAACACCTAGATCAACGACCTCTAGGTAACAAGCCATTCTAGCACTATAGTATGGGAAGTTAGTGCCGTCGAAGTGTGGTGGCCTATGGGTATCCATCCCTTCCTCTAAAAAGGGTCGGCTCTTTTAGCGGTGAAGCTAAAGCGTTTCAAATTGAGCCAAACCGGGCTTTGATACCACTTGTAGGAAACAAGTGACGCCTAAGGGGGTGAATTAGGACTTCTAAAACTTTTACTAAACTAGGCCGCAATTAAATCCATAGAGCAAAACCTATGCAAATAATCAAACTAGAGAGTGCAATCTAAGTTTTGTCTAAGTGTTGCTATCTCTACCGCAATGGCTAAGTTTCAATCTACACTAGATAAGTATGAATACAAGATTGAAACTTAAATGCTTAATGTAAATGCGGAAACTTAAAGAGCAAAGTAGAGAAGCAAACTCTCGTGGATGACGCTAGTATTTTTACCGAGGTATCCGGAACCACGCAAGGTCCCGACTAATCCTCGTTGGTGCCCCTACGCAAAGGGAAGCCCACGCGAGGGGCCAAGCACCTCGATCGAGTAACTCCGTAGATAGCCGCGGGCCTTCTCCACGCGCAAGTGGTGCTCCGCTTGCGGCTCCTCTCGGACGCTCCCCGCCGTCTCCACTATCGAGATTCTGACCGAAACGCCGCGGGCCTCGTTCCCTCCGGTACACGGTGGCGGCCGTGACACAAACGCGGTTGTCACGGTCTCGCAAGACTCTTGCCCCACTCGGTACAATTACAACGGCTCGCGCAAGAACCGAGGGGTTGTGTGGTTTTACAAAACTCACTCAACTAACTAGGGTTCACCTAGAGCAAGCGCTAAAGCGGTCTAACTAACCTAAGCACTTCGCAAAGCACCTACGCTAATCACCGAGTGATTCTATTAAGCACTTGGGTGTTTGAGCTCTTGGAAATATGCACTATGTGTCTTGGTATGTTGCTTGGGCTCTCACACTTGAGAATGGCCGGTTGGGTGGTATTTATAGCCTCCAACCCCCAAACTAGCCGTTGGACAGAAAGCAGCAGCTTTCTATCGTCGGGTGCACCGGACAGTCCTGTGCACCACCGGACAGGCACTGTGCACTGTCCAGTGCACGCCACGTCAGCCGATCATTGGCGCCTGTAGCAGTCGACCGTTGGATCCAACCATTACCATTTGTCCGGTGCACACCGGATAGTCCGGTGCCGACTGTCCGGTGCACCATCGGACAGCACGGTGCTACAGCCCGAGGCGCCTATTTGCGGCTCCTCTGCGTAGACTATCCGGTTGTCCCACCAAACAGTCCGGTGTGCACCGGACAAGTACTGTTCACTGTCCGGTGCGCCACCAGGCACTGGCTGACAGCCCTCTTCTCGGGTTTCTTCCCTGATTTCTTCGGGCTTCTTTTGTTCTTGAGTCTTGGACTTCTATGCATCTTTTTATGTCTTCTTTTGAGGTGTTGCATCCTCATTTCCTAGGTCTAATCCTCATCGCATCCTGTGAACTACAATTATAAACACTACCAAATGCATTAGTCCACAGGTTGTGTTAATCATCAAACACCAAAACTCAATTAGCCAAATGGGCCAGGGTCCATTTTCCTTACAGGCATCGTACTTGTCTCACCAAGTAATGTCTCTTTCGACTTCTCTAGCCGATTGAAAACTTATTGCACTAACAATCAAGCCGAATATGAGGCCCTTTTGTTCGGCTTAGAAATTTTAAATTATATGGGAGTAAAATATGTGAAGGTATTTGGTGATTCTCAGCTGGTCGTCCAATAGGTGTTAGAAGAATATCAATGTTTTGATGGTACTCTAAATAGTTACCTTGAAAAATGTTGAAGCGTAATCCATTCTTTTGACGAATTCAGTATTCGGCATATCTCTAGAGTTGAGAATCATAGAGCTAACAATTTGGCACAAGATGCATCAGGTTATCGGATAAGGCGAGGGAGATTTCATAACACTAAAAATCTGATAACCGGTGCAGGGTCAATTCCCCAGGTCGCGGATCGTCCGCGTGAAGACGCCGGACCGTCCGAGGTTACCAGGAAAGTTCTCCTAATCGATTTGGCTAATAATGAAGCCGATGCAAGTGATTGGAGGATGCCCATAACTAATTATTTACGAAATCCCAATATCAGGACAGATAAGAACATTCGGCGTACAGCTTTCAAGTATCTTTTGATGAGTGATGAACTCTACCGCCGAACAGTCAACGATGTCCTGCTTAAGTGCTTGGGCCTAGATGATGCTATATTAGCCATGGCCGAAGTACATGAAGGAATTTGTGGTACCCATCAATCGGCTCCAAAGATAAAGTGGTTGTTGCGAAGGTCTGGTTTTTATTGGCCTAACATGATAGCTGATTGTTTCAAGTACTACAAGGGTTGCCAAGTTTTTCAAAAATTCGGCGACCTACAGTTGGTCCCTGCAGCCGAATTACATCCTATCATCAAGCCTTGGCCTTTCAGAGGATGGGGGTTAGACTTTATTGGAGAAATTCATCCTTCATCATCAAAGGGGCATCAGTTCGTGTTAGTTGCCACTGACTACTTTACCAAATGGACTGAAGCTGTTGCTCTGAAGAACATGACACACAAGGAGGTAATTGAGTTCATAACTGAAAGTCGCCTAGAGGGGGGGTGGATAGGCGAAACCTAAAAATTATAATTCTAAATACAAACTAGATCCCTTGATTAGTGGTTAGAACAAGATTCACAATTATCGGGGTATAAAACTAAGTCCTTTGCTCGCTACGAGTATTGTTTTCAAAGAGTGCGGAATTTAATCAATAGCAATACTCCTAGAAATGTTAGTGGAGAATAATGCAAGAGGGCTTAGATAAGAAGAAGATAAAACAAGTTCTTTCTTGCAAGGAGTTGCTTCTCTAAATGAGAATTTAACATGAAGCAACACAAAATAATGTTAGCAAGGAGTAGTGCAAGCGAACTTAGAAAGGGAGAGAACAAACAAATCACAAGCAATAAACACACGAGACACGGGTGATTTGTTTTACCGAGGTTCGACCCTCGAAGACCTAGTCCCAGTTGAGGAGTCCACTAAGGACGGGTCTCTTTCAACCCTTTCCCTCTCTCCACCGATCACCAAGACCGGCGAGCTCTTCTTCTTCTTTGTCAACAAGAGACCAAAGTCTCCTCAAGGCCAACCACAAAGATAAGGGGCTCTTGCTAGCTTTACAATGAATGGGAGTCAAAACTCCACGCTCAAATGATCACAAGAGGTAGCACACACTTCTCACAAGGCACTATCACTAAACGCACACGAGTAACTCTTTCTTGCTTGATCTCTCTTTTGTGGCACTTGTGAGGCTTTGATGTGTATAGAAGTGTTGCTCTAGTAGATAGGAGTGAATTCCCAACTCTTGTGTATGAAATGGATCAATGAATACCCTTTGAATGGGCTGGTTGGGGTGGTTTTTATAGCCCTCAACCACCCATATAGCCGTTGAGGCGCATCTGCCAGAAATTGCACTGGCGGACGGTCCGCGGCTAGGGCCCGGATGGTCCGCGACCCTCCAACGGTCGATTCTGACATCTTCAACGAATACTTCTGACAGATCAACGGTTAGATCAACGGTTATCTGCCTCAGTGACACCATGCGGACGGTCCGCCCTTGGTCCCGGACGGTCCACACCAGCTATATAATTCCTTTCGCTCAACTTGTCACCTTCGGGCTGAACTAGGTCTTCACCTGCGGACTGTCCATGAATTATAGTCGGACGGTCCGCGCGTTTAGCTGGACAGTCCACGCTTTAGTCGGACTATCCATGATTTATAGTTCCTGGTCGAAGTCAAAGCGGTGTCACGGACGGTCCGCCAGAAGGGGTCGGACGGTCCGCGGTAGAGACATGTGTTTTTGCATTGGTTCTGTCCGAGGGTCATCCTGGTGTCGCGGACGGTCCGCCGCAAGGGCCCGGACGGTCCATGCTTAGTCCATTTTTCCAAAAAGCTTCTCCTGTCCGGAATAATCTACGGTATTCCGGACAGTCGACTTAGAATAATTGTAGATGAGCTTATGCACCTGTGGAATGATCAACTAGAGCAAACTAGTTAGTCCAATTATTTGTGTTGGGCATTCAACCACCAAAATCATTTAGGGAAAGGTTTGAAGTCTATTTCCCTTTCAATCTCCCCCTTTTTGGTGATTGATGCCAACACAAACCAAAGCAAATATATATGAGAATAATTGAACTAGTTTGCATAAGGTAAGTGCAAAAGTTATTTTGAAATGAAGACATTTCTAAGCAGATAAGTTTGATATGATAATTTTAACATTTTGGACCACATTTGCACCACGAGTTTTGTTTTTGCAAATTCTTTGTGAAATTCTTTTCAAAAACATTTTGCAAATAGTCAAAGGTATATGAGTAAGAGTGAAAGAAGCATTTTCAAGATTTGAAATTTTCTCCCCCTGTTTCAAATGTTTTTCCTTTGACTTAACAAAACTCCCCCTTAATGAAATTCTCCCTTTAGTGTTCAAGAGGGTTTTAGTTATACCAATTTTGAAATATGATCAACATTTTATACCAAATGAAAACTTCTTTAAAAAACTTTTGAAAATTGGTGGTGGTACGGTCCTTTTTGCTTTTGGGCTGGTCCTTTTGCTTTTGGGCTAATACTTTCTCCCCCTTTGGCATGAATCGCCAAAAACGGATACTTGTGAGAGAAATATACGCCCTTCTTTACTTTCTCCCCAATGGAAAACAAATAAACATGAGTGAAGTTTATGCCAAAGTGGAGAGTACTATGTGGAGTGATGGCGAAGGATAAGTGATACCGATGGAGTTGAGTGGAAGCCTTGTCTTCGCCGAAGACTCTATTTCCCTTTCAATTCTATGACTTGGCACAAAATTCACTTGAAAGCACATTAGTCGTAGGTAAAGAGATATGATCAAAAGATATGTCAATTAAGCTTAATCATAGTTCTATATAATATAGATTGCTCCCCCTAAATATGTGCCTTGAGAGGAATACAAATTTTGGCCTTAAATGCCAAGTGCACATAGTTAGGTTAATGAGAACATGTCTATATCATAGAGAATGTGAAGTGCATTGTGTCATAGTGTAAGTGTGATGCTCATGACAATTTATGCACTTATGAAAGCATGTTATAAATATCTTAAGCATTTTCCCTTAAGGATTTCAAAGAGGCTTAAGGACCATCCACCTTTGGAACAAAGGCAGCTTATCCTCGTTACAAGGTTAAGCTTTAAGCTCTTTGACAATAAAATTACTTCATCCAGTTTTAACAAAGATGCATGAATGCAGGAATGAAATGTTTGAGAGGTTAAATTAGGTATGAAGCAGGGAAAATGCATAGACATGCTTTCTCTTCTTTTTATACAAGATATGCAAAGAATGTGTATAAGAGGAAGATTTAGGTACATGTGTAAATGAGAAGAAGTAGTTTTACCCTTTTGTACCTTCACATAGAGACGCTCTCTTCATTGTGCTTTGTCCTTAGTCTTAGTTGCTTAAGACCTATACTCAAGACAATATATGGAAATATTTTGCACAAGAGAGAGTTCTACAACTAGTGATCCTTCTTCAAGTTATTGTTAGATTAAATCAAATGAATCACAAATTGTATAAAGGTAACATGAATTCTCCTTTTAACTTAGTGCATATCAAGAGATTTTGATAGATATTATATCAGGCACTAAGAAACATAAGTGTTAATTGAAGTTATTAAATGATCAAACAAATAATAGATGTGATCAAAAGAACAACATGAGCATTAGATTATCAAATAAGCTTAATATAGGAGAATCCAGTAAACATGCTACTTTAGCAATGAAAGCAACAATCCTTGATAAAAGCGACATTATTTTAACAAGTTGGATTGATGTGTAGTAGCATACTTTATGAGAAACTTATTCTCATGCAAGAGACTATATGAAATTACTAAGATAAAGCAATAGTCTCAACATAATCAAGATATAAGAATAGACTCCCCCTAAAGATATGCATCAAGTATTTGAAAGAATTGATTCAATGCATTCACTTTTAAAGACATATAGGGAGAAGCATTATACATCTTGATCAAGGCTTATAAAATTTGCAATAAACAACTTATGCCTAGTATTCTCACAATGAAAAAGATTTAGAATGCTTACAACCACACCATTGATTGTTTTGAAGATCTCATTATCCAAGTAGGTACTGTTGCTCTTGATGTCTTCATTTTTCATTTGAGTGTCCTCCCTTTATAGTTGACTCTTTTTCCTTCCAATCTTATTAAAAATACTTAAGAGAGATGTTAATAGCACAAGGGAGTATATGATGAAGGATGAATTCTTTTAGATAAGGATTATAAACAATTCATCATTCACAAGTCACACAGACATGAAGTAAAATCCTTAACATTAGTGCACATTACTTGAGAAGAGGAATATGCACCTTTTAAATATTTGATCAATCATGGGAATTTTACTTCTTTATATTGAATTTATTATCATAACTTAAAAGCATATCAATATGAGAACAGTTATAGCAAAGACATAAATTAGATTCTAATGGACAAGTGCATCTTATGAGAATTAGATTGAATGCACATATGGCTGATTTAAGTCCAATAAATAATATATTCTTCACATAGGTAGAATTTAGAGTAAATAACCATTGATGTGAACTATATTTGATTAAGAAGATGAGTTCCCATACCTTTGCTTTTACCTTTCTTCCTTTGGGTGAAGAGTAACCCTTGAGGCTTGCGGCTTGCACTTACTCTCTTGTAGATTTTCATAAGTAAGCTCAAGAGATATGTCATTAGTAACACAAGCACTAGTTTCCTTTGTGTAATCATTTTTATAAGGAATGGAAAATAGATTACTAAAGCATGGAAACTTTATAATATGAACTAGGTTATTCCATGATGTATGCTTAATTTTGCTTACAAAACAAGCATAGATAATTCTTTAAGATTATGGGAATAAATCTAATTCATAACATGGAGAGCGATAAATATAGAAGAATCATATCCAACTTAAGCAAGAGGCAAAACAACATAAATCAATGGATTGACTTTTCTTTTCATGGTAGATTGCGCATCTCCAAAGAGAAACTTATTCTCTACATGTGAGACTACTTAGGTTATTTAGATAAAAACATTAGTCCTACGATTTCCAGATATAAAGAGAGATTCCCTTTATGAGTGTCCTAAGGAATTGAATTCCTTACGTGACACATTATTCTTTTAAGAACATGGAATATCTCTCTATATCTAGAACATGGCAATAATAGGATGATTAGTGTAAAGCATGCCATGAGATACTTACAACAATTTAAAGCATATAGATTGCCATGGTATAGAAATGATGAATATGCAATCTACCATATGAGAGGAATTTCTTCAAAGAATGGTGACATAATTTAAAAACATTTGAAGTGCTTTCTTTTTCTATGTGACTACACAAGACATATAAGAAATGATAATTTAAGATACTTGCACTTAAAAGCATAATTGTTACAATCCTTTGGCTCTCCTCCATGTTGTAGGCCTTGACTTTTTGGCATAGGATTAATTCTTTATTTCCTACAACATCAATATCTTCCCCGAGATGATATGAGTTTTAGATATAACAATTCAAAATAACCTTGGGTCAATCATGGATATAGATCATTGAAGATTGATAGCTTGAGTTAATAAAAATTGAATTGACTCTCTCAAGCACCCCAAAGCTTCATACCATCTCCTTTTACTGCAAAGCTTGTCAAGCATATTTTGGTACCCATCGCTTGGTGGGTCCATCAAGGTTAGTCAACAAAGATCTAGGAACCCAAATGTCCTTTGTGTTAGCACTAGGTAAACTCATTACCTTTCTAGCA
Organism: Zea luxurians; assembly: GCA_029449295.1. Classification (NCBI taxonomy): domain Eukaryota; kingdom Viridiplantae; phylum Streptophyta; class Magnoliopsida; order Poales; family Poaceae; genus Zea; species Zea luxurians. The sequence continues at coordinate 157,143 of JAOPSE010001022.1, forward strand.
CAAGTTGCAATTTTGGGTTGCCTAGTTACATGAGAATTAATTGACAAGCTAGGAGTGGGATAGTTACCAATGGGACAATCCTTGCATTGATGTCCCTTCTTTCGGCATATGTAGCATAGGCGATCTTCAAGTCTTGAAGATTTCTTCTTTCCTCGTTTCTTGCTTGCTACATGGTTAGTGAATATTTTCTTTTCTAACACTATGCCATTTTGTTTTAAATGGGGACAAGACTTAATTAAGTGTCCCTTCTTTGAGCATTTAAAACAAAGTTTATCATCCTTGTTAATAATCAAGACATTTTTAATATAGGAACATGACCTAATTGAGTGTCCCTTTTCAAAGCATTCACCACACTTCTTACTTCTCTTAGTGTGAAGTGTGACTTGATTATTACCTTGGATGTTACCTTTTATGGAGGCATGGTTGAGGCTTTTGGAAGAGGTATTGATTTTCTTCGTTTGTTCCCTCCTCTTGGCAATCCTCAAGTCCCTGACATTTTCTTCAAGGGATTTAGTGCATGCCACGGTTGTTCCCGTCTCAAGCTTCTTCACCATGTGATCACGGTTATCTTGAGAAGGTTGAGCAATGCACTTCCCTTTTAGTTGTGCCAAGCTCATCTTTAGCCTCTCATTTTCTTCTTTGAGCTTTTGATATGTATCATCTTTTATTCCTGCAAATTCTAGCTCAAAGGAAGATTTGCTTGTCGATGGACAACAAGTATTAGCACATGGTAATATAGTTTCAATTTGAATACATGTGCATGACTGAGGTTGTTGGGATTTTAAGTTTTCTATTACAACCTCATGAGCAATGTTTAATATGATATGATCATCCATAAGATTTTCATAAGAACATAGAAGCATATCATATTTTTCTTGAAAAGCTAGATTTTCAACTTTTAGCTTTTCTACTCGGTCCTTAAGCAAGGCATTCCTATTTACTAATTGAGTGATACAATGTAAAGAGTTATCTTGCTCAATTAAAATAGTTTCATACCTTTGGACCAAATCAACATGAGAGCACTTTAGCTCCTCATGTTCTTTAGTCAACTCATCAAAGCTTAGCATTTTCATGGAGAGAACATCTTCTAGCATTTGACGAGCTTCGCTTTGCTCTCTCGCTCTTTTTAGAAGTTTGCGCATGACCGCCTTATCTTCTAGGCTTAGACGAGCGTAGAGTTGCACGAAGCTTCTTTCTTCCTTCTCATCCTCATTTGTGCTTCCACTATCATTTTCATTAGCCACACAACATATGTGGGAATCGAAATGGGAAGACAAACCTTTTAGAGAGGTGGATTCATCGTTTGGTCTCCATCGTTCATTGTCTTCTTCTTCCTTCAAAGGGTTAGTATCACAAGAACTAAAGGAAGTAAAAGTATCAAATGAATCATCATTTTTGGACTCATCAAATTTGCTTTTAATTCTAGTCTAAATATCATGCGCATCAGGAATATGTTCATTATAATTTGTAATGAAGGCATGATAATCTTCTTCGCTAAGAGAATTACCTAACATGTCAAGAGCTAGATAGTTTAAACGTATACATCTTTGATCTTCCTCGGAAGCATCATAATCAGAGGGTATGATACTCTTGTCTATAATTTGTTCTAATCGTGGATCTATGGTTCTAAAAGCTTTTAGCACACTAGTAGACCATGAATCATAGTTAGAACAATCGGAAAATAATATCTCAAGAGTTACCTCCTTCCGAGTTGTGTTCTTGTTCTTTTGGGATCTTCTTTGAGCCATCACTTCGAGTTGTTAGACTCAATATGAAGTGCCTAGCTCTGATACTAATTGAAAGTCGCCTAGAGGGGGTGGATAGGCGAAACCTGAAAATTATAATTCTAAATACAAACTAGATCCCTTGATTAGTGGTTAGAACAAGATTCACAATTATCGAGGTATAAAACTAAGTCCTTTGCTCGCAACGAGTATTGTTTTCAAAGAGTGCGGAATTTAATCAATAGCAATACTCCTAGAAATGTTAGTGGAGAATAATGCAAGAGGGCTTAGATAAGAAGATAAACATAAGTTCTTTCTTGCTAGGAGTTGCTTCTCTAAATGAGAATTTAACTTGAAGCAACACAAAATAATGTTAGCAAGGAGTAGCGCAAGAGAACTTAGAAAGGGAGAGAACAAACAAATCACAAGCAATAAACACACGAGACACGGGTGATTTGTTTTACCGAGGTTCGACCCTTGAAGGCCTAGTCCCCGTTGAGGAGTCCACTAAGGATGGGTCTCTTTCAACCCTTTCCCTCTCTCCACCGATCACCAAGACCGGTGAGCTCTTCTTCTTCTTTGTCAACAAGAGACCAAAGTCTCCGCAAGGCCAACCACAAAGATAAGGGGCTCTTGCTAGCTTTACAATGAATGGGAGTCAAAACTCCACGCTCAAATGATCACAAGAGGTAGCACACACTTTCTCTCAATAATTCTCACAAGGCACTATCACTAAACGCACACGAGTAGCCTTTCTTGCTTGATCTCTCTTTTGTGGCACTTGTGAGGCTTTGATATGTATAGAAGTGTTGCTCTAGTAGATAGGAGTGAATTCCCAACTCTTGTGTATGAAATGGATCAATGAATACCGTTTGAATGGGCTGGTTGGGGTGGCTTTTATAGCCCTCAACCACCCATATAGCCGTTGGGGCGCATCTGCTAGAAATTGCACTGGCGGACGGTCCGCGGCTAGGGCCCGAACGGTCCGCGGCCCTCCAATGGTCGATTCTGACATCTTCAACGGATACTTCTGACAGATCAATGGTTAGATCAACGGCTATCTGCCTCGGTGACACCACGCGGACGGTCCGTCCTTGGTCCCGGACGGTCCGCGCCAGCTATATAATTCCTTTCGCTCAACTTGTCACCTGCGGGCTGAACCAGGTCTTCACCTGCGGACTGTCCGTGAATTATAGCCGGACGGTCCGCGTGTTTAGCTGGACAGTCCGCGCTTTAGTCGGACTATCCATGATTTATAGTTCCTGGTCGATGTCAAAGCTGTGTCACGGACGGTCCGCCAGAAGGGGTCGGACGGTCCGCGGTAGAGACGTGTTTTTGCATTGGTTTTGTCCGAGGGTCATCCTGGTGTCGCGGACGGTCCGCCGCAAGGGCCCGGACAGTCCGCGCTTAGTCTGTTTTTCCAAAAAGCTTCTCCTGTCCGGAATAATCTACGGTATTCCGGACAGTCGACTTAGAATAATTGTAGATGAACTTATGCACCTGTGGAATGATCAACTAGAGCAAACTAGTTAGTCCAATTATTTGTGTTGGACATTCAACCACCAAAATCATTTAGGGAAAGGTTTGAAGCATATTTCCCTTTCAATAACTTAGCATATTATTCATAGATTCGGCATTCCCCAGACCTTGACTACAGATCAGGGGACTTCTTTTATGTCAAAGGAGGTACGTGAATTTGCTTAATTATATAGAATTAAGTTGCTTAATTCATCTCCATATTATGCTCAGGCCAATGGACAGACCGAGTCTAGTAATCGGACATTGATTAACTTGATAAAAAAGAAGATATCCGATAATCCTAAACATTGGCACAAGATTTTGTCCGAAGCTTTATGGGCTCATAGAATATCTAAACATAGTGCTACTAAAGTATCTCCTTTTGAGCTTGTCTATGGGCAGGAAGCAGTGTTGCCTGTGGAAATAAGTTTGAATGCTGTCAGGTTCGCCAGGTAAAATGATCTAATAGTTGCTGATTTTTATAATTCAATGATGGATAATATTGATGAGGTGACCGACAAGAGGGTGATAGCTTTGGGAGCAATAGAAAAAGGACAAGATTATGGTAGCCAGGGCCTACAACAAGAAGGTCAAAGCAAAATCATTTCAAGTAGGGGACCTGGTGTGGAAGACCATCCTGCCTCTAAGGAATAAAGACAGGAAGTTTGGGAAATGGTCGTCAACCTGGGAGGGTCCTTACAAAGTAAAGCAGGTAATGTCTGGTAATGCCTATTTACTACAAACATTACAGGGCAAGTATTTACCCAAGGCTTTGAATGGGTGTTTCCTCAAACAGTACCATCCTAGTATGTGGCAAGATGCCTAAGAGAACCGATGTAATCACATCGAGTTAGTTGCTTTTGGTTTGCTCAGCTCCACCAAAAGGCAGGGGGCATATGTTGAGCACTAATTTGAGCCGGCGGACGGTCCGCGCAAGCGCAGAACAGATTAGGGTTCCGAGTTTTGTGCTACGGTGGTTAGCTAGATTCGCGGGATTCGCTCGGAAATTAGTTTGTAAAGGGTCCAGCCCCCCTCCTCTATAAATAGAGAGGTATACGTCCGATTTGTGAGAATCACTCGAATCAATACAACTTCTATCTCGCATTTATTTCCTGTACAATTAGGAGTAGTTCTAGTCTAGTTCAAGTTTAGCCTCTCAATCCTCAAATTCTCCGCTTCTCTTCGACTCTACGTCGATTAGAGGAGTCTAGGTCGGCCTGCCCGAGCCTAGACACCATCTAGGATCTCTCCTCCTCGACGGGGTCCCTCCCGGGAGCGAGATCCAGACGCCGTCAGCGATCTTCCGCCGCCCCTGCGCATACGCGGACCGTCCGGCCGTCAGGCAGGGAACCCTAGCCCTACGCCAGGTCGCGGACCGTCCGGCCCTGTGCCGCGACCGTCCGCTCCTGACCAGAGAGCATCGCCGCCGATTCTTGTTGAGTGTTTGGCGCTCCAAAAAGGCGTCAACAGACTCAATTGTTGGTAGTCGCGGACGCGAGACGAGGATTTATGGAGGCTAAGAAGACCACATGACAAAATCAAGACCATAAAAACTAGTGTCGCATACAATTGAAGTTTCATATTAGTACATAATACAAGTTCAAAGAAGAAAATTATATAAACATACGAAGCAAACATACCGCTAAGTTCTTGCTGACTGAATCGAAGTCGTGCATAACTTGTCGAATGTCGATCTCCTAGAAGATCGGGGCGCCCCAAAAGAGACAGGGTCAAGCGACATCTCCGACAAAGAGCCAGGGATTGTTGGTTCACCAAGCTCACCGGCCACTAAGAACGGGTCACATTGTCGTGACGAGCAAGATCAAATCTGTCAGGCGGACCACTTCGGGACGACGACAAGCAGGGTGCAGGCGCCGAGAAAGGAGCAGGGACGAACGACATCACGCGTTAGGAAGGGGCAGCGTCGGGAACGGGGCATCGGGGCGGACTGGCTTCGACGGTGTCAAGAAAAAATGCAGCCGGACACAGATGCGAGAACTGGGCTGAGGAGGAGGACGAAAGCCACAAGAACTAGTTTTATCAGACAAGAAGGTCCATTACAATTTACAGGGCTATTTTAGCCAACCGAAAACTTCATTTTTTCTATATTTAACAGAAAATGAATATTAGATATAAAACATTGTAAAATTTTGAAGGGTGCATGGCCTATTTTGTCGCCCTTGCCTCCGCTCCTGATTGTTAGAATTGTAAATATTTTTGTGACCCTAAACATTTTAAATCGGATTCTTTTTTAATTTTTAGGACTCAAATATAGGACTTCTGATTAGAGATGGTCTAACAGTTTCGATTGTGATGCACCAAACGGTCTAGATAACCAAATGGTTGTTATACCCAATCCCAAAGCATTGATCATTAGTACCATCATCTCTTACAAATCCATTATCTGGCAAATTAATATGTGAGTCAATATCTACTATGCAAAGTTTTAAGAACCTCAGATCTCAAAACAGACTGCACAACTAGTGATCAGCTGTCAAATCCCATGAAATGATAAAGTTGTTAGTATAACACTTCAAGTCTTCACCCATCTTCTATCTTGTATGGGTGGGCAGCGGGTTCGAGCCTACATAGGTGAGTTCGACTTTCTGGGGCAGCAGGTGGTACCGGATGGACATCTCCTCGAATATTTTCTTCAACTCCATAACGAGCTCAGACCTCCTAATGTTCTTCTCCCGGATGTTTTGGAAGTTCATGGTGTGCTGGACACAGAGGGACATGTTGATCTTGTTCACATCCAAGATGTCCTTCAGATTTACTGTGTGGACAGGGTGCCAATGCGTTGGTTTGCTCTCCAAGTACCTGAGAGTAAAAGGAACCAATGACAATTGGTATTGTGAATTATGCTTAGGTAACTTATTCACTGCTGGTGTGATTGGTGCTATATGCAGCTTCTGCTACCTCATATCTATAATACTTCAACTATGAACAGTTTTTTTTGTAATGTTATTCGGCCTCCCTCCCTCTCCAATTTCCCCTCTTGTGCACAGATTTGAATTGTATCCCCCCCCCCCCCAACTCCCCTATTTGTAAATGTTCTGCAAGAGTTTCTTTGCCCTTGTATTCTTATTCCTTTTTTGATAAATAAAGTACAAGCTGCCCAAACCAGCTGAGATAGTTTCTTTCAATAAATTTACAAATCTGAAGTTGAATATGAATTCAGGTTAAGTTTGAGAATTACCCTTTAATTTTGGACCTCAAAGCTCCAATGCTCTCAGCTGAAGTTGAAATATCAATTGCAAAATCAATCGTGTCAAACATGTTAGGGCTTCGGTAGAAGTTGCTGATTGCCTTTGTGGACAACACAGAATTTGGATAGTATATCTTTTCGTTGTCATTCTTCAAGAAAACAGTGGTTAATATATTCATCTCCTCAACAGTCATCTATCATCAGAATATATTCATGTCAGCAACATGACATGACATAACATAACATGGGAAATCAATGGAAAGAGGTACCACAAAGGGTGATCTAGAAGTTACCTGTGTTCCGTCGATTACACAACGGTCACCAACATCGAATGGATGCATGATGAACACAAATATGAGGGCCTCAAATACAGTTTTGCATGCATTCCCAAATATGAATACCACAACCAGAAGCTGGGACGAAATGACAACAAGGACCTTGGTTGTCGCAATGCCCATCAACAGTAGCGTAACTATGATGGATATGATGATGACAATAACGCTGACGAGGTTGTGAAGCTGCATAACTGCGGTTTTTGTGTCATTCAGAGAATGTGCTAGTGACTTGCGATCGAGGTATGCTTTCACCTGGTAGTAAAACAAGATCAGGAAAGCAGACAAACATCTTCCTATACAAGCCAAATGATTTGCAATGACTACATCAAAATTTACAAAACAGAACATATATTGCTATTGTGTATTGTTTCCTGATTCAAGGAGTCAAATGATTTGCAACAACTAAAAATGAAATGAATTATAAATACATAAGTAAGAAAGCCAAATGACAATTATACATAAACATATAATCCTCAAATCATGCATATTCAGTTACAAGTTTCTCCTACCACACCAGGCTCAATATCCACAGTTACGACTGCATCGGCACACCATATCAATTATCAAAATTCAAGACACGAGACATGGGTCAACCAATAATATGTTCCTATGAACTCTGAAACAGAAGAAAAACAGAGATAGTAAATGTGTTCATTTTTTTTTCATTACCACCCAATTCTTTAGAGCAGATTTTTTTATCTTTCCGGTTTCTGGTGCTCCCTCAAAAGTTGGAATCAGCAGGTCCACCTCCTCCTTGGTGAAAAATCTCAGCAGATCCACCTCTTCAATGTGCCTATGTCAACAATTGAAAAGAATTGTTGCGCGTGTTGAGCCATGCATACATATGTAGACAAAAAAAAAATGGCTACTGAAAAGTTGAAGTCGTCCTCACTTATAGCCGGGCCTTGCGACATTTTTGAATATGGCATATGCCGCATCCTCGGCCTCCCATTTACTATTTATCTCTTTATCCTTTTGTTCCATGCCATCTACATCATCAAAGCTGCTCTCGATAGTATTAGATATAGTTGACAGCCTAGAGCTTCGGATTGTTGTGATGAGCCCTCTCATCGTCCATGCTGAGACCTTCTCCTGACTCATCCTCCTGAGCTTAACAACATCGATCACCTCTGGCACGCCTTTCTCCTCCTTGGCTCTGCTGATGCTGACCCGCCCAAGGCCACTGCCCTCGCGCCCCACATTCTCCGCCAGCTCCATCAACGGCGGGCCTGACAGCGTCTGCAGCACGTACTGATGGAACACGCTCTCTTGGATCCGATCGAAGAAGGCCTTCCGGTGGAACGTGGACGCGACCACCTTCATGAGGAAGGTCTTGACGAGCCAGATGACGGAGCCGATGAGCATGGAGGCGAGGAACCTGGAGACGTAGTTGAGGATCCTGGCGGTCTTACGGGAGCGGCCGACCTCGCTGTCGAAGAGCTGGGACCAGGCGATGAGCACGAGCGCGAGCCAGAGGCAGACCTGGAAGCTCTTCTTGAGCCCGAAGACGAAGTAGAGCACCTTGGTGCGCAGCAGGAAGTTGCGCTCGATAACGAAGACGATAAGCGTGACGAGCCACTGGCTGAGGAGGTGGCCGGAGAAGACGGCGATGACCATGACGCACCACTTCCAGACCTCCAGCCCCCACAGGACGCGGCCCTGTAGGGGCGCCACCACGAGACTGACGAGGAGCAGGCCGAGGAAGAGGACGAGCACGCAGAGCTCCACGCCCAGGCGGGCCCGGCGGCGGCAGCGCGCCGCGGAGGCCGGCGCGCGGGAGCCGTCCTTGTTGCGGAAGAGGTCCTCGTCGTCGTCGACCTCTGCAGCAGGGGTGGAGCCGCCCGCGGCGCGATGGGTCGGGGTGGCGGTCAGCGAGGCGGCGGCGGGGTGGACTGGGGAGGGGTGGGCGGAGTGCGGGTGCGTCGGGGTGGGCGGCTCGACGAAGCGCGACTTGGGCTTGGCGATGGAGGAGCGGCGGCGGAGGGCCGCGGGGGGCAGCGGCGGGCGCGAGGGGCTGGAGGTTGGCGGCGGCTTCTCGGGGTTCTGAGAGGGTTTGGGAGTCTCCGGCTGCTGGTTATTTCTCGGGTGCGGTGGCGGCGGGTGGCCGGGCGGGATGACGAGGACGTGGTCCGCGTTATTGGGCGCCGCGGCCGCCTTGGCCGTGGACGGGTCCATAGCACGCCCCCGCGCGGCGGCGGCGGGCCTAGTAACCTGGGCTTGGGGTCTGACGGCGGCGGCGGCTCAGCGGCAAGCGGGGAGTCTGGCGGCGGCGGGCCTATTAACCTGGGTTCGGAGTCTGACGGCGGCGGCTCAGCAGTCAGCGGCAAGCGGGGAGGCGCGGCGGAACTGCGGGGCGGGAGTGACCGATTATAAAAAGGCGAAAGAACTACTTCTATAGGACGAGGGGGAGGGCTTCCCGCGCGCCACGCTCGTCCGCCGGACCGGCACGCCGCACGCGGCCGGATCGTGGCATTTGTCGCCTCGGTTCGCTTCGCAGTCGCAGCCTAGGTCTGTGCTTCTGCTTGATCACGCTCCGACTCTCGGTGGGTGGAGCTGGGAAGCAAAATCTGATCTGATCTTCCATTAATTACATGGAAGATGATAATCGTAAAAAAGAAGGGTCGCTGACTTAGGGCATCGGGCACTACTGTGGTCACTACTCACTGGAGTCGGTGGCCGTAGTTTTTTTTTTTCGGCCAAGATCGCTGACATAGCGCACCGGGCACCACTGCAGCACGTGGCTGACACGGAGGTTAGGTAATCTCAACCTCTATTTCAAATTTCAATCAACAATAATTTATTTAAAGTCACTTTAATATAGCGCTTTCTCTGTCAACTCCAGCTTTAATACTCTGGCTCCTGTGATAAAACAGCTCTCTTTTATCATTAGGAAGAGCTCTAAAAGGAGCACTTTGTTTAGTTGGAAACCTACAGCTCTTCCTTGTACGACAGAATATTATATAACGTAATGCGACAATAAATAAATAAAAATTGACCTGGGACCTCTCCGATCAAACGCCGCAGAAACACCACCGTCACGCACAAACGATCGTCCTGTTCTCCAATTAAGCGCTGGGGCCTCCGATTAAGCACCTAGCAGAAGATACACGTAAAGCTATGCCTGGGAAGGATATGCTTAATACTGTCTATAGTAGCGTCTCTTAAATTTAATCCTCTAAAAAAATATTTCTTATCCTTTACAGAACCATTTAAAAGATTCTGTTTTTTATATCTTCTCTATCTACAGCAACTTAATTTTTTTAACAAATTAATACAATTTGAATTCATGTACGTGACACAAAAAATAAGTTTTTTAAACTTTAGAAGTTTGATATTTTTTGAAATCATATCGGTACGCAGTTGTGTCGGCGTTTCGACCCCGGGGGGTCCCTGGACCGACGAGTAAATTGTCGTCGCGTGTCCCAGCCCAGATGGGTCGGCGCGAGACGGAGCACGAAGGGGGGGAGAAGAGAGGAAAAGGGGAAACATGCGGCCTCCGTGTTGTCCTGCGCCCAGGTCGGGTGCGCTTGCAGTAGGGGGTTACAAGCGTCCGCGTGGGGGGAGAGCGAGGGACTCTACGCGTCGTCCCGTCCTCCCGCGCGGCCAACCTCCTCGTAAGAGAGCCCTGGTCCTTCCTTTTATAGGCGTAAGGAGAGGGCCCAGGTGTACAGTGGGGGGTATAGCAATGTGCTAACGTGTCTAGCAGAGATGAGCTAGCGCCCTAAGTACATGCCTTCGTGGCAGATGGAGAGGTCTTGACACCCTGTTCGTGTAATGTCGTGGCCGTCGGAGGAGCGCTGGAGCCTTGAGGGAGGACAGCTGTCGGGGCTGTCGAGTCCTCGCTGACGTCTCCTTGCTTCCGTAAGGGGCTAAGAGCCGCCGTCGTCACGGAGCACGCGGGGCGCCATCATTACTATTTATTTACCGGGGCGAGCCTGATGGGACGCCGGTCTTGTTCCCCGTAGCCTGAGCTAGCTAGGGGTAGGGTAATGATGGCCCCTCTTGCGACGTGGTTGGTCCGAGCCCTAGGTCGGGCGAGGTGGGTGCTCCTCCGAGGTCGAGGTCGAATCTGTCTTCCGAGGTCGAGGTCGAGTCCGAGCCCTGGGTCGGGCGAGGCGGAGACTGTCATCCGAGGCCAAGGCCGAGTCCGAGCCCTGGGGTCGGGCGAGGCGGAGTTCGTCGTCTTCCGGAGCTGAGGCTGAGTCCGAGCCCTGGGATCGGGCGAGGCGGAGTTCGTCGTCTTCCGGGGCCGAGCCCGAGTCCGAGCCCTGGGGTCGGGCGAGGCGGAGTTCGTCGTCTTCCGGGGCCGAGCCCGAGTCCGAGCCCTGGGGTCGGGCCAGGCGGAGTTCGTCGTCTTCCAGGGCCGAGCCCGAGTCCGAGCCCTGGGGTCGGGCGAGGCGGAGTTTCCTATGGCGCCCGAGGCCGGACTTGGTTGCTGTCAGCCTCACTCTGTCGAGTGGCACAGCAGTCGGAGCGACGCAGGCGGCGCTGTCTTCTTGTCAGGCCGGTCAGTGGAGCGGCGAAGTGACTGCGGTCACTTCGGCTCTGTCGACTGAAGGGCGCGTGTCAGGATAAGGTGTCAGGCCATCCTTGCATTAAATGCTCCTGTGATATGGTCGGTCGGTGTGGCGATCTGGCCAAGGTTGCTTCTTGGCGAAGACTGGGACTCGGGCGAGCCGAAGGTGTGTCCGTCGCTTTAGGGGGTCCTTAGGCGAGACGTGAATCCTTCGGGGTCGGCTGCCCTTGCCCGAGGCTGGGCTCGGGCGAGGCGAGATCGTGTCCCTTGAGTGGACCGAGCCTTGACTTAATCGCACCTGTCAGGCCTTTGCAGCTTTGTGCTGATGGGGGTTACCAGCTGAGATTAGGAGTCTTGGGGGTACCCCTAATTATGGTCCCCGACAGTAGCCCCCGAGCCTCGAAGGGAGTGTTGATACTCGCTTGGAGGCTTTTGCCGCATTTTTTTGCAAGGGGACCGGCCTTCCTCGGTTGCGTTTTGTTCCGGTGGGTGCGCGCGAGCGCACCCGCCGGGTGTAGCCCCCGAGGCCTCGGAGGAGTAGTTTGACTCCTTCGAGGCTTAGTACGTTTCGTAATGCCTCGGCCGGTCTGGTTGTTCCCTCATGCGAACTGGCCGTAGCCCGGGTGCACAGTCGAGTCCCAAGTTCTCGGGCTGGTATGTTGACGCTGTCAACGGTTTGGCCGGAGCCGGGTTTGCGAGAGCAGCCCCCGAGCCTCCGCACAGAGCGAGAGGACGGTCAGGGATATACTCGGCTTTTTACATACGCCCCTGCGTCGCCTTTCCGCAAGGAGGAGGGGGGAAAGCGCCATATTGCCCTCGGAGGGCGCCGAACATGGTGTCTCCAGTGAGTTGCTAACGGGTAATCCGAGTGGACGCCCGTGCCCCATTTGTTAGGGGTCGGCTAGTGGCCCGGAGGCGCGCTCCAAAAGTACCTGTGGGTGATTTGCCGGACCCGGTCCCCTTTTGACGGGGTCCGAGGGCTCGATGCCTCCCTCTGGTGGGATTCCGTTACAAAATCGTTCCCGTTGGTCTCGGAAATGTCCTAGGGTACCCCGGGAGCGCAGCCCGAGCCTCGGTTATGTATCAAACGTACCCAGGGTCATCCCTCGCTCTGCGTCTGAGGCGGCTGTCGAACCCTTCGGGGGCCAGCCTACGAACCCCTGATCAGTAGTGGGCGCGGAGCCCGAGTGGCCTGAGGCGGCCGTTGAACCCTTCCGAGGGGCCGACCTTCGAACCTCTGACCAGTAGTGGGCACAGAGCCCGAGTGCTCTGAGGCGGCTGTTGAACCCTTCCGAGGGGCCAGCCTTCGAACCTCTGATCAGTAGGGGGGCTCGGGGCCCGCTTCCTTCGCAGAGAAGGATCCCTTTCGGAGTATCCCTTTTTCCCAATCCCTAAGGCAAGAGAGAGAAAGAGGAAGTGGAAAAGGATACGTAATCGAATGACGTGGCGCACCTTTTTTGACGCGGTCATTATGGCAGAGGTGAAGCGTCGCCTGCTTCGCCTGCCAAAGGTGCCGCCTGTCCTGCCGCAGAGTTAATGCGACGAGACGAGTGGTTCACGGGGCCGCCGTTGTGTGTGCGCGAGCCGTTCGAGGAACGGAACGCGGACACGTCGTCTTCACGCCGTGGGAGAAGGTCCTCTCGCTATCCCAGGAGGGGACGTGAGCTTGCTGACGACTTGACTGCCGCTTCCGCCAGCCTGCCACCGCCATTACTGCCGGCCCATTTCTGGCCGTATCGACCATCGCGCCCTCTCCCACGGATGACTGACCCGTGACCGATGTGCTCGGTTGGCACTGTCGGGTCATGCGCAGGGTCGCCTCGAGTCACGGCACTGGTTCTGCAGTCGAGAAGGCGCGGTACTGGCGCGAGTGGCGGTGCAGTTTCTTGCACGTAGTAACCGGCGCGCCGGTTACATGACGTGTGGGCCTGGGCCTCCATGCTGGACGCGTCGAAAAAAGGGGGCACCCCCTGGGTGCGGTTGCATGCCGCCTGCATGGCGGTCCGCCCTTTCACCCGCTGGCCTGGGCGAAAGTGGAGGAATGCTTGTAACCGCTGGGCAGTTGCGCGCACCGTGCGCGGCGGTTTGGCTTTGTCTGCCCCGGGCCAGCTTGCATGACGCGTGGGGCCCAGCCCCCGTGTCATAGGGGGAGGACCTTGGAGCGTGTTGGAGGAGACTCAGCCCGCGACGGCTGAGGACGCAAGTGGGGAGAGTTGCCTTTAAAAGGAGGGTGCCCCCCTTGAAAGGCAACCATGTCTTCGCGCTCCCCTCATGCATTGCGTCTTTCCACCTTCCGAGCCCCCAGATGGGGGGCGCCCGCGGTTCTTCCGCCTTGTCGTCGTTGGGGGAACGCAACTTCGCGGAAGTTGGTACCTTTCAGCCATCGTTCGGCTTCAAGGATTTTCATCAGGCAGCCCGGCTGTATCCCCTCGTCGGTGGTCACCCAAGACGGTGACCACCAGTTCGATGGTGGGGAGAAGCAAACCGGGCTGCAGCCTCTGCCCCTCCCTCAGCTTCAAGGATTTTCATCATCCTTGCTGAGGCGGAGAGCAAGGCGAGCCGGGGGGTTGCCTCCGCGTGGGTCAGTAACCCTTTTCTTCCCCCGGCGTTTGGAGGAGAAAGGCATCCTCCAGCCCCATTGAGGCTTCCTTCAGCCACGCCGGGGAAGGCGGACTGCTGCTGCCCAGCCAGGGTGCAGCATTCCATCCTTCGTCCGGGCGGTGGTCGCGCCGCGTGCGGGCTGGACACGTCCAGGTCTTCCTCGCGCCGACAGCCGCGCCAGAGGGTCGCCCAGCACGTCGTGCGCCGCGAGGGCGGCGCTTATGTTCTGGGGTGGCTCCGGCGAGTGCGGGAGCGAGGACCTGCCGGTGCGCTTTGGGGCGCCTAGCGCCCGCTGGTGCGGCGTTGAGGTGGTGGCAGCCGGAGAAGGCTTCTCTACCGACGAGATTGCCAACTCCGCCTGCACCCCCGGACCTCCGTCCCCTGACTTGAATGGCTGGTTCTCGTCCTTCATGGGCGAGAGCCCTTCTGCCGCAGCATCCGCCCGAAGCCGTTGCTGCAGCTGTTTCGCCGCCCGGGGCGGAGGTCGTTGTCGCTGCTGCCGGAGCGGGCGCCGGCGAGTCACCAGGGGTTTTGTCGCCCCGCAGGCCCTCCAACATGGGGGGTTGTTCGTACCTGCGGGGGTGGAACCAGAGTTCCATTGGTAATGGCACCTTGAGTGCCGGTGTTTGTTCATTGTGGCTGTCGGGGCCTGAATATGTATGTATTTTTGGCGTGAAGCCGTGTTTTTTCGCTTATTTCGAGCACTAAGACTCGCCTGTCAGCTAACTGAACCGCTTCACCAAGTGTGAGTTGCCTCGTGCGAAGGTGACGAGTGAGGTATCCGTATCCTGGAGGCGTAGGAGTCCCTCGGCTCGGTCGGCCTTGCCGCCCGAGGCTTCTCTTGCTTAGTTAAAGGAAACCCTCGGCCGCTCTTCGATGAGCCGGAGCCGGAGGCAGCGGTATCAGCGTGGACAGAGGCAGAGTTGGCTCGAAAAGTAGACTTCGTCGGCCGGAGCCTGACCGGGCCGTCCACTGGCGGGACCGGCGCCGGAGTCGAGTTGCCGAGGCCATGAGCCGGGCTGATGTCCTCGGGGGACAGCTGGCTGAGGCTTCGGGGCGATCGGCCGAGCCGTCTGCTTGAGCCGGACTCCTGGAGGAGACCCTGGCGGTGATGGCCCGGGTGTGGTGCTGACGTCGTCCTTCGGAGCGGAGATCCTCCGACTGTGTTGCCGTTCGAGGCTCGGTCGGACTTCGACGAAGGTGGTGTTGACGCTGAGGGTGCTGCTGCTCCCCCTCCATCGAGGTCCGAACCTGCAGGATCGGTTTACCTTATAGTGTGCGTATGTTTTCTGCGGCCGCCGAGGCCCAAACATACTGTCGTTGTGTGGTAAAGCTGCGTTTCTTTTTCCTTTTGTTTCGAGTATCAAGACTTATTTGTCGGTAACAGAATTGTTTGTCCGAGCGAGAGTTACTTTTCACGGAAGGTGATGAGTGAGGTATCCGTATCCCGGAGGCGTAGGAGTCCCTCGTCTCGATCGGCCTTACCGCTTACGTGTACTCTTACTCGTCCGTAGGATTCTGCTAACGATGTAGTCAAGAAGGCCCGAAAAATCGTTTTAGCAGAAAGGTCTCCGAGCATTAAGACTTGTTCGGTCAGCGAAATCGCTTATCCGAGCGTGAGCTACTTATCGCAGAAGGTGATGAGTGAGGTATCCGTATCCTGGAGGCGTAGGAGTCCCTCGGCTCGGTCGGCCTTGGCTGCTTACGTGTACTCCGTCGTTTTCAGGATCCCACTTTTGAAGTGGTCAAAAAGCACGAAGGACGTTCTGGCAGAAAGACTTTTTCCAAGGAAAATTTTGACGCGGAGGGGTTCCCCCTTCTAGCCCCCGAGGGAGGGTCGGGCTTTGCCGAGGCAAGGCTGACCCTTCCTTGATGGTTAGACTTTGTACGTGAACGAGGTGTACGAACAACTTGAAAACATCTTAAGGGTAGAAGCGACGTAGCTGTCGGATGTTCCAAGTGTTGCTGTAGACGTCGCCTTGGCTGTTGGCCAGCTTGTATGTCCCGGGCTTCAGAACCTTGGTGATGACGAACGACCCTTCCCAGGGAGGCGTGAGCTTGTGCCGCCCTTGGGCATCTTGTCGCAGCCGAAGCACCAAGTCGCCCACTTGGAGGTCTTGGGACCGAACCCCTCGGGCGTGGTAGCGTCGCAGGGACTGCTGGTACTGCGCCGAGTGTAGTAAGGCCATGTCCCGAGCCTCTTCGAGCTGGTCCAGTGAGTCTTCTCGGTCGGTCTGGTTTTTTCGGTCGTCGTACGCCCTCGTCCTCGGGGAACCGTATTCTAAGTTCGTGGGCAAGATGGCCTCGGCCCCATAGACTAGAAAGAACGGTGTGAAGCCCGTGGCTCGGCTCGGCGTTGTCCTCAGACTCCAGACCACCGAGGGGAGTTCCTTCATCCATCGCCTGCCGAACTTGTGGAGGTCGTTGTAGATCCTTGGCTTGAGTCCTTGCAGAATCATGCCGTTGGCACGTTCCACCTGCCCATTCGTCATGGGGTGAGCCACGGTGGCCCAGTCCACCCGGATGTGGTGACCCTCACAGAAGTCCAGGAACTTTCTGCCGGTGAACTGGGTGCCGTTGTCGGTGATGATGGAGTTCGGGACCCCAAAGCGATGGATGATGTTGGTGAAGAATGCCACCGCCTGTTCGGACCTGATGTTGTTCAGGGTTCGAACCTCGATCCACTTGGAGAATTTGTCGATGGCGAACAGCAGGTGCGTGTAGCCCCCAGGTGCCTTCTGCAAGGGACCGACAAGGTCCAGTCCCCACACAGCAAACGGCCAGGTGATGGGTATTGTCTGTAGAGCCTGAGCGGGCAGGTGGGTCTGCCTTACGTAGAATTGACACCCTTGGCAGGCGCGGACAATTCTAGTGGCGTCGGCCATTGCGGTCGGCCAGTAGAAACCTTGTCGGAAGGCATTTCCAACAAGGGCTCGGGGCGCTGCGTGATGACCGCAAGCCCCCAAGTGTGTTTCTTGTAAGAGCTCCTGGCCTTCGGCGATAGATATGCATCGCTGGAGGATGCCGGAGGGGCTGCGGTGGTAGAGCTCCTTCCCGTCACCCAGTAAGACGAACGACTTGGCGCGCCGCGCCAGTCGCCGAGCCTCGGCTCGGTCGAGGGGCAGCTCCCCTTGGTGGAGATATTGTAGGTATGGGGTCTGCCAGTCTTGATTAGGCTGGACCCCATTCCGCTCTTCCTCGATGCGCAGTGCCTCACCCTCGGGGGCCGAGGGTGCCTCGGGCTGAGCCAAGGGTGCCTCGGGTTCGGGCGTGTCGTCGATCTTGACTGAGGGTTGCTGTAGGTCTCGGGAGAAGATGTCTGGGGGAACCGTTGTCCGCCCCGAGGCTATCTTAGCCAGCTCGTCCGCAGTCTCGTTGTATCGTCGGGCGATGTGGTTGAGCTCGAGCCCGTAGAACTTGTCCTCCAGGCGCCAAACCTCATCGCAGTAGGCTTCCATCTTCGGGTCGCGACAGTGGGAGTTCTTCATAACTTGGTCGATGACGAGCTGCGAGTCGCCGCGAGCATCGAGGCGTCGGACCCCTAGCTCAATGGCGATGCGCAACCCGTTGACCAGAGCTTCGTACTCAGCCACGTTGTTGGACGCCGGGAAATGGAGGCGCAGCACGTAGCGTAGGTGTTTCCCGAGGGGCAAGATGAAGAGCAGGCCCACGCCTGCCCCTGTTTTCATCAGCGACCCATCAAAAAACATGGTCCAGAGTTCCGGCTGGATCGGAGCCGCCGGGAGCTGGGTGTCGACCCATTGAGCAAAAAAGTCCGCCAAGACTTGGGACTTGATGGCCTTCCGAGGGGCGAACGAGATCGTCTCGCCCATGATTTCCACCGCCCACTTTGCAATCCTACCCGAGGCCTCTCGGCACTGGATAATCTCCCCCAGGGGGAAGGATGACACCACAGTCACCGGATGAGACTCGAAGTAGTGTCGCAACTTTCGCCGCGTCAGGATCACCGTGTACAGCAGCTTCTGAATTTGTGGGTAGAGGATCTTGGTCTCGGACAGTACCTCACCGATGAAGTAAACCGGCCTCTGGACGGGCAATGCATGCCCTTCTTCTTGTCTCTCAACCACGATCGCGGTGCTGACCACCTGAGTGGTAGCGGCGACGTAGATCAAGAGGGCTTCTCCGGCGGTGGGAGGCACCAAGATGGGCGCATTCGTAAGGAGCGCCTTCAGGTTCCCGAGGGCTTCCTCGGCCTCGGAGGTCCAAGTGAAGCACTCGGTCTTTCTTAAGAGGCGGTACAGAGGTAGGCCTCTTTCGCCGAGGCGCGAGATGAAACGGCTCAGAGCCGCAAGGCATCCCATGACCCTCTGTACGCCTTTCAAGTCCTTGATGGGCCCCATGTTGGTGATGGCCGCGATTTTCTCCGGGTTGGCCTCGATGCCCCGCTCGGAGACGATGAACCCCAAGAGCATGCCTCGGGGGACTCCGAAGGCACACTTCTCGGGATTGAGTTTTACGCCTTTCGCCTTGAGACACCGGAATGTCGTTTCAAGGTCGGAAAGGAGGTCGGAGGCTTTCCTTGTCTTGACTACGATGTCATCGACATAAGCCTCGACCGTTTGACCAATGTGTTCGCCGAACACGTGGTTCATGCACCTTTGGTACGTCGCACCTGCATTCCTCAAACCAAATGGCATAGTAACATAGTAGTACATGCCAAAAGGTGTGATGAAAGAAGTCGCGAGCTGGTTGGACTCTTTCATCCTGATTTGGTGATACCCTGAGTAGGCATCAAGGAAAGACAGGGTTTCGCATCTAGCAGTGGAATCCACGATTTGATCAGTGTGAGGCAGAGGATAGGGAACTTTTGGACATGCTTTGTTTAGACCAGTGTAGTCTACACACATCCGCCATTTCCCTCCTTTCTTTCTCACAAGCATGGGGTTGGCAAGCCATTTGGGATGGAATACCTCTTTGATGAACCCTGCGGCCATTAGCTTGTGGATCTCCTCGCCTATGGCTCTGCGCTTTTCTTCGTCGAATCGGCGCAGAGGTTGCTTCACGGGTCGGGCTCCAGCTCGGATATCCAGCGAGTGCTCGGCGACATCCCTCGGTATGCCAGGCACGTCCGAGGGACTCCACGTGAAAACTTCGGCGTTTGCGCGGAGAAAGTCGACGAGCACTGCTTCCTATTTGGGGTCGAGCTCGGAGCCGATCCGGATCTGCTTGGAGGCGTCGTTGTTGGGGTCGAGAGGGACGGACTTAACCGTCTCCGCTGTCTCAAAGTTGCTGGCATGGCGCTTCACGTCTGGCGCCTCCTTGGAGAGGCTCTCCAGGTCGGCGATGAGGGCCTCGAATTCGGCGAGGGCCTCGGCGCACTCCACGCACTCCACGTCGCATTCGTACGCGTGTCGGTACGTGGGGCCAACGGTGATGACCCCGTTGGGGCCCGGCATCTTGAGCTTGAGGTAGGTGTAGTTGGGGACGGCCATGAACTTGGCGTAGCATGGCCTCCCCAGCACTGCGTGGTAGGTTCCTCGGAACCCGACCACCTCGAACGTGAGGGTTTCCCTTCTGAAGTTGGAGGGAGTCGCGAAGCAGACGGGCAGATCGAGTTGTCCGAGGGGTTGGACGCGTTTCCCGGGGATGATCTCGTGAAAAGGCGCCGCACCGGCCCGGACCGAGGACAGGTCGATCTGCAGGAGCTCGAGGGTCTCGGCGTAGATGATGTTGAGGCTGCTGCCTCCGTCCATGAGGACCTTGGTGAGCCTGACGTTGCCGATGACGCGGTCGACAACGAGCGGATATTTCCCCGGGCTCGGCACGCGGTCGGGGTGATCGCCCTGGTCGAAGGTGATGGGCTTGTCGGACCAGTCTAGGTAGACTGGCGCCGCCACCTTTACCGAGCAGACCTCCCGATGCTCTTGCTTATGGTGCCGAGCCGAGGCGTTCGCCACTTGCCCACCATAGATCATGAAGCAGTCGCGGACCTCGGGGAACTCCTCTGCCTTGTGATCCTCCTTCTTGTCGTTGTGGTGGGCCCTGCCACCCTCCACAGGTGGCCTGGCCCTGTGAAAGTGGCGCCGAAGCATGGCGCACTCCTCAAGGGTATGCTTGACGGGTCCCTGATGATAGGGGCACGGCTCCTTGAGCATCTTGTCGAAGAGATTGGCGCCTCCGGGAGATTTCCGAGGGTTCTTGTACTCAGCGGCGGTGACAAGGTCCGCGTCGGCGGCGTCGCGTTTCGCTTGCAACTTCTTCTTGCCTTTCTTCTTGGTGCCGCACTGAGTGGACGCCTCGGGAGCATCTTCCGGCTGGCGGCCCTGGGGCTGCTTGTCCTTCCAGAAGATGGCCTCAACTGCCTCCTGGCCAGAGGCGAACTTGGTGGCGATGTCCATCAGCTCGCTCGCCCTGGTGGGGGTCTTGCGACCCAGCTTGCTCACCAGGTCGCGGCAGGTGGTGTCGGCGAGGAACGCACCGATGACATCCGAATCGGTGACGTTGGGCAGCTCGGTGCGCTGCATTGAGAATCGCCGGATGTAGTCCCGGAGTGACTCTCCCGGCTGCTGGTAGCAGCTTCGGAGATCCCAGGAGTTCCCAGGGCGCACGTACGTGCCCTGGAAGTTACCGGCGAAGGCTTGGACCAGGTCGTCCCAATTGGAGATCTGCCCCGGAGGCAGATGCTCCAGCCAGGCTCGAGCGGAGTCGGAGAGGAACAGGGGGAGGTTGCGGATGACGAGGTTGTCATCGTCCGTTCCACCCAGTTGGCAGGACAGCCGGTAGTCCGCGAGCCACAGTTCCGGCCTTGTCTCCCCCGAGTACTTTGTGATGGTAGTCGGGGTTCGGAACCGGGTCGGGAACGGCGCCCGTCGTATGGCTCGGCTGAAAGCCTGCGGACCGGGTGGTTCGGGCGAGAGACTCCGATCCTCCCCGCTGTCGTAGCGTCCCCCACGCCTGGGGTGGTAGCCTCAGCGCACCCTCTCGTCGAGGTGGGCTCGATGGTTGCGGTGGTGGTGCTCGTTGCCGAGGCGACCCGAGGCCGCAGGCGCTGTGTTGCGCGTGCGCCCGGTGTGGACCGAGGCTTTCTGCATGAATCGGGAAGTCGCGACGCGATGCTCCGAGGGGTATCCCTGCCTTCGGGAGGCAGAGCTTTCGGCCCGTCGGACCGCGGCATCCTCCAGGAGATTCTTGAGCTCTCCCCGGATACGCCGCCCTTCGGTGGTTGATGGTTCCGGCATTGCGCGGAGAAGTATCGCTGCTACAGCCAGGTTCTGGCCGACTCCACTGGAAGCCGGTGGTGGCCTTGCCCTGACGTCGTCGGTGATGCGGAGCTGGATGCCCTGGGGTAGATGACGCGCTTCTTCGGCCGGAGCTTGGTCTACCCATTCCTGCCCGATGTTCCGGCAGAGCGGCTCAAGTGTTCCTGCTCCCTCGTCGAGCTTGGCCTGCATCTCGCGGATTTGCTCGAGCTGTGCGTCCTGACCCCCCGTAGGGACTGGGACCACAGCTAGCTCCCGAAGGATGTCAACGCAAGGCGCAGGCCTAGGGGGATCACCGTTTTCCGGTATACCAAGATGGTTGCCTTCGTCGGGACCCCCTAGATCGATGTGGAAACATTCACGACTTGGGCCACAGTCTTCGTCGCCGAAGCTGCGGCTACCGTCGGAACAATCGGAAAGGCAGTAGTCGCATGCGGTCATGAAGTCCCGCATGGCACTAGGGTTACCGAGCCCGGAGAAATCCCAACCAAAGTCGGGCTCATCATCTTCCTCAGAACCCGAGGGTCCGTAGGTCGAGACGGCCGTCAGCCGGTCCCAGGGTGACCGCATATGATACCTCGGAGGGTTGGTGCATGCCTCTATGAGGGATTCCACCAAAGCGGGGTCGCTTGGTGGGTCGAGGCTGAATCCAAAAGGCACGAGACGGGAATCGGTCGGTACCTCCTAGTCGACAGGCGGTGACGAAGTCACGTCAGGGGCGGACTGCACCGTCGTCTTAGGTACGAGGGTGACGCCCAGCAAGTCCTTCGCGAGCGTGTTGGCGTCGTCCGTCCGCTTGGAGTTGGCGTGTTGCGGGGAAACGACGCTCGTCTTTGTCTCAGACGCGAGGTCGACGCCCGACGTGTCCCCCATTGGGGCGCCAGCGCCGTCGACTCGCTCGACAGCCGACGAGGTGCCACCTCCTGCTTGGCCACGGTTGCCCGCCTCCTCCTCCGTCGGCGGGGGAGGTGATGGGACAAACTCGGATGTTGTTCTTCCGCCACGTGGGGAAGACGTCGTTGATTCCGCCGCCGGCGGGTGGGTTGTCGGCCGCCATTATCGCTGTCGCGCGGCGGAGGAAGGAGTATCGTGTCGTAGCTGCCGTCGAGGGACATGAACTCAAGACTCCCGAAACGGAGCACCGTCCCGGGTTGGAAAGGTTGCTGGAGACTCCCCATCTGGAGCTTGACGGGAAGCTGTTCGTCAACACGCAGCAGGCCCCTACCTAGCGCGCCAACTGTCGGCGTTTCGACCCCGGGGGGTCCCTGGACCGACGAGTAAATTGTCGCCGCGTGTCCCAGCCCAGATGGGTCGGCGCGAGACAGAGCACGAAGGGGGGGAGAAGAGAGGAAAAGGGGAAACCCGCGGCCTCCGTGTTGTCCTGCGCCCAGGTCGGGTGCGCTTGCAGTAGGGGGTTACAAGCGTCCGCGTGGGGGGGAGCGAGGGACTCTACGAGTCGTCCCGTCCTCCCACGCGGCCAACCTCCTCGTAAGAGAGCCCTGGTCCTTCCTTTTATAGGCGTAAGGAGAGGGCCCAGGTGTACAGTGGGGGTGTAGCAATGTACTAACGTGTCTAGCAGAGAGGAGCTAGCGCCCTAAGTACATGCCTTCGTGGCAGCTGGAGAGGTCTTGACACCCTGTTCGTGTAATGTCGTGGCCGTCGGAGGAGCGCTGGAGCCTTGAGGGAGGACAGCTGTCGGGGCTGTCGAGTCCTCGCTGACGTCTCCTTGCTTCCGTAAGGGGCTGAGAGCCACCGTCGTCACGGAGCACGTGGGGCGCCATCATTACTATTTGTTTACCGAGGCGAGCCTGATGGGACGCCGGTCTTGTTCCTCGTAGCCTGAGTTAGCTAGGGGTAGGGTAATGATGGTCCCTCTTGCGACGTGGTCGGTCCGAGCCCTAGGTCGGGCGAGGTGGGTGCTCCTCCGAGGTCGAGGTCGAATCTGTCTTCCGAGGTCGAGGTCGAGTCCGAGCCCCGGGTCGGGCGAGGCGGAGACTGTCGTCCGAGGCCAAGGCCGAGTCCGAGCCCTGGGGTCGGGCGAGGCGGAGTTCGTCGTCTTCCGGAGCCGAGGCTGAGTCCGAGCCCTGGGATCGGGCGAGGCGGAGTTCGTCGTCTTCCGGGGCCGAGCCTGAGTCCGAGCCCTAGGGTCGGGCGAGGCAGAGTTCGTCGTCTTCCGGGGCCGAGTCCGAGCCCTGGGGTCGGGCGAGGTGGAGTTCATCGTCTTCCGGGGCCGAGCCCGAGTCCGAGCCCTGGGGTCAGGCGAGGCGGAGTTCGTCGTCTTCCGGGGCCGAGCCCGAGTCCGAGCCCTGGGGTCGGGCGAGGCGGAGTTTCCTATGGCGCCCGAGGCCGAACTTGGTTGCTGTCAGCCTCACTCTGTCGAGTGGCACAGCAGTCGGAGCGACGCAGGCGGCGCTGTCTTCTTGTCAGGCGGGTCAGTGGAGCGGCAAAGTGACTGCGGTCACTTCGGCTCTGTCGACTGAAGGGCGCGTGTCAGGATAAGGTGTCAGGCCATCCTTGCATTAAATGCTCCTGCGATATGGTCGGTCGGTGTGGCGATCTGGCCAAGGTTGCTTCTTGGCGAAGACTGGGCCTCGGGCGAGCCGAAGGTGTGTCCGTCGCTTGAGGGGGTCCTTGGGCGAGACGTGAATCCTCCGGGGTCGGCTGCCCTTGCCCGAGGCAGGGCTCGGGCGAGGCGAGATCATGTCCCTTGAGTGGACCGAGCCTTGACTTAATCGCACCCATCAGGCCTTTGCAGCTTTGTGCTGATGGGGGTTACCAGCTGAGATTAGGAGTCTTGGGGGTACCCCTAATTATGGTCCCCGACAAGTTGAAACCGAATTTTGGAATTTAAAAAAAATTTATTCATATATTTATTAGAAGAACAATGAACTCGACGATGTCGTATATATTTCTCGGTGCTCGAAACAAAAAAATGTTTGTGTTTGCCGATAAACAGTGGGCAGGAGGTGAATATGGTTTCCAAGGTGAGAAGATGGCCACGAGGAAAACAAACTCACCTAGAAGGGAAGGGATGGGGGGTCCACCCCTGCTCCCTTTGACCTAGGAATTATAGAGGGGAGGAGGAAGACATGGTAGGCGACTAGGAGGGAAGGGATCGTCACGACACCACTATTGCTTCTTCGTAGATTGATCTATTGACAGGGACGAGAGGAAATCTTGGAAGGAGGATCGAGTCAGCTCCGATTCAGGCGGGGTAGTTGCAGATTGTGTGCTTGGAAATCTTCGATTCCTTTTTTGTTTGCGTGCGGGGAGAGGTAGGTATTCGCGCCAATCACTGTGGTCGTCGGTAAGGCAAAGTTGGATTCTAAGTAACGACCACAGAGGCCAGCTCGCTAACGACGGCAATTTTTTTGGTCGTCGGCTAGGTTGGATAGAGCTTGCACTGTGTCGCCGAGACTCCTCACAACCACATATTACAGGTGGTCGTCATTTTCTGGTCGTGGATACGCTTTTCTCTTGTAGTGACCATTGGGCTTGACTCCAATTGCTTGCGCTACCAACTTTATGGTCAAGTAACTCATCGAATCAGCTGTTAATTCAATTTGATAATTGTTTTCTGTGTAATCATGGATAAAAACACCGGCAATAGGAAAAAGACATAGAGAGATGTTTACTGAATTGGGGGTTGGACAAGGTGTTTGCCATCACGATTGACAATGCTTTAGCTATAATGATGGTGTGGTGTCCTAAATGTACCTCATGTACGTCTTTGAGCTCTTAAGTTGAAGCAATTCTGCTTCTATAAGGGGGTTAGAGTTACAAGAAGGGTTCTCTGGTGCGGCTAGACTGGGTTATAGTTTGGATTTTTCCATGCATCAACCACAAAGGGAACGAATCTTAGAGGAGGAATGTAGCCTGGCCCTAGAGGTAACTAGCGGAAGGAACAATGCCTGTTGGGATTATTAATGACTCTAGGTGTCTTGAAATATAAGGGTTTGTTTGGATGCATGGGGATCCAAGGGGATCGAGGGGCATATAATCCCTTGCTACACAACAAGAGCTTATATGCCCCTCAATCCCCTCTGATCGTCATGCATCCAAACAAGCCCTAAGAGTGATATCACCATTCTTCGTTTAGCGGCCTTTTGGGTATAATTTGTTTGTGCATCCAACCCAATACACAAAGCTAGCTAGAACGGAAGTGTCGCATTTTACAGGTTGAGGTTGCAGATGTAGTAGAAGGAGCCAAACATAGAAGGAGAAAGACAAGACACTGGTGTAACAACGGCCGGTAGGCTAAAAAGAACACAAATGTAGTCGTATGAAACATTTGGTGTTTTCGTAACTTTTAGACATGTGGTTCTCAAATAAAGGAACTTCATTAGCTCGTTGGTAATCAAATTTTTCTACCTCGATGCTTGTTTAAGTAAAATGCACTTCCTATCCTTAAACTTGCTTGTGTGTGTCAACTTGGTTCGTAAATTTTTTAAGTATATATGCCTCTTAATGTCATATTCACTATTTTGGTTTCATTAGGTCCTAATGGACCAAAACATACCTGGTAGAGGGTCTTTTCCTTCTTCCTTAAGCTAACACGGGGAGGGGGAGCTCGATCAACTGGCACAACATCGTGCAGGGTGTCGGTGATGTAAGGCTCGCCAGTGGTGGTGGTGATCAGCCTTTCTTGTTGCCCTAGATGCCCCAGTCTAGTTTGTCGTCCGACAATGCCTAGTCGAGAGCATGGACGGCGTGCTAGTGGTTGCCCACCAGCAGGGGTGGACGCAGAACAAAATAAGAGTGAGAGCATACTTGTAATGAACACAAATGCCTTGAGCAGGGGACTTCTCGATGAAAATTTAGACTCTACAACTTACAAAAGAGGGATGAGCGGGGGCCTCCGCCCCTGCCACCAGCACCCTCACTATTGCCTGCAACCTCTCCCATGGCAGTGAATGTCATCTCTGATGTGGGAGCCTATGGCAGGAGATGAACAAGAGGACCAGCCATTGAACTAGAATGCGCGTATAAAAATCGCCCTTTGCTCGGCTCGAGGCCTAGCATACCTGCACCATGATTGCCTACCCGATATCGGGCATAGGACATCAAAGTTGGAATTAAGGGGGTGTTTGGTTAGAGGGACTAAAGATTAGTCTCTAGTTTTTAGTCCCATTTAGTCCCTTTTTTGCCAAACACTAGGACTAAAATATGGACTAAAATGATTTAGTCTTTAGTCCTTCACGTATGTGCTAAAAGGGACTAAACCATATTAATTCCACATCTACCCCTCATTTAGTTCAATTGTACTAATAGCAGAAGAATGTTAAAGGCTATTTTAGTCTTATTATGAGTCATTTAGTATATTCTTACTATTTTTAGTCTCTAGAACCAAACATGTTAGGGACTAAACTTTAGTCCCCTAACTAAACTTTAGTCCTTAGACTAAAGAAACCAAACATGGCCTAAGTTTACCGGTCTAGAATATAAGAGACTAAAAACGCATCTTAGTTGATAAAACTAAAATTGATTGGTTATTTTGACTTTGGTGGCAACAAAGTACTTTCAAAATAGGCATGCTACGAGAAATCAGATGTGCATAGCTATGGAGTGTTTTTGCTGGAGCTAGCGACTTGAAAGAGGCCAACTGATTCATGCTTCATCAAGAAGGGACTAAACATTGTTACCAGAAAGGGGCTGATGTTGCCTTGTCGTCATTATTATTTAGTTGACCAAATAGAACCTGGATGTGCAGAGGACTGATTGGAGTACTTGTCCAAGTTTCAAACGAGCAAATTCATATTTAAATTTGAGCTCGAAGTGCGTTAAATGGAACTGTTCAAAAGCTTAACTCACGAAACTGAATTGAGGATTGTGTTGAACACTTAGAGCAGCTTTCGGGTCGATCTTCAGAGCTTAAATCTAGATTTTACGCTACAAATTTTAAGAATCGAAATAGATTAGAATTGGACCATATTTCTATATATTTTAAGCTAATATTATTTAAAGGCCCTAACTTTTTATGAAAGGGTATTTGGATCGTAATACATTATCACCCCTAATATACCAGCTTGAGGTGTCGCGAGTAAGAGCAAGCGAGTGAGAGGAGAGCGGGACAGAGTGTGAGAGGACGTCGTGCGCTACGTGGAGCACTCATCTACGCCCGGTGTGCCGTGGCGGCATGGGAAGGAGGGAGAAGGGTGAACGAGGTCTAACAGACCATGACATGACGATCGACATGTGGATCACAATAATCTATTGTGATGTAACATAGACCTGAACAATAAATAAACCCTTAAAAGACATATCTTAAAAGTTTATGAACTAGGTTGATATCCAGCTAGACAAGTTTAAGGATCGGATCGAGGCTGCATTTTACTAATACTTGTTTTCATGGTCAAAAGCATTACTACCACTGTTGTTGTTAAGTGATTAGAGAGAGGATGTGGAAATTTAGGCCCTACCTGGAATCTGAACTTTAAGGGTGTTTGGTTTAAAAAATAACTATATTCAAGATGATGTGGTGCATTATGAGTCCATTTTTTTAATGCGGTGTTTGGTTTGAGGAATCACTCCATCCAAAATGAGATGGTGCACCATGAGTACATTTATCAAATTTGATGGGATGATCTCATTCTAATACTAACTAACTATAAGAAATGAGGTGGTGATGGATCAACTCATTACATTTCAAAACCAAACAAAAAAAGTGATGAGTGATAAAATGATAGACTAGCTCATTCCTCATACCAAACACCCTATAAATTTGGTAGAATGATCTAATTTCTCATGTTAGTATTAACTAACTATGAGGAATGTGGTGGTGATGAATCAATCCATCCTATTTTACATATCAAACAAAAAATTAAAAAGTGTGAAGATATAAACTAGCTTATTTCTCAAACTAAACACCCTATTAGTCACTCATCAGGTAGTCTCCGTCACGCACCCCGCACCTGCAGCACCAAGTGCAAACGGCTAATCAACTTTTGTGTAGAGTGTGCGTGTCCACCACCCCGCCAAATGCTAGCCCTTTTAACGGCATGATGATTGATGCAACTTTGACGACCAAAATCTGTACGTATCACAACAGCAACTCTGTTCATCATCATCATCATCAGAGTTTAAAAGGGCTAGTGTATATGGCAACTGATGACAATCTGGATAGTGAAAAGGCAACGTCACAT
Source organism: Zea luxurians (assembly GCA_029449295.1). Classification (NCBI taxonomy): domain Eukaryota; kingdom Viridiplantae; phylum Streptophyta; class Magnoliopsida; order Poales; family Poaceae; genus Zea; species Zea luxurians. The sequence goes on from JAOPSE010001022.1 coordinate 185,407, forward strand.
TCATGATTCATCACTGTACCATGGCAACTGATGAACAATGTCTCTAGTGGGAAAAAAAGAGCAAACGTTACATTCAGCACTGAATGTTTCTAGTACAATGTCACATTCAACATCAGTGATGTGCAAGTAATAAATGGAATGGCGTGGCACGCACTTCATAAGTCATCGCCTTCGATGAATTACCTCAACCCAAGCAAGGGCGGGCTCATAATTTGGAGAATAGGTATTTAAAATTTTATTAAAGCACAAAACTTATTCCTGATGGTCTAAAACCTATCTTAAGAGCTTTTAAGTATATATAATTGATTATAGTATCATATATAAGTTTATAGCATGTAAAATACATAGCACTTAATCTATGTTTGCTTATATCTTATATATGTGATCGTCTTTCAATGAAGGATGTCATACGACCTCTGCTCCGCTACTGGTGTCCAACTCAGCCCCGACAGTTGGACAAAAATAAATAAATAAACTTAGCCTAGACAGTCTTTACCATAGCCGATAGCTACAACGAGCAGCACTGTACGGGCGTAGCCATGCGATCGTGCCCTTTGCTACATCTGTGCTCATGCTCATAGTAAGAGAGCTAGTTCAAGGTGGAGTGTTGAGCATTTAATCACCAAAACAGCTAGAAATGTCTCAAAGACAAATTTCCCTTTCAATCTCCCATTTTTTAGTGATTTATGCCAAAACGCCTAAAGCAACTCAAAACTTACTAACCTAACCAAATATAAGCCAAAAAATGCAAATTAAAGTCCAAACTAAAATCAATTGAATAAACATAGGGTTTGGCATATTTTGACCATTTAGACACCACTCATTTTGAATTTTGCAGTCAACTCATTTCGCTAACTTCTAAGTCAAAACACTTGAATTTTGCAAATCAAATCATTTTATAACAGTTGTTTTGATCAAACTCCCAAAAGCACACACTTTCTTTTATAAGAGAAACCTTCCCACACAAGAGAGCAGATTTTACAATAATAGAGATTCTCTTAGCAATTAATAGGGTTTTGATCAAAAGGACACGTTAAAAGCTCGAAATCTAAAGGACAAGTTAAAAGCTCAAAATCTTTTACAATTCTAAGTGGTGGTTGATCTAGTTGCTTTGGTCTTAATTTCTCCCCCTTTGACATGAAACACTAAAACGGAGAACTAGTGGCTCTTAACCTCACTGCTCACCAAAATAGCAAATGAAGAATAGAAATACAATGAACAACCAAGGGAATTTGGAACAAAGTACGTTGATATCGTTATGCAATGGAAACCTTCTTCGTTGTCCAATTCCACCTTTTCCCTTTCAATCCTCCTTTTAGACCACATAAGGTCAACCCAACCAGACACATTAGTCTCAAAGGGTCAAGGTGTATCATATCCTCTCCCTCAACATATGCATCAATGTACAAGACTTGTGAGGTCTGGAGATGACATTCTACAATTTGAGCACCAAAATAAGCAGTATTGAATAATAAAGCTTAAGGAACTTGATCAAAGGCATATAAACACATGTTTGTTATGAATCAATTCAAGGTCCACGAATCTAAGACATTTAGCTCACTACGCATCTTACAAAACCTCCTCTCATCTAAAGACTTGGTGAAGATATCGACTAACCGGTGATCGGTGCTAACAATGACAAATATCGATATCTCTCCTTTGTTGGTGGTCTCTCAGGAAGTGATATCGGATATTTATGTGCTTAGTGCGGCTATGGTGAGACGTTGCGCAGCTTCTCCGGCGCGACGACGGCGGAGGCAGCTTCGATGAGGCACAGGAGGGCGTGTGACGAGGCACCAGACGATGGCGTGACGAGCTCGCGGTGTGGCGAGGCGCTACACACGCGCACGACGAGGACGTGACGACGACGAACCGTGCAGTGAGTGCGACGCGACGAAGCTTCGTCGAGGCGAGGAGGCACGACGGTGAGACGCGCGGGCGGCTGCGCACATGAGCACGCAGACCCGGTGGCGACGAGACGCGAAGGCAAGATTGGAGCCCGTCGCAACGAGCACGATGGGGCCCTGACTGAGGTGCGCGGCGTTAGCGAGGCGAGCATGGCGCTGTCACGATGAGCACGTGGCGTAGGACGGCGAGCCGAGGCAGCTGCACGGCTCGGCGAGATGCACAACGGGGGCTAAACTACGTAGGGAAGAACGTGGGGCATGGCACTGGACAATTCCGGCTTTTGGGGCGCGGGCGCGGGCGCGTGCCTCACGACTAGAGATGTCCAAACGGGCCACCCGGCCCGGTCCGGCCCGGGCCCGGTGAAGCCCGACCCGTTTTGGGCCCGGCCCGCCAGGCACGATTAGAAAACCGGGCCGGGCCGGCTAAGCACGCGGGCTTAATTTCTTGTCCGAGTCCGGCCCGCAACGGGCTATGTGGGCTATGCGGGCCGAAAAGCACGTTTTAGTGTAAAAAAGCGGGCTTAACGGGTTTAGAGCTAAACGGACCGTGCCGGGCTAGCCCACCGTGTCTAATTTCCTGTCCGAGCCCGGCCCGCTTATTCGTGCCAGGCCGGCCCGGGCCCGCATATAACCGGGCCGTACCGGGCTCGGACCGGGCCCAAACAGCGGGCTTCGTGGCGGGCTCACAGGCCTTGTGCTTATTGAACATCTATACTCACGACACTCACGCGGGAAAGATGAACAGGGGCGGGGTGCTGACCGGTGGGGTCACAAGGCAGTGCACAGGGCGAGCGGTGCCGCGCGTGCGGCGTTGAGCTCATGAGCCTAGCTGATGGGCAGGGCCAGGGGCCCGCTGCTCAGTCGATGGATTGGCCCATGGACGGGAGTGTGCGACACTGAGCTCCGTGCGTCCGCGTGATCGCGGTAGGGCTGGGCTGTTGTGTGGGTCCGGAGGAACGGGCAGCGGTGTAGGTAGAAGAAACATGCGCGGTGCTGCTGTTTCCTTGAGCAAACGTGGGAGAGGCTAGGGAAAGATGAAAGGGGAGAGGGTGACAGGTTGGTCCCATCTGGAAGTGAGGGAGGAAGAGGCCACGATTTGGGCTGAAGGAATTGGCCAAAGGGCCTTGCGGGACGGACGTGAGGAGGGGCTGGGCTTTATTTTATTCTTTCTTTTTTTTATTTGAGTTTGGTTTTAGTTTTTTTACTAGATAAATACTCGTGCGTTGCAACGGAAAAATAGTATAACAATAACATATGTATAGCCATGTGTTGTAGTGTTAAGCTACCTTTAAAACTTTATAGAGACAATTGGTTGTAACCATAAAGGGTAGGAATTGTTGATGTTCTTGATCCTAATCACGCTTCAGACTTACTTGTCGGGTTCATCTGTAAAGTCAAAATTATAGACCAAAATCAGACGAAAAGACCAGTTGAATGAAATTTTCTTTTCCCACTAAACTACATATTTGTCCTGACCTTTAACTATCCATTGCTTTAATCTTTATATGAGGATAGTCATGCAAAGTTTGTCCATTAAAAAAATCCATTGCTATAATAACAATACCTTTTTTTGCTGCTTCAACATTCTTGTCCATCAGTCCTTCAATTTAGTGTTGTATCTTGATGCCAGGACGGTAAGAACAATCTTCGCTGCACCCAGTAGTCTTGATCGAAAGAAGAGTATACTGCTGCGCTTATACTAAATTTGTGGACATTTCTTTAAACATGAACCTGAAAAAACATAGCTGATCATTATTGAGAACAAATGGCATATCATATTTGTTGCTACCCTATTATTTGAGCATAATGTCATAGTCACATGGATGCAGCTCATGAGTTGAGGCGGCTCGCGAGCCGACTTCGAGGCGAGACAAACCTGCTCCTTCAGCTTGTTGAGTGGCCGAGCCGAGCCGAGCTCGGTCAATTAGCCGATAATTTAGTGCATGCAGCGATGCACTTCTTAAGCAGGTGCTCAAGTTTGAGCATTTCTTCAAACTGTCTTATGTATGTGCATTATTAGGCAAATAGATCAAGCCTGACAAATACCTTATGTAGAGATCTAGATGATATACGAGAGTTTCTGCAAATTATGTATAAAACCAATAATTGAAATGTGCTGCAATGTTATGAGTATAATTATTAAGCTAAGGTGCCAACAACTATTGTATAATTACTATTTTGCCAGCACCACTCCCAACAGGCTAGCTAACCTGTGGGGATTTTTTTAATCAATCAGCAAAGTACTGAAGAACAAAACAGAAAAAGGAAATCTAGAATAGATGTTAAAATGAAGAAATAATAACAAATCAAAGAAACATACTGGTACGGGGTGTGCTTCAACCGGGAGACTGTCTGAACCACAAGCACCTCACGAAAAGGACATCAACTAAACATGTGAAATGATGAAAAGCATGGATATCAACGCAAAGAGATGAATCAAGTCAAGCAGACCACACCATGTATAGCTAATAATTTAGTAGCAGATTATACATGGAAATGTATTCTGATACATTGGATGAAATTTATTACCACATTATCCTTAAGAGCTTTTCTATAGTTATATAGTTTGACGCTAAAAAAATTCCAAACAAAGGCAACTCCTCAAAAGAAGTTTTAATACCAAACCACACATGCTTTCTCGTCATAAAAAGCTGCCTTATTGCAGTATTTACAATCATGATTCTTGGTGGTTCATAGACTTTCTTTCCTTTGCATAAATACATAGGCAAAATATGAACAGTTAGTAGGTAAGACTTATTGCAGTGTTTACAATCATGATACTTATTGCAGTGTTTATCATCATCATCTATCCAATGCAAATATAAAAATCAGCTACTAAGGGCTGCTTGCATCAAATTGAACGGTTAGCAGGTGATGTGGCAATTCTATTGTGCAAGGTATTGAGAATGAGAATTTAAAGGATGCTAATTTACCTAGCTAAAGATTACCATGTCAGCACCTTGAACAATACACTAAATCAGCTATCATGAAGGAAAACAACTTCTACCATCCATGCTCTGTTTCAGTGCATATTATCATTTAAAAGTGGAAATGAACATGATAGGAATGATCTTAGCTTCAAATAACATATATTAGGGATTGAACAAAACTATATCTTAACTTTATGACAGTCTAATAGTTTGACCATTCATTGTTGTACAATGGTTAAACTATAAGAAACATTACCTATGGCTACAAATATTTGATCAATTGCCTATTTCTTGATAATGACGAATCCAGACAATTTTGAAAGGTCGAGCAAGAATCACAAGTTATCACCGAGCACTAACCTAGAAAAAGAATAGCAGACAAGACGGATCCTGTTATGCGAACCTAAGGGAAGTACATGTTGTTGTATGTTGTTGTGTCCTGTTTCCTTGAATTTGTCATTCAAATAATCCTACAATAATTTGATAACAAAAAATATTCAGGTATTGGTGATGCAACACTGAAAAGTATCCTAGAATAAGAGGAGCATTCAGATGTAAAGCTAAATAGTAAGTCAAACGCCATGTTATGCATAAAAATGAAGGTCCCATTAACCATAATCCATTGCTACACTGAATGATAAGAATAATACCGCTTCATACAGAAATGTACCGACCTCACACCAGAACAACAAAAAAACAAACAAAACCCACGATATCCCCGCCGGTTATCTAAACATCGTTTTCATAGTGAAATTGTACCATCATAAATGAGAGCACCAGCTCCAAATTCGTACTAATATAGCTAGTGAGATGGGATAACATACTCTCTCAGAGTTTTTAACATGCAGATATTTAGCCGTTCTTCCAAGAAAAATGTGCTACCTGACTGTCTGGTGCCACATCCTGTGTCGCGCCAAATAACGGAAATTGGGTCTTACCTCCAACCGCAACAATGAGGACTTGCCTCTATGTTCTGCTGGATCAATTGACAATGAATACCAATGTTGTTGATCCTTTTTAACTCATCATAGTTTCTTTAGAAACTGAATTAGGCGATTGTGATAATGTGTGGAGGAAAGAAATGATAGAGGATGCGTTCATAGGTGTTTCACTAATTATGATCACAAAAAGCAACATCTAGCTTGTTTTCCATGTAAGGTAACATTCAGATAAGATTGTCCCACAAAATATAAGTTTATATAACATCTAGATAACATCATTCTACGAGGTAAAAGATAGAACAGTGGGTGTTGGACAACATCACATGAAAATGGCACTTTTAGATATTTGTAAGCTAGAACTTTTCTTCCTGTTATGATACCAACATTTTCATTTTCTGAGTAACAGAACAACAACACATAAAAATGTACAGAGTTTAGATATGCATTGGATATAGGTTCAGAACACCCATATCTTACATTCTAAGTTCTAACCTAGGTGAGAAATCTATTAAGTGTTGAACATTTGATTATACTTATTATTAGATTAAAAATAACAGCATCTCCAAAAGGATACTAAAAAAATTCCCCCAAAACTGATTATTAGCGGCAAACAAAAACTTATTAGCGACAGGCTAAGATTTTACTCCAGCAGTTCCCCAAATAGAAAGCTAAAATGAAAAATGGGCCAGCTAAAAAAGCCTAGAGCATGTAGTAGTCCATATTTGCATCAGTCCTGTTAGTATTTTCCCACAACCTAGTTGTAGGACACCTACGTTCATGCATACAACAACACAGTTCCCTTGAAATATGCCAAATTTAGTATGTCAAAAACATAATGTGTACAAGATAAGTACAAATTATAAGTTTCTAACCTAGGTGAGAAATCTATTAAGTGTTGAACATTTGATTATGCTTATTATTAGATTAAAAATAACAGCATCTCCAAAAGGATACTAAAAAAATTTCCCCCAATACTGATTATTAGCGGCAAACAAAAACTTATTAGCGGCGGGCTAAGATTTTACTCCAGCAGTTCCCCAAATAGAAAACTAAAATGAAAAATGGGCCAGCTAAAAAAGCCTAGAGCATGTAGTAGTCCATATTTGCATCAGTCCTGTTAGTATTTTCCCACAACCTGGTTGTAGGACACCTACGCTCATGCATACAACAACACAGTTCCCTTGAAATATGCCAAATTTAGTATGTCAAAAACATAATGTGTACAAGATAAGTACAAATTCAACATACATATTTGTTTCTTTCGGTAAAAAGACCTACAAAATGAGTGAACAATGAAGTGCCTTCCTATCTAAGATTGGTACCTAAAAGTGCTTCGTTATTCATCTGGCAAACAATTGAAAAATACTAATGAATCACGTTAGCTACTCTTGTTCAATTATTCTTGCAACCAATTTGAGACATCAGTTGACAAACAACATCAGGATCAGGTTCAGTAAGCTAAACATAGAAATTCTTCAACATCATCTTTTATGCATGTCAGTCTTATAGACTCACAAATTTAGACTTGCAGAATGACAAACTTAGAGATAGACTCACACATTATTCAAGGGACTGTGTTCTAAAATTATTTTGAAGAGCCAGTGTGCAATGATTGAATGATGCAACAACTGATTATATGTAATGTGCATGTTGCTATTTAGCTATAAGACAACGATTGGCAAGAAAAATTGCACTCACCGTCATCATTAATTTAATAACTACTCCTACAGATCAATCTAACATGCTACAAGAAGCAAAAGCAAATCTGACATCCAACTTCTTCACTCGAGGTTTTAGATCCAAAAAAAATTTATACCTCGGAACGCTCCTCCTCTGTCAGAATCCAGAGCTTCATCGTCGGCTAAATGCCATGTAGGATCCTCCCGCCGAAGAGACATCATGTAACGTACAGTCACGACAAGAACAACAGTATCCCTTGCGGGAAGCATCGCACCGGCCACCACCGCCTCCTCTCCGATCGACCGTTGTGCTTGTCGAATCCTCGAACCCCATCGCCTCCTCTCTAGGCCACCGTTGCCGCTTGCCGCCTCGACCACGACAACTGCACACGTGAGGAAAAAACGTGAGAGCACGGGCGAATTGGGGAGGAATGCTCACGCGGAAAATATGCGGAGCGAAGGTCGCCGATGAGGGATGCGAAATTTTTCGGAGGTGGATACATGAGCTGTTGGAACCAGCAAAATTAGTTTTTTCCCTAATATATTTTTTGGGGTAAGTTTGCATCTTCTTTTGGAGTTGCTCTAAGAGAAGCAGAATCAAGCTCAAGAAACATACTTCAAGTTATCCTTGCGGGACGATAGCACAAGCTCTCTAATGGACAACCAGCCCAGAGGATTGAAGACTTTGGCAGGGAGAGGCAAATGGTAGGGGAAGTGACAAATTGAACAGATTGAACATGTAGTTCATGGATTTGGTCGAAGTCAAAGGAAGAGGTTGGAGCCGTGCCGGAGGCTCTGCTTCTCGAGGACACCGACGCTTGACCACCGTCCACCGGGATGATGTTCTCGCCCGCATATCCAGTGGGGAATAGATGCCGTTAGCACCGATTAGTGATGGGTCGGCCCACGATCTATCCTCGGGTAACGGAGGTGACTGTCTTCTTCATGGAGAAGGCGAGGTCCAACGGGGAGGACACACGACACGCGGAGAGGATGAGCTGACTCATGTGACCAACGATGTCGGCTGTCTCCCACGAGTCTGGCACGGCAGATGCGGTGTCCTCGGCTGCGGGCTCCATGGCTTTATGTGCGCTTGCGATCTTGAGATAGAGGGCAGAGAGACTGGAGCTAGGGACGAGGGCGGCCATGGAGCCGAGGCATCAGGATTTGGAGGAGGAAGCACAATAAGGGTTTGTTTGAGCAAGGTGCGAGGTACGGTTAAGCAAGAGGTGGGGGCAGCGGGGCGATGTGGAGAAGACGTTGAGGAGGAGAGAAATAGGACATGACGCGAAGGACATGACGCTGGCGAACGCGTCGGGCACGTCGTTCCCCAGCGAGAGCAGTGTGACGCCCGCGACGGCGGGGGGTAGGCGCAGCGCCGCCGATAGGCCTTCCAGCGACGCGCAGAAAGTACTCGGACGTGGTGTCGCCCAGGAGGTAGAAGAGCACCGCGAGCCACAGCACGAGCGCGGCGCACGCGGCCACCGGCGCGCCGGCGAAGGCACAGTTGAAGAGGCTTAGGTAGTCCACGTACCCCGCCGGAGAGCAGGCTGAGTTTTGCGCATGGAGGTACGTGCATCAGGCCTCCCCACCGCTGATGGACTGCAGCTCCTCGCAGCTGTCCCCCCGTGCCTTTCCGGAGGAGGACGAGGCGTTCGTTAGCGGCGGGTTTTGCGACGGTGGGCGTGCGGGCGCTTCGGTAGCGGCGACGGGCGATTGCGTGGGCGTTCAGTAGCGGCGGGAATTCGCGGCGGCGTTGGGCGTGCGGGCGTTTCGGTAGTGGCGAGATTCACGGCGGTGGGCGTGCGGGCGTTGCGAACCGGCGGGGGCAAGTCTACAGTACCTCGTTAATAGTTAGTAGAGATTCAAGCCTGTTTCACGAGTTTAAATGGATCATCAAACATAAATAGAGCTCCATCCTAAAATGCGACAATCAAAACTCCTCTAATATTTTATTTTGCTAAACTTAACAATTATATATAATACCAAATAACTCACCACTATTTAGGAAAAAAGAGAAAGAGGGAGATAAAAGAGAAGATAACACCTGAATTTTGAGTATTGAGCAAAAAAATTATATCCCAAAATTTAGGGTGCTACACCTAACACCCTTAACAGAATCTCGCCCCGAGATTGAAGAAGAGGCTAGTAAGAAAAACAAGGTGGGTTCATCGATTGTTCACAACCTCTTCTATTCAACTTTGACTCTGCTAGCTAACTCGTGAGCTTGTTGCTTTGCCCTTCTGATGTTTGTGACCAACAAATCCTTGTTGTTGGGATCGTGAAATGAAATGAATGATGAGTTGACTTTTTGAGGACCTTAGGACCTGTGGGTTAGGGCCCACCATGCTTTCGTTGCGCCTCTTTGTTCTTGTTTGTTGAGGTTGATTGCATTATCATCATTGGGGTCCACTGCTAACCCCTTAATAGGAGTATTGCTACCATGCACTTGACGAAGACGCTGTCGGCACTGATCTCGACTGATTAAAAGGAGTGGAGGTTGCGTTGCGTTCATTATCGCTTGTGATGCTATCTTCAGGAATTGTTTTGAAGGTTGTCAATTAAGCGGGTGCAAGAGGAAAATATATAGATAGAAAAAGGTAAGCATAGATGGATTAAAGAGAGAGAGAGCAGGGAAAGAGAAGCCAAGTACCTAACTATATATGGCACTCGCCTAGTAAAGTGATGTCGTTGTGGACTAAAGATTAGCACACATTAACACTCATCACAAAGAAGCAAATCAGCCACAACACAAAGACAAACAACACAAGCACACAACAACAAACATCTCGTTGGTACACATTCCTTTTAACTAAATGGTAGTCTTTCTTGAAAAAGGGAAAACTACTCTAAGGCCGTCAAAAGATGAGGAGAAGAATAAAACATATGAGACAAGAGCACGAGCACGACAAAGGATGCAACTGAAGCAAGACTTGCAAAGCGGCACGGGAGGGGAAACAACCAAGGATGGGATAGGTAAAACAACACTCTCAAACTACAATGAGAGAGAGAGAGGAGGGTTTAAATTGCAGGTATGTGATAAGCATGAAGGTAAAGATCGAGAGATGATAAGGGTTAAAGGTGATAAATGAAAAACGCATGACAAAGGATGGAGTTAATACAAAAACTTTCAAGGCGACAAATAAGAGGAATACAATCAAAGGCCAGATAGGTAAAACACCACTCTCAGACTAGGATGGAAACGAGAAGGCTTTAAAGGGTAAGTTCAAAGTAAACATCAAGTAAAATATATAGAAATTACAAGGGTTAAATGCGATAATGGACAAAAGTGTAAGAGAAGAGTTAAAGATGTAGAACCAAGGGTACGAGTACAACAAAGAATGGAGTTAAGACAAGACTTGCATGCGGCAAAGATGAGGTTACGACCAAGGGGCAGGATAAGTAAAATACCACTCTCGAATTGAGATGGGAGAGGGGAAATTTTAAATAGCAAGCATATGACAAGCATCAAGGTAAAAGATCAAGGGATGACTAAAAGTCGCCTAGAGGGGGGTGAATAGGCGTAATCTGAAATTTACAACTTTAAACACACACTATAAGCTGAGGTTAGCGTTAGGCTAAAATTAAGTCTAGGAGAGAGGGCGAAAACAAATCAAATGAGAATCAAACGGATGAACACGGTGATTTGTTTTACCGAGGTTCGGTTCCAAAGAACCTAGTCCCCGTTGAGGAGGCCACAAAGGTTGGGTCTATTTCAACCCTTTCTCTCTCTCAAACGGTCACCTAGACCGAGTGAGCCTTTCCCTTAATCAATCGGGTCACTTGAGAACAAGAATGAGAAAGAAGAAAGGCAATCCAAGAAGCAAGAGCTCAAAAGAACATAAAATCTCTCTCTTACAAGTCACTAAGTGTTTGAGATGAATTTGGGACTTGGAGAGGCTTTGACCTTTTGACTTGTGTCTAGGAGTGAATGCTAGAGCTCTTGTATTGAATATGATGTTTAGAAATCTTGGATGCTTGGAGTTGTGGTGGTTGGGGGTATTTATAGCCCTCAACCACCAAAGTAGCCGTTAGGGAGCCTGCTGGCGATGGGCGCACCGGACAGTCCAGTGCGCCACCGGACAGACATTGTTCAGTGTCCGGTGCGCCGCCATGTCACCCATCCGTTAGGGTAGAGAGCTTAGTCGACTGTTCTTGGGCAACGGACAGTCCGGTGTCATACCGGACAGTCCAGTGCCCTCTGACTTCGTGGCTCTGACTACTGCACTACATTATAGCTCACTATAGCACTTTGTAGAGTCGACCGTTGCGCGTCAATAGTCGTTGCCCCGCTGACTCACCAGACAGTCTGGTGGCACACCGGACAGTCCGGTGAATTACAGCGGAGCGCGCCTGCGTTTTCCCAAGAGTGGCTGGTTGTCTCCTGTACGGTCCTGGTGCACCGGACACTGTCTGGTGGCACACCAGACAGTCCGGTGCGCCAGACCACAGCACACTCAAGTCCTTTTTGCTCCTTTTGAATTTGGTCCCTAACTTGAATATCTATTGGTTTGTGTTGAACCTTATGCACCTGTAATACATGAATTCTAGAGCAAACTTGTTAGTCCATATGTTTGTGTTGGACATTCAACCACCAAAATTAATTGTAGGAAAAGGTTAACCTATTTCCCTTTCAATCTCCCCTTTTTTTGTGATTGATGCCAACACAAACCAAAGCAAATATATAAAGTGCAGAAATGAACTAGTTTGCATTTTGGAATGTGCATAGGTTACTTGGAATTAAACCAATTGATAATCTTACTAGATATGAATGGATTGCTTTTCTTTTATTAACATTTTGGACCACATTTGCACCACTTGTTTTGTTTTTGCAAATCCTTTTTAGAAAATCTTTTCAAAGTCTTTTTGCAAATAGTCAAAGGTATAGGAAAAAGATTGCAAGAAGCATTTTCAAGATTTGAAAATTTCTCCCCCTGTTTGAAATGCTTTTCCTTTGACTAAATCAAAAACTCCCCCTGAATGAAATTCTCCTCTTAGCTTTCAAGAGGGTTTTTGAAATGGATATCAATTGAGGGTATTAATTGTAAATTAGACACCAATTGAAATTTCACTTTCATAAATCAAGTGAAGCATAGATACCGATGTGAAAAATAATAATTAAAACTTTATTTTAATTTTTTTTGAAATAATGGTTGTGCGGTCCTTTTGCTTTCGGCTTAATATTCTCTCCCCCTTCAGCATTAATCACCAAAAACGGAGACTGTGAGAGCCCTTTACATTTTCTCCCCCTTTTGGGAGCCTAACATTCCTCCCAAATGGTAAAATAAGTATGAGTGAAAGATTATACCATTGGGAGTGGAGGAGTATCGGCAAAGGGTAGATGATATCGTCAGAGTTGTGGAGTGGAAGCCTTGTTCTTTGCTGAAGACTCCATTTCCCTTTCAATCTACGACTTAGTATAGAAATACACTAGAACACATATTAGTCGTAGCCTTGGTACAAAAATAATAAGAAAATATGTATTTGTACCAAAGGGAAAGAGACATGATCAAAGGTATATAATGAGCTATGTGTGCAATGTTTTCAATCAAAATTCCGAGAATCAAGTATATTTAGCTCATTCCTAAGTTTGCTAAAGGTTTTCTCATCTAGTGGCTTGGTAAAGATATCGGCTAACTGGTTTTTGGTGTTTACATAAGCTATTTCGATATCCCCCTTTGTTGGTGATCCCTCAGAAAGTGATACCGAATGTCTATGTGCTTAGTGCGACTGTGTTCAACAGGATTATCCGCCATGCAGATTACACTCTCATTATCACATAGGAGAGGGACTTTGCTCAATTTGTAGCCATAGTCCCTAAGGGTTTGCCTCATCCAAAAGTAATTGCGCACAACAATGACCTACGGCAATGTACTCGGGCTTTGACGGTGGAAAGAGCTACTGATTTTTGTTTCTTTGAAGCCCATGACACCAGGGATCTCCCCAGAAACTGACAAGTCTCTAATGTGCTCTTCCTATCAATTTACACCCTGCCCAATCGGCATCAGAATATCCTATTAAATCAAAGGTGGATCCCTTGGGGTACCAAAGCCCAAACTTAGGAGTGTAAACTAAATACCTCATGATTGTCTTCACGACCCTAAGGTGAACTTCCTTAGGATCGGCCTAGAACCTTGCACACATGCATACAGAAAGCATAATATCCGGTCAAGATGCACATAAGTAGAGTAAAGATCCTATCATCGACCGGTATACCTTTTGATCTATGGATTTACCTCTCGTGTCGAGGTCGAGATGCCCATTGGTTCCCATGGGTGTCCTTCATTCCAAACTTCTTAAGTATGTCTTAAATGTATTTTGTTTGGCTGATGAAGGTGCCATCGTAGAGTTGTTTGATTTGAAATCCTAGGAAATACTTCAACTCCCCCATCATAGACATCTCAAATTTCTGTATCATGATCCTACTAAACTCTTCATAAGTTTGATTTGTTAGTAGAACCAAATATGATATCATCAACATAAATTTGGCATACAAACAAATCTTTTGCAATAGTTTTAGTAAAGAGAGTAGGATCGACTTTGCCAACTTTGAAACCATTAGTGATAAGGAAGCCTCTCAGACATTCATACCATGCTCTTGGGGCTTGCTTGAGCCCATAAAGCGCCTTTGAGAGTTTGTAAACATGGTTAGGGTACTCACTACCTTCAAAGCCGGGATGTTGCTCAACATAGACCTCTTCCTTGATTGGTCCATTGAGGAAGGCACTTTTCACGTCCATTTGATAGAGCTTAAAACCATGGTAAGTAGCATAGGCAAGTAATATGCGAATTGACTCAAGCCTAGCTACGGGTGCATAAGTTTTATCAAAGTCCAAACCTTCGACTTGTGAATAACCTTTGGCCATAAGTCGGGCTTTGTTCTTTGTCACCACACTATGCTCATCTTGCTTGTTGCGGAATACCCACTTGGTACCTATAACATTTTGATTAGGACATGGAACTAAATGCCATACCTCATTCCTCATGAAGTTGTTGAGCTCCTCTTGCATTACCAGCACCCAATCCAGATCTCTTAGTTCATCCTCCACCCTGTATGGCTCAATAGAGGACACAAAAGAGTAATGTTCACAGAAATGAGCAACTCGAGATCTAGTGGTTACCCCCTTATGAATGTCACCAAGGATGGAGTTGACGGGGTGATCTCGTTGAATTGCCTTGGTGGACTCTTGGGTGTGGCAAGTCTTGATCCTGAATTTCTTGATCATCTTCCTTGTCTTCATTATTTTCATCTCCCCTTGATCATTGTCCTCCTCTTGAGGTGGCTCATCCTCTTGATCTTCATCTTCATCATTTTGAGCCTGATCCTCATCTTGGGTTGGTGGAGATGCTTGGTTGGAAGATGACGGTTGATCTTGTGCTTGTGGAGGCTCTTCGGATTCTTTAGGACACACATCCCCAATAGACATGTTCCTTAGCGCGACGCATGGAGCCTCTTCATCATCTAGCTCATCAAGATCAACTTGCTCCACTTGGGAGCCATTAGTTTCATCAAACACAATGTCACAAGCGACTTCAACTAGTCCAGTGGACTTGTTAAAGACTCTATATGCCCTTGTGTTTGAGTCATAACCAAGTAAAAAGCCTTCTACAGCCTAGGAGAAAATTTGGATTTTCTACCTCTTTTAACAAGAACAAAACATTTGCTTCCAAAGACTCTAAAATATGCAATATTGGGCTTTTTACCAGTGAGGAGTTCATATGATGTCTTCTTGAGGATTCGATGAAGATATAATCGGTTGATGGAGTAGCAAGCAGTGTTGATTGCTTCCGCCCAAAACCAGTCTGGTCTCTTGTACTCATCAAGCATGGTTCTTGCCATGTCTAGTAGAGTTTTATTCTTCCTCTCCACCACACCATTTTGTTGAGGTGTGTAGGGAGAAGATAACTCATGCTTGATGCCTTCCTCCTCAAGAAAGCCTTCAATTTGAGAGTTCTTGAACTCCATTTCATTGTCGCTTCTTATCTTTTTGATCCTTAGTCCGAACTCATTTTGAGCCCGTCTTAAGAATCCTTTTAAGGTCTCTTGGGTTTGTGATTTTTCCTGCAAAAAGAACACCCAAGTAAAGCGAGAATAGTCATCCACAATAACAAGACAGTACTTACTCCCGCCGATGTTTATGTAAGCGATCGGGCCGAATAAATCCATGTGGAGTAGCTCGAGTGGCTTGTTGGTCGTCATGATGTTCTTGTGTGGATGGTGAGCGCCAACTTGCTTTCCTGCTTGGCATGCGCTACAAACCATGTCTTTCTCAAAATGAACATTTGTTAGTCCTAAAATGTGTTCTCCGTTTAGAAGTTTGTGAAGATTCTTCATCCCAACATGTGCTAGTCGGCGATGCCAGAGCCAACCCATATTAGTCTTAGCAATTAAGCAAGTGTCAAGTTCACCTTTGTTTTCATTAAAATCAACTAAATATAGCTGACCCTCTAACACTCCCTTAAATGCTATTGAATCATCACTTCTTCTAAAGACAGTAACACCTATATCAGTAAAAAGATAATTGTAGCCCATCTTGCATAATTGAGAAACAGAAAGCAAAATTGTAATCTAAAGAATCTACAAGAAAAACATTGGAAATAGAATGGTCTGGTGATATAGCTATTTTACCCAAACCTTTGACCAATCCTTGATTTCCATCCCCGAATGTGATAGCTCGTTGGGGATCTTTCGTTTTTCTCATAGGAGGAGAACATTCTCTTCTCCCTTGTCATGTGGTTTGTTGCACTCGCTATCGATTATCCAACTTGAACCCCCGGATGCATAAACCTGCAAAACAATTTAGGCCTTGTTCTTAGGTAACCAAACAATCTTAGGTCCTTTCACGTTAGAAACAAGCACCTTGGGTACCCAAACATAAGTCTTTGGGCTCTTGTGTTTGCCCCCAATATATTTGACAACTACTTTGCTGATTTGTTAGTTAAAACATAGGAAGCATCAAAAGTTTAAATGAAATGTTATGCTCATTTGATGCAGCAGGAATTTCTTTCTAGGCATTTTAACATGAGTGGTTTCCTAGAGCTAGATGCCTCATTTTTATACATGTATGCACGGTGAGAAACAGTATGAGGTTTTCTAGCATTGAATCTTCCTAATTTTGTGCTTAGGATAATTAGCAGGATATAAAATGTAGCCTTCATTATCCTGAACCATGGGAGCCTTGCTCTTAACAAAATTAGACAATCTTTAGGGGCATTAAGTTTGACATTACTCCCCTATTGGAAACCAATGCCATCCTTAATGCCAGGGCGTCTCCCATTATAGAGCATGCTTCTAGCAAATTTAAACTTTTCATTTTCGAGCTCATGCTCGGCAATTTTAGCATCTAATTTGGCTATATGATCATTTTGTTTTTAATCATGGCAAGGTGATCATCTATAGCCTCAATATTGATATCTTTACATCTAGTGCAAATGGTAACATGCTCAACAGTAGATGTAGAAGGTCTGCAAGCATTTAATTCTTCTATCTTAACATTTAATCTAACTTTCTCATCTCTAAGACAGGAAATAGAATCATTGCAAACATTTAAATCTTTGACCTTAGAAGCTAAGCTAGCATTTTCATTTCTAAGGCTAGAAATTGAATCATGACAAATGTTCAATTCATCAATCTTAGCATTTAGACTAGCATTTTCATTTCTAAGACAGATAATTGAATCATGGCAAATGCTAAGCTCCTTAGTCAAGTTTTCACATCTTTCTACTTCCTGAGCATAAGCATTCTTTAACTTAACATGTTTTTTGTTTTCTTAATAAGGAGGTCCTCTTGGCTTTCCAAGAGATCATCCTTCTCATGAATAGCTTCTATTAATTCATTTAATTTTTTCTTTTGTTCCATGTTGAGGTTGGCAAAAAGAGTAAGTAAATCATCTTCATTTTCACTAGAGCTACCCTCATCACTAGATGTTGTATATTGGGGGTAGCTCAAGAGTGTACCTTCTTTTTCTTGCCGTCCTTAGCCATGAAACATTTGTGGCCGACGTTGGGAAGAGGAAGGCCCTTGTTGATGGCGATGTTGGCGGCGTCCTCGTCGTTGGAGGAGTCGGTGGAGCTTTCATCGGAGTCCCATTCCCGACATATTTGGGCATCGCCACCCTTCTTCTTGTAGTACCTCTTCTTCTCCTTCTTCTTCCCCTTCTTGTCGTCGTCCCTATCACTATCACTTGACATTGGACATTTAGCAATAAAATGACCGGGCTTACCACATTTGTAGCACACCCTTTTTGAGTGGGGTTTGTAGTCTTTCCCCCTCCTTTGCTTGAGTATTTGATGGAAGCTCTTGATGATGAGTGTCACCTCCTCGTTGTCGAGCTTGGAGGCATCGATTGGAAGCCTACTTGGTGTAGACTCCCTCTTTTCTTCTTCTGTCGCCTTGAATGCGACGGGTTGCACCTCGGGTGTGGAGGTGGCGCCTTGCTCCAAGTTGACGATGTGTTTGGAGTATTTGATCATTAGCTCAAGCTCACAAACTTGCCAATGACTTCATCGGGAGACATTAGTTTATATCTAGGATCCCCACATATTAATTGAACTTGAATAGGATTACGAAATACAAGGGATCTAAGAATAACCTTGACCATTTCATGGTCGTCCCATTTGGTGCTCCTGAGGTTGCACACTTGGTTCACCATGGTCTTTAGCTGGTTGTACATTGCTTACGGATCTTCTCCTTTGTTGAGGACGAATCGACCAAGTTTCGCCCTCGATTGTCTCGCGCTTGGTGATCTTGGTCACCTCATCTCCTTCGTGCACGGTCTTGAGAATGTCCCAAATTTCTTTGGCGTTCTTCAACCCTTGCACCTTGTTATACTCCTCTCGACACAAGCAGGCAAGGAGTATAGACGTGGCTTGAGAGTTGAAGTGCCTAATTTGGGCCGCCTCGTCCGAGTCGTAGTCCTTATCCCTACCTTCGGTACCTGCGCTCCAAACTCAACAATTTCCCAAATACTTTCGTGGAGTGAGGTTAGATGATGTCTCATTTTATCACTCCACATAGAATAATCTTCACCATCAAAATATGGTGGTTTGCCTAAGGGAATGGAAAGTAATGGAGCGTGTTTTGAAATGTGAGGATAGCGTAGGGGCATCTTACTATACTTCTTACGCTCATGGGCACTATAGAAGCGATGGACCGAGTCAGAGCTTGATGTGGAGAGTGATGAATAGTTGGTCTAGTAGTAGACCACCTTCTTCATCTTCTTCTTGTCACCTCTCCGATTGCAACTTGGTGGAGAAGAGGATTCCTCCTTATGCTTGTTGCCAGACTCCCTTGAAAGGGTTTCTCCTCGAGCTTGCGGGCTTGTCGCCGGTCACGATCTCCCTCTTGGTGTGATCTCCTGACATCACTTCAAGTTGTTAGACTCTAATGAAGCACCGGCTCTGATACCAATTGAAAGTCGCCTAGTGTGGGGGACGGATATCCCCCGGGTCCACTAGAAGGATAAAAGACCTCACGGAAGGCCCGAAGGCCCAAAAATCGTAAGGTCATCCCTTCGTGGGCCTGGGGAGGAACGACCAGTGAAGCAGATTGATACAGGGACGGATCGACGCGAGCCCAGACGGTCCAATGAATTCAAACAAGGATCACAACAGTGACCCGACCTTCCCGCGCTAGAGCCCCGTACAACGGGACCGAGCGAGGATGGATCGGCGGAACTATAGGAAGATAGACTCAATCGGTTCACTATTTCTTAGGTGCACATTGTTATCATATCTGCATGTATTGCCCCACGGTCGAATATATAAGGCCTAGGGGGCACCCCTTCAGAACAGATCGAACTCACTACTCAGCCATCCACCCCAACTCTCTACGTTCCCCACACTAGAGAACTCCCTTGTAACCCACCACATAAAGCATTCTCGCCAGGACGTAGGGTGTTACGCATTTCAAAGCGGCCCGAACCTGTAAACCATTGTCCACTATTTCTCGTGCAACTGGCATGAACCATTGAGCTGCAGTCGATAACACAGTCATACTCCTAAAAGCACCTTGAGGGGTAACCCCGGGTGTGCGGTCGGACCCAAAACACCGACAGCTGGCGCGCCAGGTAGGGGGTGTCGTCGATCCAAGCTAGCTCAATGGTCGTCACCTTCCAGCACAAGATCGTCTTCCGCCCTGGGTCCACATTCTGCTTCGGAACCATCTCATCTGTAGCAGATGAGGAGGGAACTCTGCATCGCATTGCGGATCCGACGAAGAGAAGATCTTCCTCAAAAATCTCCAGGAAATCGGGGCAAGGCAGGAAAAGGCGCAACCTCCAATGCTCCGAAAAAAGATCGCCTCTGGCAAGCCAGAGACCCAGGATCTGTTAACCCGGAGAACTCCACTGTCTACCTCTCCAACGAAAGAATGGACACAAATCACAAGAAAGAAAGAAACAAATAAAATCGGGGGAAGCAAGTTGTTCTTTCTGTGCCTTTGCCCTCAAAGGAGAACAGAAAGAAGATCGTCACGACAGCTGCACCATTCTACCCCGACGTCCTCTTCATCGGAGAGTGGAGTCGCCCCCATCTCCGACGACGAGCCGACTGTACCCAGAGAGGAACCTCCTCAGTGGGAATCCTGCCGACGAAGGAACCGACGCCGAAATATCCGGCGACATCACGAGGCCGGAGAGCGGGACCCAGCGCAACCTGTGTCACGAGACGAGGTCTTGGAGATGGGAGAAACCCCAGAAGAGCGTGTCTTCCGGGAAAGGAGGAATTCCCGATGGCGCGATCGCCGGCGAGCTCAAGAATAGGCCGAACAGGAAACAAGGCAACGTCGGGAAAATCCACTCTTCGGGCGCAACCTGAACCCTGACTTCGCCCGAGCCTTGAACACGCCGAGTGAAGTCGGCGAAGTATTAGCTCGGATAGCCGACGGTCTCCCTCGGACTCCCGACGCCGAGGGCTACCGGCGACTGTTCACTCGAGCAGCCAACCATCTTCTACCCCTTGCACATTCGCCGAACGATCTATGACACGCCATCAACAGTCGGCGGGACGCGTGGAGCTCCATCAACGCTTCGCGCGAAAGACGACATGAGAGCGAGATCCATCGCCGGGAAGAATACGACAGGGACCATGGTGTCCCATCCCGGAGTCAGACCACCAGGACTGAGTCGGCAACGGCTTCGACTGGCGGCACCACCCGGGGACGGTTGAGGCACCACGACAACCACTCCCCTCCCCGGGACAGACATCATCCCCGACGACAGGAAGACACGTGTGGAGTGTCGACACTTACTCCATGCCTCAGAGCCATTCAATGGCCCCCTAACTTCAAGGTATCCAACGTTGACAAATATGAACCTAAGCAGGATCCGGGAGGCTGGCTAGTCGTCTACACCATCGCTGCCCGAGCTGCCGGGGCAACCGAGGACGTGATGACCGCGTACTTGCCCATCGTCCTTGGGCAAGATGCACTACAATGGCTGCGACACCTACCACGACACTACATCGACGACTGGAGTGATTTCAGTCGACGCTTCATCGCCAACTTCCAGTCCCTCTCTGACAAGCCGGCGCAACCATGGGACCTCAAATCCATCAAGCACTGGGGGACGAAACTCTCCGGTTGTACCTCAAAAGATTCCAGACCATGAGAAATCGTATCCCCGATGTCGCGGAAGCGGCGGTGATCGAAGACTTCTACCGGGGATCCGATGACTCAGCCTTCGTCCGAACCATACTGCAGAAGGCGCCAACTACCTCCGAACAGCTATTCCGGGAAGCCGACCTCTATACCGCCGACGAGCGAGCTCGGGACCTCATCGGAGGAACAAAGCCGGCACCGGCGGCGCCGCGACGCGACACGAACCAGCAGCCCGATAAGCGTTGGGAGAAGAGGCCTCGCGAAGAGGTTCATGCCGCCGGACCGTCGACCTCTCACGCCCGAGGAGGACCTCGTGGAGGCGAACGCACGCTGGACGACATCCTCGACGCCTAGTGCCCATACCACAAGGATATGCGCCACACCCTTCGGAACTGCAGAGACTTCAAGCACTCCGTCGGGCACGGCCGACCCTTCCAACCTCTACCTCCTCCTCCACCGCGGGGAGGACCAGGAGAACCGTGAACCCCAGCAACAGGAAGAGGGAGGTGGAGCCTTCCCACGTGTCGACAGAGAGGTAAACGTCATCTTCGGCGGACACGGATCGCAGGAGAACAAGAGACAACAAAAGCTCAACGATCGCCAAATACTGGTGGCGACCACCGGTCCTCCCGCTCCGTACCGATGGTCGAAGCACCCGATCACCTTCACTCGGGCAGATCAGTGGCTTAACTTCGACCACCTAGGCAAACACCCGCTCCTCGTCGATCTGGTGATCCGAGAGAGCAGGGTGAAAAAGGTATTAGTGGACGGGGGGAGCAGCATCAACATCACCTTCCCCCGGACGCTCCAAGGATTAGGAGTTCACCTCAAAGAGCTCCCTGAGTCGGACACACCCTTCTTCGGCATCGTGCCGACTGAAGGAGAATACCCACTGGGCCACATCTACATGTCGATCACCTTCGGAACTCCGGAGAACTACAGAACCGAGTTCCTAAGGTTCGAAGTGGCAAACTTCGACTGTGGGTACAACACCATCATCGGGAGGCCTGGATTGGCGAAATTCATGGCCATTCCGCATTACACATACATGGTACTGAAGATGCCAGGACCACAAGGGATCATAACTGTGCGCGCTGACTTCCAAGGTGCCGCAGAATGTTTCCGAGTGGCCATCCAGGCGGCCCTCACCACCAAACCGTCGGCAACTTCTTCTGTGCAGGCAAACTCTAAGCCTGAGGAAGACCTCGCGGTACCTGCGAACGAGGCTCAAGCTGCGACCTCTATGCGGTCGACTGAAGAAACCAAAAGGATCAACCTCGGATTCGCCGACGAGCGCAAGATCGCCATCATCAGCTCCAGTCTGGATGACAAATAGGAAGCCACGCTCGTCCAGTTCCTGCAAGATAACCGAGACGTATTCGCATGGCAACCTGCGGATATGCCGGGAGTCCCGAGAGAACTGGCCGAGCACAAATTGAAGGTCTACCCCCAGGCGAGGCCAATTTGGCAAAAATTACGTCGTTTCACGCTCAACAAGAGAGAGGCCATTCGCGCTGAGCTAGCTCGCTTGGTTGCGACTGGATTTATCAGAGAGGTGTTACATCCCGAGTGGTTAGCCAACCCTGTTCTTGTACTCAAAAAGAATAAGGTGGATTGGCGCATGTGCGTCGACTATACGGATCTCAACAAACACTGTCCAAAGGATCCCTTCGGGCTCCCTAGGATAGATCAGGTGGTAGATTCCACCGCCGGATGTTCTATGCTATCCTTCTTGGATTGCTACTCTGGGTATCATTAGATTAGCCTGGCAAAAGAAGACGAGGAAAAAACAGCGTTCATCACTCCATTCGGTGCTTTCTGCTATACCTCCATGACATTCGGCCTCAAAAACGCTGGAGCGACTTATCAGAGAGCTATTCAAACATGCTTAGCCGATCACTGGGGCAAGCGTGTGGAAGCTTATGTGGACGACATGGTAATCAAAATAGAAAATTCGGGAAATTTCATTGAAGATTTACAGCCGGTTTTCAATAGTCTACGACGGTATAGATGGAAGCTTAATCCCGAAAAATGTGTTTTCGGGGTACCAGCAGGGAAATTACTCGGGTTTATTGTCAGCCACCGGGGAATTGAAGCTAATCCAGAAAAGATCGAAGCTATCATGAGGATGGAAGCACCGCGATCACAGAAGAAAGTTCAAAGGCTTACCGGATGTATGGCAGCCCTAAGCAGATTCATATCCAGGCTGGGAGAAAAAGGCTTACCATTTTATAAGTTACTCAAAAAGGTGGACAAGTTTCAGTGGACTTCAGAAGCACAGGAAGCCCTAGACGCATTGAAAAAGTTCTTGACGACACCACCAGTGCTGAAACTGCCACGACGGGCCACGTCGACTCAACCGGCTGAAGATCTGCTACTATACATCTCTTGCACGACTCACGTGGTGAGCACCGCGTTGGTAGTCGAGCGAGCAGAAGAAGGGCATGCCTATCCAGTGCAACACCCTATTTATTTCATCAGTGAAGTTCTGGGTCCCTCGAAGAAAAATACCCTCAAGTTCAGAAGCTATTATATGCAGTACTTCTAACTGCACGCAAGCTCCATCACTACTTCGACGACCACAAAGTCATAGTAGTCACTGGATTTCCGATAGGAGATATTCTTCACAACAAAGAAGCCATCGGGAGAATAGCCAAATGGGCCTGCGAGCTGGGATCTCATGACATTGAATTTCGACCTCGCACTGCCATTAAAACTCAAGCACTGGTTGACTTTGTATCGGAGTGGACCGAACAACAAGTGCCAGATAACCCAGAAACTGCAGAAGTATGGCGAATGTATTTTGATGGCTCGTTAAAGCTGCAGGGAGCAGGCGCAGGGATCCTCTTTACTGCACCTGGAGGCGAGCACCTCAGATATGCCCTACAGTTGTTATTTCCAGCCTCTAACAATGCAGCAGAATATGAAGCTCTGATTCATGGGCTGAATATTGCTATATCACTGGGCATCGAAAGACTGATGGTATATGGAGATTCCATGG